>VZTB01002859.1:524062-644218 GCA_013397245.1 Thryothorus ludovicianus | reverse complement strand
GGCGGGCCCGGCGCTGAGTCACCGCCGCGGCCGCCCCGCCGCCTCCTTTGTTGTCAGGCGTGGAAAAATCCGGGGTGGCGGCGATGGCTGGGGGGGAAATCCCGAGGGAAACGGGGGAAAAACTGGGCCCGTGTGGCGGCCTGGGCCAGGCTCCGCGGGCTCAGCGCCGCCCCGGCCCGGGAGGGACAGCGCGCATGGGGCAGCCGCGGATGATTCTCAAACTCCTGCCGGGGCCCCGCTCACCTGCGGGAGCCACCTCTCCTTCCATGGAAAAGAATTTCCCAGCTGTGCCTGCCTGTAACTTTCCCGAGGAGATGCTTCCCGTATCCCGGAGCCCTGTCCCTGTGGATGCTCTCACCGTTCATTCTGCAGGAATTAAGGTGCCCATCCAAGTTAGAGACCAAGAGGTCAGGGCCAGCCAGCCGTACCCAAAATCTGTCTCCGATTGAGCATTACACGATGGAGACATGAGAAAGAATCTGGGACACGGTATAGCGTGCGCAAGCTTGGGAATGAACCCAAACAAAGACATTTGGGGATGAAACGCATGTTTACACGCTGAGGTACACACTGGGATTAAATAGATTTCTTTTGTATATTTATCACTGGGATTATTTTGCGTTTCGTCAAAACAGATGACTCGAACCACAGCACAGCGACTGGAGTCATCCCAGAGATGGAAAACTTCAGCCTGGTCTGGGGAACTCGGTAATTTGAGGATGTAAGCTTTCAGCATCCCTTGGGCTGTGTAGACAGACCCTTCCCTTCCCCGGCAGAACCCCCAGCCCAGAGGGGCCAGCAGGAAGAGTGCTGGGTGCTCAGTAGATGGTGCTATTTCCACCGAGTTTATCCTAAATAACCCTCTGCCCCGGCATGGGAAGGGCAGCGAGTGAGTTGGAGAAACACCTTTTCTGTAAGGCAGGGCTGAAACCCGGAGTGCTGGTATGTGCTAAAAGATTCTTCAGGTCTTTGTGTGCAGCTGTTCTTCCACTAGGAATAAACGGCAGCCGGGTTGAAACCTAGGAAATAGATGAAATCCAGGGCACCAGTGGCCATTGTCACATCTGGTTCAATTCAAGCCCGCTGCCAAGTACCTGTATACACAATCAGAGCTGTCCTGTGAACAAAAGAAATGTTAAAAAGTACTAAATGCTCCTCCAAAAGTCCCTGGTGACGTGCCAATCTGGACAACAATTTGTGTTGTCCATGTTCACAGTGTCAGCCCTGGCAATGGGCAGCCTCATTCCCCAGCACTCTTTCCTTTACAGGAGTGTTGTGAGATATAGATGTTCTCTATGTGGTGCTCATGGACACTGGAGAAAACCTCATAAAAATTGATTCTTTTTAAATAAATGTGGTAAAATGATGTGCCTGGATGAACGAGGCAGAATAAATATTGATTAGTTCCCTTGTCTGTGAGCACCCCTCCATCTGAAGCATGGGAGAGGGGAATAGTTTATGGCCAGAAAATTGCAAACAGCAACAAAATAAAACTAACTGCAAGGCCAGCAGAATGCTGGATTTCCCTATCTTTTGCATTCTTGACCTTAGAGACCTCTCCATATCATTTCTGTATGCTAGCATTAACCATTTGTATTCCAAAGACACTTGCAGTAGCCCTGATCAAGTTTTTTATCTCTGTTGCCTTAGACAGTTCACAGGCCTGCTCTGAAATCTGACACATTACATCAGTGTTTTCCAACCCTTCCTTGGCTCAGACAGCTGTTTTGTTGTGGTATGTATGGTCTTCCCAGCAGATCCTGCACATCCACACCTTTAAATGGAATGTAACACTTTTCTGAAGAAAAAATTACAAAAAAACTCTGGGTCTTTTCCCATGGTTTGTCAAAGGAGCATGGGCAATTTTTTAGTGTTTTGTTCCAGAATTACATTCAGTTTAAGTGTATGATTACGGAGCATTGTTGGCAGGTGCAAATTTAGCAAAGTCCACACACATACAGGATTATCTTGTGCTTTGTGAAATTACTGCAATGCTGTGCAGCCCCTCAGCTGCTGTGGCTGTATCCAGACCTGAAAAATATTGCTGGACAGAAGCGAGAAAGGGGAAAATTTGTGAGGGGCAGAAAGTTGAAAGGACTCACCAAGGACACACCTGAAGACCAGCAATGGCTGAGATCAACCTGTAATCCTGTTGTCTTAATTCCTCACTCAGTGCCTCATAAAAGACTGTGGTCAGATGATAGCTCTGAGTCAAACTTCTCACGAGCAATTTGAGGGATAACTTGAGTCATCACATTGCCTGGTTTTGAGCTGCCTGGTCCCTCAGACCCCTGGCAGGGAATGAGTGAGTCCAGCTCAGCTGCAGCCCCAAAGAGAGGAATGAATACATGAGTGGTCAGCATTGTCTCCCATCTGTGAGCCACTCAGATTCCTGGAATTCCTATTCCTTCTTCAAGGCACATCGTGCCTCTTGTCTTTTGACCATGTGAAAATTACAGTCCGTGGTTCATGTGATGAAGAAATTTGGCCACAATTGCATTTTACTCATGACAAGCCTTCTCCCCTCAGCGCTGTGGGTATTGAAACTCTAGAAAGCGCTCAAAAAAGCCTCAGGGATCTTTGTAGATGAAAAGCAATATATAAATGTAAAACATTACTATTTTATATTAAATGAAAAGCAGTGTATTGGAATTTAAAAAAAAAATAATAAGCTGGCTACGCTTTAGACAGAATGATTCACTGGAAATACTTAATATGAAATTCCCTTCTTGTTAATATTATAGCCAAAAGTGCATAGACATTCTGTCATATGATCATCACGGGACATTTGTAATATGTACTTTGGCGTTTTGATATCTCATGAACCAAGTATTATGTATCTTAATGGCCTATTGCTGTTTGCATTTTTTTTGTCAAACTGCAGAATTAAAAGCAAAATCATATTTTAATTTAAATCCCTCTTTGTGAGGCAGGGAATTGCATTTTACGCAGTGCCTGCACCATACCTGGCCTTGGAGTATTACCACATTATAACCTTGAATAATAGTAATAACAATTTTACTGTAGCAGAAACAAAGTGGAGTATTTTCCAGGGGCAGGCATAAGTGGAGTCAGCTGCTGTGGGATTCCCCTTGCTTAGGTTTAGCTGTCTGCAAGCAGACATCTCATCTAAGCAGGTCACAAAAGCTGGGTAGGAGGTAGGTACCCTCAGAGAGAGATTTGTGCCTCTAAATGTTTGTGTTAGAACTGGACCAATTGTTTTGGCAGTGTTTCTGCTGGTTGTACAAGGAGCACCTGACCAGATTCAGCTAGATGCCTTCCCCAGAAGAATTTCTTTAGCTTTGTGTAATTCCTTCACTCAGAGTGTTGCCTGCTCTCCTTTGCAAACAGGAGTTGAGTAATGGGATTTTTATTCCATATAATGTGGGGAAGCACTGACTTGAATCACAGGAGACTGTGGTTTTCTTTATTCCCCTGCAGCCACTTTAAATGTAATTTTTTTCTAGGTTTTTAATTTAATAGAAGTATATCAATGGGAATGCAGGGTGCTATGAATGTTTTTTCCATACCATAATTCTGCAGAAACATCAGTTAAGTATTTAAAGAAACATCTGCTCTGCACATAGATGAACATACATATAGGAACTGAACAGTATGACTTCAGAGCTTGCAGGGTTTTCTTTACACAAAGCCAGGGGCATAAAAGGGATTTCCTCCAAGTTTTCCTGTGTATTAATAATGAAGATCAGGATGCCACCTTTGCTTCCTCCCCTTCTGAGCATGCAGTGAAAGGAAATGGTTCTGGATGGAATCACAAAGAGCAGTGGAAAAAAAATCAGACTACACTCCACACTGGCACTCAGGAGTTTAATTATCCAGCACACTGCATCTTTATGGAAGAAGTAGACAGATAAATCCCATATGCTAATAGTTGGCCCCCTGTGGATGACCTTTGGCTCAAATATTCCATATTGTGATTAATGTCACGCAGTTGGATCCAAAACATGGTCATTCCCCACGCTGCAGAAGAAAAAGGGATTTAATTTACCTTCCAAAAGCAGAATTTCATTTGATAACTTTTTTCGAGGCTGATTTTATCCCTGCCTGTAGTCTGGGCTCAGAAAAGCTGTTCTGCACTCCCTCTGCTAGGACTTATAACCCAGCTTCTCATATTGCCTCCCCTATTGACTCTCTGGGCAACCTGAAATAGGTGATTTTGCCTCAGGTTCTGGTCTAGTAGAACAGAGAAAATAACTGTGACTTCCTTACTGACACCATTAGAAATTGCAGATAGAAGACACTAAGTGAAGTTCATCTTCAGATAAAATTAGATATTGACCTCTAGAACCTCAAGGTCTCATAAGATTAGGGTAGAAAATTATAGACATGCTTGGATTGTGGTTTTCTGGCCACCTTCTCCCCTAATCTTGCCATTTTTATGTGCCTTTGCTTACCTTCTCATGTCATTATAGTGATTTTACCTCATTCTAATGACACAAACTGTGCCCCTGGCACTGGCACAGGCAAGCAGGCACCAAGATCTCTGAGCCTATGTGCCAGTTTGATCCTGAAGGACACAGGATCTGTGGAAAGGATACACATCCTATGTAAAATACAGATACACAGTGCTTAGCATTCCATGGCACTTTTCTGGGGAAATCAGATCCTCAAATGTACATTTGCAGGTGGGCTCAGGGTCGTAATGCAGAACATTTTAATAGACTCAATAACACATCACTGGCATCCTCTGTAGGGCCAAAGCCTGGAGGTGCAGCAAGTAATGATACCAGAATTCCTCCCCATTTGACTTCTCTAGAGTCATGTCTGACACAGGAAGCCTCATTCAACTAATTAAGCCATTGCTAAAATTGACACAGCCTTCAAGTTAGTTTAAACTGAGCCTGTATTTCTGCCTGCCTCTTAGATGAGATGGAGCAACAAAGCCTTCTGAAGGCTTGGAAACTACTCCCACTCCTGTGGTGATTACAAGGAATTTTGCTTTTACTGGGCCTAAAAAGACATGCCCAGCTGTTTTCCCAGGAATGACACAGGAAAGTCTGTGGAAATACAGCTGTAATAGCTGGAGACCCAGAAAAACGTGAGATAAGACCTCTGAGGAGCTCTGTCCCTGCCTCCAGCCAGGACACATCTGGGCTGTTGTGCAGGCTGGGCAAATTTTTTCATTCCCAAGCTGGTTTATTTACCCAGGATGGCAGGCTGCTAGCAGACTGTACTTGGGGTGGCCCTACAGCAATTGGAACAGACAACCTCATATTATTTCCCACTACAAGAAATAATCAAGTGCTCTTTCCTCCATGAAAGGAAAGATGGGCAGCATTCTCTATGCTCTAAATCATAAAGCACATGCAAATTTCAAGGGAAAGTAGCTTTATTTCTGTCTCTTGTACAGAAATGATTGCACTCTGGGAACTTACAATGGGCCATGTACACATTTGAGGAGGATCATGCACATGGATCAAGACTCTACAGCATCACAGGATCTCAAAGTGCTGGTTAAACCTAACAACTTGTCCTGGTTTTGGCTGGGATAGAGTTAATTTTCCTCCCAGTAGATGATACTGTAAGATATCAATAACCATGGTGTTTGCAGCATTCCCATCACCAGAATATATATTAGCATGTCTAATTTAGAAATGAAAACCAGATCTTCAACTTCCAACCCTAGTTGAAGTCAATAGGAGAATTAGAGATTACCGTACCTAAAACTAAAGTGAAAAAAGGAAGAAAACCCCACCTGCTGGCCTTTGATATCTGAAGCAAAAAGTTGAATCTCTAGGTTTTGAGTATATTTCTATGTGAGATTTCCTATGCAGAAATCCATGAACATGGGTTATGCCCTGTGCCAAACAGAGAGTCTTGAGCAAACTCAGCATCTCAGACCTTTTGTGCAGGCTCTGCAGAACTGGTGGGTCCATGCCAAAATAGTTTTGAATGTATGCAAACCCCCTTGCATGGGCAGGTTAGGCCAATTTATCATATCACAACAGTTGCTGAGCACCTGGAAATCCTTAATATAACCAAGCTGCTCTGGTTTTCCATAATTTCCATAAATACAAAAAAAGCCACAGAATGGCACATGGTTTAGAGAAGTGGTAGGACTGACAGAGTCTTCCAAACCAACACACTGGGCTAGTAGCAGTTCTGGGAACAGGAGTCAGAGCTCCAGGTTCTCATTGTCCCAGTAACAGGTAAGTTGCACACTGGAGTGTGTGCCCACGCCAGAACTGGGTCTGTGATCACCCCATGGCATCTCCAACTGGCTCAGGCTCATCTTAGGCAGTCACACCATCAAATTCTGCCTGGATTATCTCTAGTCCTGCACGCAGTTGGGACTTCTGGGGTCATTCTTCCTGGGGAAGTTATGCTAAAATAAGTTCAAAGTCTCTCTGATTCTTTCTCAGTGAGTCATTCAGCATGGGAGTGCTTGTCTTGGTCCTTTGGGCACATGGGGAGAACTGTGGGAAGAAACTGAAGAGATAAAGTAAATGGGATAGAATCCCTGGGGAAAGCAGAGCCATAGCCTGCACTTCCAACCATGGCTGAGAAGCTGAGTTGTGTATTAGTGTATTGTGTAAATCAAGAAAGGAATTATGGGGAATGCTGTATCAGAGCCTTCAGCAATGGCTAGTGAAGGCACAGTGTGAGCACAATAGATCCATTTCAGCTTAATCAGTTTAGAATTTCAGCTGAGTCTCTTGTCACCAATTCTGCTACAAATAGTAATGGAGTAATGACAGCAAAGCAAACAATTAACTGAAATAGGTTTGAAACTATTTTCCTGGTTTCCCACTTGAAATAAATCATTATTCTGTCCCTAACTCTTCATTTTTATGGTCTGCCCCCTGTGGTTTAGTGACCAGCTGGTATCCCTTATGAAGAAATCAGCAGGTTGATTGACGCTGTGGCTACCCTGAAGTCCTCTGAGGCTTTCCTATTGACTGACCATATCTTAGATAAGGTTGCCAGTAAATTATAGCTCTGCTTAAGAGCATCTGCCTCAGGGCTGCTCTCCTCTCATTACAAATCCTGGTCTAATCCTGCACGTCTCCTCAATTATTGGAGAGTACAATTCAAGAAATGGCTTCCCCAGTGAACATTAAATGAGATAAACTATTCCTACATAAGGTAAACATGACTACTCAAGAGTGAAGCTAAGTGTTTTCAGACCAGTCTCCTGGTTTTCCTGTGGTTTCCAAAGGAAAAACATATCACCACTCCTACTGATGTTGATTGTTATTTCACCACAGTCAGTTCTAAAAACCAGTTTGAAAGTTCTACCTGTCAGTAGAACTACTTGTAAGTATTTCTATCTGCAAGAGCAACAGGTATGACAATTCAGGTGACAATCTTAGGAAAGGTATTGGGTAAGTCACTTTAGAGTCCCTAGCCTGCCACAGGAACCCTTCATTGCCATGCCAAAATACAGGAAAGACATTTCATTTATGAGATCAATGAATGTGAGAGAGCAAATGGAAAAACGACAAGCTTATCTTAACATCTTTTTGTGTTAGGCAGATAAATTATGTTCTGGATTGCTGGATGAATTTTAACACATCAGTGCTGATGGAGATGAGTTAGTCCATCTTGTAACTCCATGAACAAAAGTATCTCATTTGTGGAATCATCCTATTATACTGACTAGAGGGAGAGCAAAGGAGCCTGTTAGTGCTCCTGTTGGATCAGTATCTGCTCCAAGTTCCAGTATCTGAGAAAACTGCTGTCACTTTCTGTGGTCTTACACACACACCACAGCGCCCAAGTCCAGCTTTGCAGGTCCTGCCTGAGCTCTGGCCTTTCTTGAACCTCACATTTTGTGAGAACCCTTTCTATGGAAAAAGCCTTACATTGCATGTTGACTTTGTACAAATAGAAAAACAATGTTTGAGCACTGTTAGATGGGTGACTTATTTACAGCTTTGTATTTTTATCAGGATAAATAGGAAAAAACAGGATTTATTTCGTTCGGGGGAAAATGTGCATTTAGGAATTAAATTAATGGAATCTGTAAACCCACACCAAAGTTACATGGCTGTTTGACTCAACATTAATGGCTTATTCTAATTATGCATTAATGTCTCAGATTATGTTTATTCCACAGCGTTTCCTTTTGTCTGAGAGAAGTTTATTCACCCAGCTCCAAATACAGAGTGAATTTTGACATCTCTGGTGAGAAATCAACAATCTGTCTCATTGCTGCTGTCATCTGTGTGAGCTGTTTGCTAGATCATTAATTTGTGCCGAGTTGGATTGGGATGTCAGATGATAGAAAGAGGAGCACTCATCCGAGGGCATGGTGGGACTACACACAGACCAGCCTTCCTCAGCCTGTGTCGCCAGCCCAAGGAAACACTGCCTGTCCTGGGACAGCCCTCACAGGATCCTCTTGGGAACCTTGCTTGCACTTCCTCCTGATCAATTCTAGTATAAAGACAGAAAGTCTGTAAAGAGCTGCTGTAGCATTCAGGTTAAAAATCTGTCACAATCCATTTACAAAGATAAATTCCCAAGGAGTTCTACAAGAAAAGGGCAAACATACATGATACTCCACTCACAGTCTCTGGATACTCACAGCCTCCTGAACTGACTGCAGATTTCAACTCATTTCTGCAAATAGATGAAGGTTTCTAGATAGAGCCAGTCCAGCCTCCCCTTAAATTCTTGGGAGACTCTGGCAATATCTTTTGTCAAGAAATTTCAAAGCTCAGTAATCTTGTCATTCTTCTCTAGTTAGTAAGGTTTTTTGTAAATGTTAATCACTATTGCTTAGTACAAGTCTTCTTAAAGGAAACATTATCCTATAGTCAATGGAGACAAACTTCTATAAGCTTCTCTGGTGTTAGATCTCAGCAGTATTGTTTAACCCAAGCCCCCTCAAAATCAGCAAGAAATTCTCAATTTTAGTTAGATCCACAAATCCTGGCTGACTGGAAAAATAGTCCAAATTACAATATAGTCAAAGTGAGGTTTCACCTCTCCCTAAGTACCCAGTATCCTTCATTGCAGTTCTGGCTTTGTAATCCTGCTTTAGTTTCTAGCAGGATTCATCAAAACAATAATTTCACTTCAAAAAAAGCTACAGAGTGTTTTTTAAGGAGAGATGAAAGGCTGAGTGCTGAGTAGGGCTGCCCCACGACAAACAATTACCAAAACAAATAGGTCAAATAAAAAGCTCTGCTCTCATTTGCATGGCTACAGGACTCATCTTGCTAAATTGTGGCCCCTTTTATCAAAGGATTTAGATCTGAATTATCTCCATTTAATTCCCTCAAATTTATGCCACTCGTATTCTGTTTTTGATCGGCTGTTTCTTCTGTGTTATTAACTAAGGCAGAGGCACCCTGTAAACACAGCATACTTCAGTGCACTCCCTTATTTATGTACTTACAGATAATTTCAATATTTCCCCAAACAAGATGTGACACTGTGACCCATGGAGTCAATACATATTGCATCTGCATTCTTTTATAATGCAAGGCAGTTGTAGAATTACGTACAAATAGACCTCTGGGGGCCTGACCTCCCAGCTGTATTAAATAAATCCCCTTAGCACAAAGGAGGAAGAAAGGGAAACAAAGGGCTTCCTGCTGGCTTTTCCTGGAAGCATAGAAGTGAAATAATTCACTTCAGTGTGCTGTGAAAATAAAGGATGGTTAGAAAACAGCAGAAATCAATCTTTAGAAAAATACAGCCCTAGAAGTGAGAGAATGAACAACTTGGCTGAGGAGAAGAGTGGAGTTTTCCCAATGTATTCACTCACCATCATGGCCCTGCAGAAAACATTTAGTCTTTACCCAGACTAAATGTCCTTGAGCTGTGGAAATCATAAGGGGAAAGTGCATCACTTGGATGGACATAATTACAGGGTGAGTTTTGGCAGGAGTTTATATAAACTCCTCTGAGAGGAGTTATACTGAGTTGCAAATTTGTCTTTATTGGTACACATACAATACTCAAGCTGACTCCGATCTGATAAAAACAGCTGTACAGACATAATTTCTGGCACTCTTGCAAAATATTTAAATGAAAACTTGAAAACAATTTTGTTTCAGTTTAAAATCAAACTTTTTTTTTCTGAGTTTGTTCATGTAGTAACCAAAACCCACATGCTTTCCTAATTTTAACAAATATTTCCATTTAGGCTAAAAACCTGTTTCTGGGGAAAAACAAGTCATCTTTTGGAAATACAAAATTCTCCCAGCAAGACTGATGCTAGAGTTTGGGTGATCCTGGGCAGACCCTGCATTGTGGGTGATTCTGTTCTTCCTTATGGGAGCTTCCTATGCATTTAAGCCTGGATAAATGTCATTTCCATTGCCTGTAACACCAAGTCCTCCCCTGTGTGTCTGTCATTGTCTGTATTCCCTGGACTTAATGACAGTGGAGGGATATTTCATTCATCTCCAATGATGAGTGGTATTTTTCCATATGTTCATTCCCAGAAAGAGACAGAATGGAAAATCAATGGGTTTTTCTAGTTTATGTATGTGTTAACAGAACAGATTTTGGAGTGGTGCTTGGCCCCTTGGTTTTGTCCACTGATGTCATTGTCCTGGTCTCACAGCATCCAGAGTGGAGACACACATTTTGTGAGCAGTTAAGTGAATGGAAAAAGGCTGGCAAAAGTGTTCCCTGTGGCACATTTCATTTAAGAGACCACTGAGATCAAGGGATCAGAGGGAGCAAGCTGAAGCTTAGCATGTGTCACCAGCCCTCCCAGGACCTGCCACATCTTGCATACAAACATGATTTTACCAGTCCAAGCACTGAACCTGAGGCCCTGTTTGCATATGACAGCGTTTGCCAGATTTTTGTTTGCAAAATCCAAAGTGGGAGTGACAGGGATATAATCAAAAGTCCCTGACAGGGAAGTGTAAGACAAATGGTTCTGGTTCTGGTTTCAATCCATCTGTTAATCTTATTATTCAGGGACTACTTAGAGCCATCTCATGCTCATTTAAACTAAATACATAACCCAATTAAAACAATCCTGAGCTCTTTAGATCTATGGAATTAGACTAAATTTCAATGCTTCTGACATTTTAGATCATTCAGGGCTTTAGAGCATGAATATCTATATCATCAGTTTATCTTCTTCCATCTCAACCATCATTAATAAATTGTACATATGGATTAGGAGGTTGTCATATTTCATATAAGACACAACAGTTCCAGCCAATTTCTAAATTACTGGATACTGTAATCCCCTGGTACAGCTCTGTGTCTGACTCCAGGATACAGGACTTGGGTCTGCAAATCCACTTGGGTGCCTGCGACCATGGGAATGTGCTGAGGTGGTGGCAGGAGAGGACAGAGGAAAAGGGTGGAGCTGGAAGCATTTGGTCCATCAGCACAACAGCTTTCCTAGCAGAGCTGGCGTCTTACCAAAAGCCTGATGGCTTTTTTCTGCTGTAGGAAATAATCTGCTAACTAGAGAGTTCACAGTGGAAGGAAACAAGGAGAAGGGGGTAGTTAGATGAAACAATGAAATGCTTTTCTCATCAACTATGCTGAAATCCAGCTGCAAGTTGATCTATTTTGTTAGGAACAGGCAAGCAAGGTATTTCCAGGGGATTCTCACAAGGTTGTGATTAAAACCAAGAAATATGCAAGAAGTTAGTGAATTTAACTGAAACAAGGGCAAGAAACTCATGGCAAAGGGAGCTCAGCAGATGATTCCGTGCACAATTTGTTCCCTGGATTTTGTACTATTTATATTGACAAACCATTCATGAACAGATTGTGGAAATTAAAACAAACAAATGAAGAAACGTTTATTAATTGTGGAATAATTGATATACAATCTGTTATGAGTTAGAGGTAATTCTTAGTCTCCAAATTGTATCAGCCAGGGTTGTGTGACTCATAATTTGCACAGTGTCCCTTTGTCACACGAGTCAGAAGGCTCTGCAGGACAAACCCAGAACAATTCATCTCAGCTTTGATGTGTCAGAGTGAGGACCTGGTGGAGCTGGAGAAGGTGCAGGGGAAGACAGCTGAAGTCTAGGGGATGGAGCACACAAAGAGAGGCAGAAAGGGCTGAAACTCAGCTGCAGTTTGGAGAAAAGGCAGCTGAGCAGGGATATGGCTGAGATCTGCCTGTTCACAAAGGTGCTGGGTTAAAGGACAAAGTTATCCAGGCACCCCTCAAAACTATTTCAAGTACAGCAACACAAGAGCTGCTCCCTGGAGGCATCCATGAGCTGAAGCACTGCTGCCAAAGGTGCTCTGCCTGGGGACATGACAGCACCAGGGAGGCAACCAGGCCTCCCAAGCCATTCTGTGATTCCATGACACCATCATAGATTGGCCCACCTTGGTTTTAGTTTGAACAATCCATGTCAGAGCTCACACCCTTCTCAAGGGCTTGTACTACTACCTGGATTCTTTGGCCCTCACCCAGGAGCTGGGCTTTCCAACATCAGAAGTGCCATGAATTAAAAGTGGTGGGATGAGTAGAATATTGCTACTTTTATTATTAGAATGAAAGAACCTCACAAAGGCAGTAAATCTGATTTAATTTCTGTAGGCTCAGCTACAGGACATTCTTGTGCCCAGTTCTTTGGCCAGTAGCAGATATCAAGGGGAAGGAGTTGATTAAATATCACACAGACCTCCACAGTGTTTTTTACCTCCTCAGCTTGCTTTCCTACCTTCCTGACACAGCTTTAAATTGCTTGAAGGTATTCCTCTTTTTCACCCATGCCTTCTCCTTCCACCACTCTGTGCCCTGTCACACTCTGAATGTACATTCAAACTGGCAGACACAGATCCCTGCTATGCAAGAGGTCTTTGGCTTTTTTCTTCCTTTTTTAAAATATTTTCTTCTTTTGTACCTGCAAATTACTGTGGATGTGGTTTTCTGTCCTCAGTTATAGAGGAGGATAATTTGTGCCTCCCATGGGGCTTAGAAAAACTGCAGGCACTGGTTCCTTTGTGCCCAGTTCTGGAAAACAAAATGCCCCTGCAGCTGTGTGTCCATGGGTGCAAATTATAAGAGTAATGCTAAGATAAGACTTGGAATTTTCCAGTGAGATGGATTTTTACTTGAAAACAAAGGAAACTGATGCACCTGAGCTGAGGGGTTTCTATGGGAATTTTAACACCAGTTTTAGCAACAATGGCATTCCTGGGAAAATTCTGCATGACATGATAATCAGCTTGTCCTACCTCAGAACAGTAGGAATTCAGAATTTTGGGCGTTTTCTTAAGATAAGGGAGCCAAGGTCAAATCCTGCTCTGCCTAATTGACTCTTGAGTTCTCACATCTTCAGTTCACGTCCAGCCTGTGAGGCTTCCAATGCCTCCTTCTCAATGTCTTCATTTGAAATTGTCTCACTCAGCTCTAGGAAGTCTGGCTGACTGCCTCAGCACTCACGGGACTTTGTAAGACTGAGGTTTTCATTTAGACAGGGCAAGTCAGGCCTCCCTTTAGACTAAAAGTGGTATAAAACTTTTTAACTTCCTAACACATTATGCACCACCCTGTGCACCCCATCTTATTGAGGCAAAGCAGAAAAAAAAATGCTTTTCTGGTGTTGTTTCTTTTTCAAATGTCTCTTAATAACTATAAATAACTGAAATTCAGGCAGGGTTAGTTCAGATGGGTTGAGGTGCTCCATGAGTAAGCTGTGGGCCTTTTTTCTAGTAAAAGGATACACACATTATAGTAAAATAATTATTTTCTCCATGTGAGGAAACATTGCACATATTTTACAACCCATTTCCCTCTTTAAGGCTGTAATCATGTGAGAAGGAACCAGCTGGTCTATCCCCCAACAAATAGCCCTGGCCAGAGGTAGTGGAAGGAAACCTGGCAGTGAAGCCATATGAAGAGCTGTCTGTGGCTCTGTGCTGGGCTCCCACTTCCCTTTCCATGCTGCAGCACAGCTGAGGCCACAGCAGGCAGTGAGACCTGTCTCTCACAGAGCTGCTCTTGCAGGTCCAGCATCATGAATGGCCTCTCTTAGATTTAAAATTTCTAGCCCACATCCAGGACCAGGTACCAGAGCACTTTCCCCCACTGATGCTGCAAACTAATCCTGACCTACTTGTAAATATAGCAGTGAAAAACTTTGGTGGAAGGCAAGAGGAGCTTGGAAGGACTTTTTTTTTATTATTATTATTTCTTCTAAAGAACTGATCTGAACAGGAAGAATCTTAGCTGAGTCTTCTGAGCTTCATTGCTCAGTGACAGATGACATTTCTCAGCCTTCTCAGAAAAGAACACCACTGAATTGAATCTCTGTCTCATTCTGCTTCATTAGAACATAATGAAGCAAGATTACAGGGTTTTCTGGCACTGCTCAGGAATTCAGCACCATGACTGTCCTCAAAGTCAGCCAAGCAAGAGAGCTACCAGCCCCTCCTTCAGCACCTGGCACTGCTCTGGGGCACTGCAGCAGAGCCACTCAGGCTTTTTCTGGGATACTAAAGAAATCCTCAATAGCCCCAAAGGAACCTGGGGCAAACAGAGTCTCTGCAGCAGCTGAAGGGCACTGGGGCAGGGCTGCTCCAGCACTGCTGCTCCTGAGGGCTGTGAGGGCGTTAATGGGCCCCATGTGCTGCAGGAATGCAAAACTCTGCGTGGGCTGGGAGATTTATGCTCTTGACATTGGGGGGATTTCCTGGCTAAGAGCTGATTGCCTTGGACTGTGTCTCTGCTCTGAATTACTGTGACTTTATTGAACAGCAAACCTGAGGAAGCAATAAGCCAGAGATGGGTGCTTGTCCTGTGTAAGATCCTGCTGGTTTAACCTCACATTTCTCTGGGTGTGGAGCAGGAATTGTCTTTGTTTAGTGAAGTTTGCATTTAGTTTAGTTTTGCATTTAATTGTCATTAAAAGATGAGACTGGCCTCATTATGGTTGTTTTGTACTTTATGTCTTCCACAAGGCCCATCAGTGAAGCTATGTAGGAACAGAATAAAACTGTTGTGCTTTCCCAGTCCTCAACAAGGTATGGGATGTGCCAAGCCACAGATGGTATTCTTGTGTTTTAGCAACCTTCAGTCATTTCAGTGATTTTTATTAATTTTTCATTAATGAATTCATGTAAACTGCTGGCAGCCCAGACATCCCATAACTCAACAAAACATTACAGTGAACTCTCTACTTTGATTTGTACCTGCTGTTTGGCAATACTACACCTCCTACACAGTATTTAGGTGCTGTGTGGGCTGTAGAGTAGTTTAATTGACAGAATTATATACTTGAGACCAACATCAGAGATGCAACTGTTCCATTTTTTGTTCATCTTGGGCTGCTGACCACCACACCTGAAGCTGAGCTCCTCATGGGGAAAGCACCAATGTGTTTGAGGGATTTGTTTGAGGTGAGATCACCTGAAGACACAGACATTCAGTCACCAGCTCAAGGGCTCAAGAACTTTGCTTTTGTCTGTGTAACACAGTGAGACACTCAACAAAGGTTTGGTTGCTCAGACAGTGAGAGGAAACAGGAAAGCAGGTAGACTGAAATACTCCAAAAAGAAAGGAAAACTGTGAGAAGAAAATGAGTGGTTCTGAAAAGACCTGGCAAAGACAAGTCACAGAGGTGGAGATCTCAGTGACATAGGTGGAGATGTCAGTGGGATGGAGGGAGGAAAAAGAAGCAAAAGGTTCAGTGGTTTGGCTTCTGCCTGTGATTTAGGTCTGTGCTTAGCTTGCAATAGTTTGGCTTGAATGTGTACACAGAATAAAGAGAATCACAGATCATAAGAAGAACAAAACCTGAGGAAAACAAGGCCCCTTAAGAAGGGACCTCCCCCTCTGGCCACTCCATGGTTAACAGAGCCTTTATTCCCTTTATTAACACAGATTTGCCAGGCTCCAGTGTGAACTTTGAACACCTAGAGTTCATTCCTGTGGTTCTCTGAACACTCAAACAAGACAGAAATTTAGGCAGGTAACTTACTTAGGAAAGCCTTCTCCTCTTTCCCATGCTGCTCACATTGCATTCTATTGCTGGCATTGTTTAAAGTGTTACTGGCAAATAATATTGCTTTGTGCATTATAAATAGAAATCAGGCAGCAAATGGAATTAAATGTGGACTGAAAGGCACAAATTCCTGAGCAGAACAGTCTGTGTGTCTGACAGGAAATAGACAAACTCTGTTAAGTTTGCCCAGGACCAGCCTAATTTGATCTTGGAGTTTTTATTTTTTTTTAATGTGGTTTTACATGTCTACAAAATGTAACAGCTACTTGAAGCTGAAAACAAAGCCAACAACACAAGATCTCTCTAGGGCATTCCAAATTATTTAAACCTGAGCTTTTCCAGCATTCCTGTGCAACAGATAACAGTAAACAGTAGGTTAAAAATACACAGCATTAGGGTTATACTGGCAAAAAATAACAGCAGATATTTGTGAAGGACAGATTAGCAACAAATCCCTGATCTGGATGATGAGATCGAGTGTACCCTGATAAAATTTGCCAACAAACCCAAAGTGAGCGGGGAACTGGACACTTTGGTAGGGAGAACCACCCTGCAGGAAGACCTGGATCGGCTGAGAGGATGTGCTAACAAGGACCTTGTGAAGTTCAGCAAGGACGAGTGCAAGGTCTTGAACCTGGGAAAACACAACTTAGGAGTGCAGCAAAGGCTGGGACCAGCCCAGCTGGGGAGCAGCTCTGTGGAAGGGCCCTGGGGGTCCTGGTGGGCAGCAGGCTCAGGATGAGTGAGCTCTGTGCTGCTGCTGCTGCAAAGGAAGAACAGGATGCTGAGCTGCATCTACAAGGGCAGAGAGGAAAAAGCCATCATCCCACTCCACTCAGCATCTGTCAGGCCACACCTGGAATTCTGTGATTCTGTTTTGGTCCCCACGTCAAAAAGAGGTGTGGGCAGGCTAGAGAGGGTGCAGAGAGGGACCACAGAAATGATCCAAGGACTGGGAAGCCTGTTGTATGAGGAAAGGCTGAGAGAGCTGGGTTTGTTCAGCCTTGAGAAAACAAGGGTCAGGGGAGACCTTATACCATGTTCCAGTATTCAAAGGCTGGCTACAAAGATGGAGACTCCCTTTTTGCAAGGAATCATGTATAAAAGATAAGTTAGACAGGTTATTCCTGGGGAGACTCCAGGAAAAAGAGGAAAACTTTTCATAATGAAAACAATCACCCACTGAAATCATCTCCTCAGGGAAGTGATGGATTCCTCAACATTAGACACTTAGGAGATTAAACTGGACAGGGTCCTGGGCCATCTAGACCATGCTTTTGCCAAGAGAAGTTGGATAAGGCGATCCTTCAGGTCTTTTCTAGCCTGGTATTCTGTGATTCTAGGATTCTACGACATTCCAATTTTTTAAACTATATAAAACATCAACTATGCTGCAATTTTGCAGTGTGCTGATGGAGAATTGCACCCACCTTTCAGGATTTTCCTCCAGGTTTTGTACTACAGAGACATCTATCATATAAAATATGGAGCAGATGAACTTCTTAGCATCTTCAGTTAATTTTTTTACATGTTGATTAATTTTATAGTTTTTTTTTTTCTTGCTTCCAGTTGCAACTTTCATAATAACATTGTGGACATTTTTGGTGACAATTAGAGTGAAGAATGTAGAGTTTCCAACAACATCTGTCATTTTCTGCTGGGGTAGCAAGGTCTTTTGGAAGATTAGGATTAATCTTTCCTGCTTCCTGGCTCCTAAAGATAGCATCCCAGCTCTCCCCTCCCTGCACTGCAAGTTCATTCCACAGCTAAAAGCTCTCCTTATCAAAGATCTGTTCATATCCCTCCCTCTCTTCTTTCTCAGCTTGCTCCCTCTGTGGTATTTTAGAACAAGATTTAGCCACCCTGAAAGTTTCCATATCAATACTCAGCATCACTGAGTTGCAAGAATCCAGTCTGGTAACAGCTAACTGGATGGAGGTTCCCTCTGTATACATCTTTGGGGTTTTTTGTAAACCCCCAAAATCAAAAAATGTTGGATTAGAATCAAAAAATTTTCAGTTTTGTATTGCAAACCTTGGAACATTTTCATTTTCTTCATGAGATTTACATCAGAGGTCTCTTGAAGAATGTATTTCCTCTGAAAACACATTTTTTTTTTGGAGAAGCCCATCTTTTCTCTCCAGTTCTGCTGGAAATTCATGAGGAGCCAATGTCACCTTTGCTTTTGCAAACTCTGCTAGAGGAGGAAGAGCTGCTGGTAAACCCAGCAAGGTACACGGGGATCTGAGCTCTTGGACCTGCCCTGATCTGAAAGCTGAGCATTCCCAAACTCCTGGTCTTTGCAAGCAAGGTGCTCCCACTTCCCCACTCTGTGTACCCCAGCAGGGGTGCATCACTGAGGCCCTGAAATCACAAACAAGGGCTGGGTGGTGCTCAGGACCCTGCTGAAGTCAAGGAGGATCCTGTGCAGACCCGGGCACCTGGAGCTTGTCCCATGATCACAGCCTGGGTTGATGTACATGATCTCACACTGTGGCAAAGCTCCCATTGATCTTCATTGTACAGGATGAGGATATGAGTGAGATGAGACTGAGGAAACACTTAAACAACAAGAGACCCCTATAAGTTTTTTAATTCCAACCCCTTGCTTTCAAGTTGTAACTGTGATCTACGGTGATAATTTATGCAGCAGACTGGTAGTAAAAATATTGTGCAGTCAGTGTGATATTGCAACTGGGAGTTTAATAATTGCTGATTATTTTAGAAATGTTGTCTTGTAAAAAAAATACATAGGAGTAAGTGATAATCAAGGGTGAAGGGATTAATGCTGTTGATTTAAAAGCTTGCTGAGGCAGATTCGAAATCCCTAAGCCAGAGCATTTCCTTTAGCAAATAAAAATGCAAAGAGGAACAGACTGGTGGAGTCTTGTTTGAACAACTGGCAGGCAAGTAGCAGTAAATCATGAAAAAAACATTTCCTAAACTTTCCCTTTTAATAAATTAAGTGTTGTTTGTAAAATAGCTTGGGAGCACATGTTAACACAGAGCTGCTAGCTAGATAACAAGCCAAATCCATCTCTGCATTTCAGCCCAATTGCACCAGGGATGAATTTGGCTCTGTCTCTCTACAAACATGAATCAAGCTGTTTGCATTTTGTCATTACACTGTCCCTGACCCAAGCATGTACATTTCCTTGGCAACAGTAATTAAAAGCCTGACAAAAACACTACACATTATCTGCATAATTTTTTCTTCCTTAGCAAAAGTTGTATTTTCCCACTCCTGCCCCTCCCTAAGTAAGGAAGATTAAGAGGCCCATCCAGTTTCCTGTGAAACTGAAGATAAAAATTCCTCTGGTTTTGACAGCAACAGCAGTGCTTTCTTCATTTAGTGATTATTTATTTGATTGATGGCTGAGTCCCAGGCAGCAGTCCCAGCTCTGTTGGCTCTGTGCTTGGCTTATAAAACTTCTCTTCTCCATGGCCATGTCCATTCTGTTCCAAAGAAAAGAGGAAGGCAGATGCACCAGTGATGCACTGGAATCCTTCTGGGTTCCCAGGTGTTTGAGGGAGATGGCATCAACTAATAGGGAAATTTATTTGGGAAATTCACCAAAAAGAGAGCTGTATGGGTGTTTTGGGACCCCGTGTATCTATTTAACCAAGAGATTCACCATATCCCTCATGGGTTTATTCTCTGTGGGATGTTTTGATGTGTTTAAACCCTCTTCCAAACCCTTATTAGACTTCTCTTCCTGACTGAATACAATCCAAGACTAAATAAAGTGTGTAGCTAATAATCACAGGAATTTCCATAATGGCTTTTCTCAGCTAGATATTCCAATTTGAATGAGAGAATTTGCATGTGCATCAGTTATAATGTACAAGATAATATTTAGTGGGCACCAGCAAGCCTCTGCTCAGAGCAGTGCAGATCCCAGATCCCCACCTTTAAGGAATTTTCCATGCAAATAAGTTTAGTCCTGTCAAATTCTCTTTTTAGAGGAAACCCAATGAGAGTTTCAGGTTTTATACTCCCAGGTTTTTGGCAGTCCCTGCATCTGAGGGTGGTGTATTTATTGCCTTGCAGAGAGCTGAGCTGTTGACAATGCAAACTCAAATGAGCACTCACCTCTGCTGGAGAGAAAACTTGCCTCTGCTCACTTGGGATGTCTGAACCTGACTTGTATCCTTCCAGCTGTCATTGCCAGGAGTTGGGAGGTGACCAGAGTCATCACACCCACTGCACTCAGTGGTTCAGGAGGAGACTGTTGTTATTGGCTGCATCTGAGAAACCCAGCAAGGTGCCCTGTGAAGTTTTTACCTGACTAATGGTAAGAAAAATAGCAAGAGACAAAAACAAAATCTGTTTTCCTCCTATCTTCTGTGTATCATGGCAACATGATAACCCCACTGCCAGAATCAGCAGCCCTTTTCCATTAGCAAAACTAAGCAGTCATTACCACCACACCGAAAAAGAGCCCAAATCTGCTTTTTGCAGCTTCTGAGAGACAGGCTGAGGGATTTTCCACATCTGTTTCCTCCATCCACCTCTCGTTTGCTGCTGCAGGGCAGGAAACACATTGCTGTGTGCACCAGCCGCTGACCCCTCTGGGAGCCAGCCTGTGAGCAGCACTGGAAGTCCTTCACACTTCATCTCGTGGAGCTTTGAAAACACAGATTGCTATTAAACCCAGCCTGACTTGCTGTGTCAGGGCAGCAGTCTGAACAGAGTGTGTTTACTTTGGGTATAGCAAAGAAAAAAGGAAAGGGCAAAAAAGAAGTCAGTGAAGGGAAGGAAAAGGAATGAAACCTGGCCTCAGCAGCGGTGTTCCGATAGATGTGCATGTCAGTGTGAGGAGCTGGCTTCTTCACGGGTGTGCCCTGGCTGTTCTTCCACACTGACCTGCAGATCAGTTCCACCAACAGTCCCCTTATTGCCCACTTCTCTCTGCTTCATAAATCTCCTGCAGCATGTCCTCTGTGTGTGAGGAGTCATGTGTGAGTCTTTCCTGCTGTGAACAGATCTCTCCCCGAAAGTCCATCACCTGACTCCAACACCTTCCCTGTCTCACCCCAAAGACCCCAATCCCAAGGCAAGGTTGTCCCCTCTCTGCCCTTTCCCCCTGACTCCCATGAAGTTCCCCTTTAGCCTTTACATGCTTCAGGATACTGGCAGCTGTGTGACACCACAACATGATCTGCCAAAGAACTCTCTCACCTGCTCCAGTGCTTCCCTGGGGCATGTGGCTGTTGGAACTTGCAAGGGTGTTTGCCATAGCAGGAATGTGTCTCTGTTTCTAAGGCTTCAAAGCATAGAACAAGATGTTGTTCTTCCCCACCCAGCCTCTCCTGGCAAAGAATGTTTGTGAGCAATTGAAGATAAACACTTGTCATAAAAAAACTTGTCATCTCTTTTCCCAGTAACCTCTCGGCATGTGGCCCCTGTCTCTACTGCAAAGCCAGATAAGTTCCCTTCCTGATTTCATCCAGCTCATTTTCACACTTTCCAAAATGTGAAGCTTGCACCCTGAGGAGCCCTTGAGACTGATAGAGAATAGCCTGTGTTAGGCAAAAACGCCTGCCAGGTCTTCACTGTGCAACAGCCTTTCCCAGAACATCCTGGAATCTCCCACAGCACCTTCTCCAGCTCAGCAGAGGCCAGAGTGTCATTTCAGAGGTCAGCTCTTCAGCTTGGGTCTCCCAGCATCACTTATGGGGAGCCCTACTGAGGCTAACTCCCTCATTAGCAAGGGAAGGGAGACAAAAGGGAAAAAAGGCTGTAGTTTTAAGAGATTTATAGGTCCTGCAGCAGAAATGAGAAGGCAGCACTGAATTGTACCCATGAAGAATAGGATGGATTTTCCTCTGAGAGGCAGGCAGAGGGTGCAGAGTTGTGCCCCTCTCAGATTGCACAGGTACCCAAGAAGGAGAGTGAGACGTGCAAAGAGCAGAAGCAGAGCAAGGACAACACGAGGTGCTCTGAGATGACATCGTGACTCCCTTCAACATTTGTCACATCATAAGCAAAAATCAGTCCAAGGCAGTGTTGTCTGTCCCACACTGGGAAGGATGTGCCTTCATCTTCACCTCAGCCTCACCTTTTAATCCCCAGCGTTCTCCTTAATGAGCCGTGCTCTGAGTGCTCAGCAGATCCGTGTGCAAATGAATCCCTGGCGTGCTCAGAACAGCAGGGTTGAGTGTGGGGTGTTGATATAGCTCCAGGATTATATACAATTAGACTGTCTAGACCACATTCAGCAGGGATGTGGATGGGGTGAGGATTACCAGCTGGGAAATCAGATATTCAGTGGGAGGGTGGGCAGCTGGGTTGGGGCAGGAGAGGAAGCCAAGTGGAAATATAAGAAAGCACCGAATAAATTGCCACAGGGTCGGATGTGTTGCAGACCCTCAGCTTCCTTGCACTGGCTGTTCCCTGTGCTCTTCTGCAGCAGCTCAGCCCTTTGCAGTCGTGCACATCTTTCCTCCTCCAGATCACTGTTAGCTTGGAAAATGGCATTGCTTTCCATTAACACTGGATCAGTGAGACACAAATTGGACAATGATCATAGAATCATAGAGTTCTTTAGGTTGGAAAAGACCCTTAGAATTGTCAGCTCCAACCATTAAGCCAGCACTGTCAAGTCCACCGTTAAACCATGTCCCCAAGTGCCACATCCACATGCCTTTTAAATCATTCCAGGGGTGATGATTCCTGTTGGTTCATACAGAGGGACTATGGCAGAACAAAACCTGAACCCTGGTCCCCAGTATGTTCTTCTAATCCTTGGACCATACTCACATCCATGTTTCTTCCCTTCCAGTCACCTGGAATATTCACCTTGTAACCACATAGAGGAGTACTCCTATAGAAATCAGTCACAATCTATTTGCCACAGCAACTACTTCTCACACTGGAAAAAAAAGTCCTATTTCCTTCCTCTTGATACTCCCTACAGGCAATGGGGCCCAAATCTACCCCTGCACCAGTGCTGAGTATTGAAGAGATGCACAGGGGAGGTGACTTGTCCCTTTCAGCCTCAGGCTCATGGCTCAGAGATTGTTTTTCCCATAGGAAGCAGGTGTTGGTGTGTTTGGGGACACTGCGTGGCCCTGTTGGGCCGTGGGGGGCACAGACCACCCTGGGTGGGTGGCCCCTGCTCTTGCTCCTTTGCATTGGGCTGTGCTCTGCCTGGCACTGGTGTTTTGGAGCCAGATGGTTCTGCAGCTTGTTGCCTCTTGCAGTTGGGCTCTGCCAGCCTGAGCAGACGGATCTGAGGGGCCTCAGAGAGAGAAGGAATCTGCATTTGCTGAAGCGTAGGAGCTATTTTAAACACATCAGCAAAGTCTAGCATGGAGAAGACCCTGCTGCCTCAGAAGCATATTTAGCCAATCTGATACAGAAACCTGACCATATTTTACAGAGCTCATTATTTACCCTGCTCCAGGCATGGCCTGGGACTGGGATGCTTCATGCAGTTCCAGCCATTAGGAAGGAGAGCCCTCTCTCCAGCAACCAGCTGAGGAAAACCACAATTCTTCATTTCATTAGCTGGCAAACCAGAACATAAATTCATATGCTTCTTTATTTACTCCTCCCTCAGTGCTGTTGGAGGATCTTCAGGTACCTCTTGGCACCAATCCTGTACCCTCCCACTCTCCACACTGAAATAAGACAAGAGGTTGGGAGGGGGGAATGTGAATTTTTTGCAGTGCTGTTCAATCTGTGCTGTGGGAAGCAGCCCTGCTTGGTGGTGTCCTGCCTGCTCTGACCCCTGAGCACCAGGAGCTTTCATCTCTTCTTGGGTAACTCTCTGGTCTAATGCTCAGAGCATAGCTTGGTGCTGAGGAGTGTGGGTGCTTTTGTACTGTCTGTAGCAGAAAGAATAGAAATTAATCTCTCTCTGCTCTAGTCAGCCCTTACATCAGATATTACAGTTTCCATCTCTTTGTAGTTTCCAGCAATACTTGGCTTTGTGTAACTCCTCAGTGGCTTTCCCTGTCTCCTCTTGGTCCTTGGAGATGTCCTGCTGCTCACTGACATTACAATTTCTGCAGGCTGGAGGCAGGAAATACTCTGCTGATCTTTTTGGCTCTAAGGATGAACTTTCCAGTCTGAGCAAACCCCAAGAGATTTGAGGTTTTATTCTTGCTGCATGACAAGCAGCAGGAGCAGTAGGTGTGGGGTGCTTGGGATGTATCCCACCACACCACAGCTGGCAAAACAAATCTTTCCACAAAGTTTTCACCACCTGCCCAGCTCCCTCCCCACAGGAAATCCAGCCTCCCCCGCTCCTGGAGACAAGAGCTGGGTCTTTGTTTGCAGCTCCCCTTTCACAAATAAAACCAGTGCTGACTAGTAAACAAAGTGCCTCTAAATGTGCAGAGCAACATTCAAAGATTTGTAGATAATGGTGGGTTTTTTCTACTGCCTTGGGTAAGAGGAGCTCCCAAATCCTTGAACTGTGTGCAAACAGCTCCTTGTTACTGAAATTTGCTTTACAGCTGGTCCCTAAGGTGTTTTCTGCTTTTTATCCACTCAGTTTGAGAGACTGTTTGGGATTTTAAGAGGAGAGAATTAGGGACAGATCCAACCTAGATACAAAACTGATTCATCAGGAAGAGTTTGGCTGCAGGGACATGCAAAAGGATAGGAAGAACATGAGGATCACTGCTCTGAGTCTGACCTGAAGTCCAGCTAGATGAGTATCTGACCTCCAAATAAGTCTGAAACCAGACTTCAAGAGCAGATGAGCATGTCCCTTCAGCTATGAAGATTATATTTCCCTTCTCGAAGTGCTAATAGTTTAAACACCCTTAAATGTGGTTTTTTATAACTCTTCTGCCCTAACTAGCCACATACAAGTTATGTATCTCCCAAACTCTTCCATATAAAGGGTCTCGAGACTGAAGAATTTAAAGAATGTGAACATTAAATGAGCCTTCATTTACCTCCTCCACACATTGCCTTGAGTTAAAATAAAGGAGACTATAAAAAGAAGAAATAAGAGGTTTAGGTTGGATATTAGGAACCATTTCCTCACTGAAAGGCCTGTCTGCTAGAGGCCTTTCAGGACACACAAAGAATATGCCCAAAGTCTTACTCTCCAGGAGTAAGACTGGATCCATCTGGATCCTTACACACAGACTTTCCTGAAATACAGCATAGCATGCAATTTTTTAAATGAAAAATCTTACTATTTTTTTTCTTTTCTAGAGTCTTTTTCTAAGCACTGTAAGCCTGGAGCTGCTGGTGAATCCCAAGTGAGAAATAAAAGCCTGGACCAAATCTGTTGTGCCAAAGTGGCTGATCTCCCTCTGAGAGCAGAGCAAGACCTAATTCTGGAGGGAAAGGATCTGTGGGATACAAAAGGCTGGAGGAAAACTCCTTGCAGAAACTTCCAGAAGAGGATTTCTATCTAGCAGGTCTGCCAGAGGTTCAGTGCTCCCTAAATTCTATGCTGACAACAGATTGTTCTCCTGGAATTTGCTTTGGGAAATAACTTTTATTATTAAAAGCAAAAACTTATATTGGTCAGAAGTTTTGCTGACTCTGTTTCAAGGATACTGATATTTTAACTGAGAGCATTAATTCCTCCAGTAAGAAGTTTTTAATGGCTAGGGATCTATGGTGGTCCAAAAGTAGTTTAAATATAAGTGATTTACATTTTCTATTAAAAAAAAGCAGAAGGTGAGGAAAGTTTCACTGGGCACAATGAAAGAATTCTGGATTTATATGGAATAAAATAATAACCAGGCTGAACTGCCAAACCCCTTAATGACCATATTCCCTTTCCAGAGATGGAAAAAGAGGAGGACCAGCACCTTTTTTTCCTTCAAGCTCACATTTCCAGGAATCGCTTTGCTTTGTTTTTCACATCAGGATTAGAAGAGGTAGGGGTAAGATATCAAGATAAAGGTCATCCTTAAGTATATTTAGTCTGATTGAAAGTAGGAAATACCACAAATCCCTCCAGATTCCCAGCTCCACTTGGCCATTTCAAGAAACACAGATAAATCCCCCAACATGTGCCTGCCCATCAGGCACACCAAAAGGAAAACTGGATACCATCTGCTTTTTGGAGAGCAGTACCCAAAGCAGTTTGTTCCTGAGCTGGCTGGTGCTTCAGGCCCTGCACCTTCCCCAAGTCAGTGACCAGGTGTCCTGGTTTAGGGCAAATTTGGGAGAGGAAAAAAAAACCAAACAAACCTCTGGATGGAGTCCCTCTAGAAAAACGACTCCGAACCACCTCTCCCCTTAGCTGAATCGGGACAGGAAAAAATTTCCTTGNGAGAACTTCTCTGCTTCAGCTAGCCAAAAAAAAACTAATGAAGAGCAAAGGAGAGCTCTGTCCTGCTGTCCACACACTGCCCACAACACAGCCGTGTCAAGGAAAGCTGAAAACTCTGATCTTTATGTTTAGAAAACAACCACCTCAGACATTCCACCACGTTTCCTTCACTCCCAGATCCAGTTTTTAAAGGTACAACACTTATTTCTGAGCTAAACAGGCGAATGGGGATACAATTTTAGCATCAACCCAGGACCCAGGGCAGGGAAGGGACCTGCAGAGGGACACCCCCGGCTCCCTGGGATCTGGGGGGGCTGCCAAGGACCCCTCCCTCCATCTGCCCCCCTTCACATGGGCTGTGACAAAGGCTCCTGCTTTCAGGAAAAACAGGTCAGGGCTAGTTCACCAACCATGAAGGGATCTGCTCTCTAGTCCCTGACATGTTATGTGGTATTTGTGTTTTGGATCAAGTCACATGTGCCACAGGTTGTTATTTTAAATTACATTCAAGGTGTGTGTTGTATATTTGCATCCTGGGCTGCAGGAAGGGATTTTTTTGAAGTTCCTATTTTTGTCTCAATGTAAACAAAGGACTATGATTTGGAAGAACATCTGTGATGCTGCTGATGCTTTGAGCAAGAAAAGAATCTTTGTCAATGGAGGGTAAGCCACATTGAGGGAGCTCCATCTAGTAAAACACCCACCCCCCTCGGGCCCTTTCTTCTCTTTTGTTTCCAGCACTGCCTGGGATTTTCAGCTTCCCATTTATACCTGGCATTGCAGAAGGGACACACATGAACCCCACAATAGGTGCTCTGTAACAGGGATGGAAACAGAATCCAGACCTTTCTACGCACAGACTTGCTCTTGCTGCAAGGTCATGACTGGCTTGACCACCAGTCACTCCTGCAAAGAAAGCTGCAGTGGCTAGAGGAAGGTTAACCTGGATCATGAGGTATTTGCTTGTTTGCAAGACTCAAGTCAGAGGTTGAGCTCCACTTTGCACCAGTTCAGCAAAATAATTTCTTGGGACCTGCTTCATTTGCCATTTTTTAATCTGCGGCTCCTCTTTTGCTCAAGCAGGTTTTTTGCCAAAGGATAGGAACATCCTGGCAGTTGAGGCTTTGATCATGGTAGCTGCTATCTTAGAAAAGGATGAAGTTTCAGGTCACAAAATATTTCATTCTCTGGTAGCTGTAGAAGGAAGTTGTGGCTTACTGGAGAAGCCCTGTGAGCAGCGGAGAGCCATGAGCAGAGGAGAGACCTGCAGAACCCGGAAAACTCTGTTTTGCAGCTGAGCAAAAACGAGTTGCTTCAGAGCTGGTTAAAAATACCTGTGGCTTGATCCTGCCAGAATTGAAGGAAGTCTGTCCTAGATTAAGAAAGACATTTTAAAAAAAAGGAATTTTGCAACAGCGCAGATGTTTTCTTTAGTGTCACCAACAGCACAGGCTGACCTGAAAGGCTGCAGGAATGAACACACACCCTTGTCTCACTGGGCAGCTCACCATCCAGAGCTACCACAGCATTTCCATATTCTTTATCACTAGAAGATTTAATCATCTTCCCTGGTGCAGAAGCAGATGAGCAGCAATTCAGTCAGAGTCCTTAATATATTGAATTACTACAGCTACATCCACTTGCTGGTTACCTGCAAAGCCCCTGATTTCTGCTCAGAAATGTGCTTTCTGCTTTGTTTGGATCGTGGCCAGTTGGCTTGTGGTGCAGCTGTAACCACACCAGAGCAGCAAGAAGAGAGGAGCCACCCTGAGGGTTTTCTTTAGCAAGGAGCCAGAACGTTGTTTTTCCTTTGTTTCCCTTGGTTTCCTACTTTGGCTTTGCTTTCAAGGTTTGTGGAGGAGGGTTGGGTGGCTTTTGGCTGCTCTGTGGAGCTGACCTTTCCCTGGATGCTGTGTCCCTGTGGAACTCACAGCCCATGCCAGCCTTGCTCGTGGTGTCTGTGCAGGGAGAGGTGATGGACGATGGGCTGGTGAGGTTGCAGTTGCAAAGCAGTGTGAGGACGCTGACAAAACCTGCTCTTTGCACTGCACAGGGCTCACACTAAAGCCCTTAGCAGGGATCCCTGTGCTGCAGATGTTTAGGTGATGGCCCAGGGCTACAGAGGGACCTGTCACCAAAGGGCATGAGGAGGAGCAGTGTGACAGCCTGCTCTAGCCCAGAGAGGGAAGGTGGAGCTGGATCCTGCAGCAAGGTTAGCAGACACTAAGATGAGGAATTTGTGGCAAAGCTTCCCCTACTCTTTCACTCTCCAGGCAGCCAAACACCCTCACCCCTTCCTCCTGGCTCTGCCTGGGGTGCTGCTCCTTCTTCCACTCTTTGCAGCTTGTTGGAACCTACAGTCTCACCAAGAAACTCCTCAGCAGCACATGGGTGCTGCCTGTGGTCAGAGTTAACCCCTTTTTGCAGTCCCAGGCCTGGGTAATCACAGAAGAGGAAGATACTGATCTAGTGCCTCCCTGGAAGGGGCCTAAGAAGGTGCTGAGGGGAAAACTCCCTCAACCCCACCATGCAAAGCAGCTTCAGTGCCACCCAACACAGCTCCTGCCAGCTTCTGTGTCCAGCCTCACAGAGGTCTGGGTTGGGAAAGGCTGTTCTGTGCTGCAGAGTCATCTGCAGACAGCAGCTGGACATCAAAGTGGTTCCCAGAAGTTTTGTCTCTCCTCCCAGATCCTCTTGGCATCTTGCTGGTCCTGAACTGAGTTTTGTTCAGATATTCATCCTTGGAAGTCTTCAAGGCTGGGGTGGATGGGACTTTGAGTAACCTGATCTAGGTGAAAGGTGTCCCTGTCCCTGGCAGGAGAGTTGGGCTGGAGAGTCTTTAAAGTGCTTTCCAATCCAAACCATTCTGACAGTTTATTCTATTATTTTATGATTTATTAAAAACAATCCTTTTGTTGTTTGGGTTTTTTTTAAAGAGTATTTTCCTCACTAACTTTCCTTTCTGTTGGTGCCATTCTGCTTTTAAGTCAGGAAAATATGTGGGTTTTTATTTTTAAAAAAGACACATTCCTCTGAGTAATGTTAAAAAACAATAACAAAATTATGTCTGAGCTTTTCAGACTTTACATGGAAAATATTTTTTATTCTTCTGCTTGGAAAATTACATAAGCCTTGCTCATGTTCTCTCTTTGGTGGAGCTTAGATAAATTGTGGTTCAGAGGGATCAATATTGATCTCCACTTGACTCTTGAAACACCAGTCCCAGAGCTGTGTGCTTCTCAGAGCATCTCTGCTCACTGATTTGCCTGTTGGATTGTAAATGCCACAGCCAGGAGGTTCACTTTCATTTCTCTGCCACAAAAAATAAAAGCAACCTTGTGACTGATTACAACTGCTGAAGGGTAAAAGCTACATCAGTACAAATGTTTCCTTTCACTGCTGCATCCTTGCAGTGCTGCTTTCAGGACGTGGCACAGACACTGCACATGAGCCCTGTGTGGCCATGCCAGGCTGGTTCAGAGCTGACATGAGTGGGGAAGATGGGGCAGCTTGGGTTTAAGGCTTTTTTTTCTCCTCTACATTTTTTTCCACATCCCTATCAGCTCATCATGCCACCCCTCAGCAGGTTTGTCCTGATGCACTGCCCTGACCAGCAGCTGCTCTGTTGTTGCTGTGTTTTCCCCTCTCCAGTCCCAGAATCCTAAATCTCAGCATCTGCAGCTGGTGACAACCATTTGCACCAGGGCTTGTATTGTCATAAATAAACAAAGAAGTCAGGCTACAGGACACATATATCCCAGCACTGGATATTACCAAGCAATTAACTCACTTATTAGAAAATTTTAAACAGCTTAAAGAGATGACCAGGCAACTCTTTCCAGGGTCCTCTTCTGACTCTGAGGTCTCACTAGGTGGGCCCATATGAAACACAGCCTCCTCCCCTTCAATCTATAACCACAGATTTGCTGAGAATGTTTTATTTTACTGCTCCACACACAGCAAACCAGGCAGGGAGGTAAAAGTAGGGGGAAACCCTACACAGCTTTCAGCTTTCAGCTCTGCAGGTCTCTCCTTTGTTTTGCCTTGTCTAGAAAGCCACAAAAGAAAGATAGAATCCCTTCAGATTTTTAGTCTACAAAACAGATACAGCAGCTGGGCCTGAGAAGTGACAATAACACTGATGATGGATGTGCTCTTAGCAGGCCTGAAGGCTTCTCTTTGCAAGAAATACCTGTAGTCCACTACCCCCAACACATCTGGAAGCAGGAGGTGCACAAGGCTCCCAAAATAAATCTGAGCAGGTAAAGGTAGCAGAAGCAGGAACTTCCCACCAAAACAGGCTCAGATTGGCAGGAAAAAGAAGATTCTGCTGGATATGTTTTTAACAGATGTTTTGGGAAGTGCCAATGATTTTAACAGCAAGATCTACCAAACTGGAGTTAACAACCTTTAGCTTGGCTGTAATTCATATCCAAAACTTTACAGAGAGGTTTCATGGCCCATTTTTTCTTGTTAGCAAAAAGGGAATGAAATTCTTTTTAGGGGCATATGGATAAATTCCTCTTTATTCATGCTGTAAGAACCTGTCTCTGCAGTGTACAGATTGTCTCAGAAATCAAATACTGCATGTACCCATTGTCACTATCTTTTACAAGAGAGGAGGTGAAAGCCAATTTCAATTGCATTAGCTGCAGAAGCCTGGTCCAGAGAACCACCGTGTTCACAAATTGAAACAAATCCCAGGACGAAAGACAAGCTGGAATAGACATGCAGCAAGTTCCAGGCTTGTTATCACAGAGCTCTCTCCTTTCATTTGCCATGATCTGAGTGTCAGCACATTATCATCCCAGCTCAGGCCCATCTAGAAAAGACTGGTTTTAATTCGCTCCACAGAATGGATGCAAGCTCTGAGCATCACTCATACCTGATAGAGGCTCATTCTCCAAGACTGGCAATTCCAGCGTCTTCTGTGGCGACTCTTCTTCTTCATCTTCTTCTTCCTTTTTTGTTGCATTTCCCAATAGAAAGCAGGAAAAAAAAGAAAAATAGGGAAAATGTAAGCCATTACACTGTTTGTCAAAATGAGACAAAATTTTGAATAGTACTAATACCAGACAGAAACATGAATTACTTCAAAAACATCTTTCATCAAACAGTCTTGCAACTCATGCCTATCATGAAAGCAAGGCCCCCAACAGCCCTTTGTCAGGCATCACCTCCCCAGAATGCCAGAAATACATATGGAGGAGGTGAAGCTCAGAAATCATGTGAAGCCTCAGAGAAGTACACAGCATTTGACTGAAAAAGCTGTCTGGAGCCACCTCTAAATCTAAGATTCAATCTTGACACTTGAACCCAATGTTGCCCAGTTGAATTTCATGCTCCAGCTGAAATCATTTAGCTTATCTGTCCATTTCAAAAGAGAAAGTTTTATTAGAATTATTCAACTTTTCCTTATTAAAATACTAACTCAATTCCTTTGAAAAAATCCATTGATTCCAAATACAGAACAAAGCAAAAGGCTGATTTTTATTTTTTTTTTGTGATTTTGCCCATTGTTAAGTGAATGTCTTCAGCATTCAGAGGAAAAATCTGTTCACAGCCAAACTTCTGACTTGCCATCTCAGATGTCTTGAGCTAGATCAGAGCCCTGCTATCTACTGTACCAGCAATAGTGTGTCCAGCAGGACCAGGGAAAGTTTTGTCCCTCTCTGTTTAGCACTGGTGAGGCCTCACCTTGAATCCTGGGTTGAGTTTTGAGCTCCTCATAACAAGAAAGACATTGAGGGACTGGAATGACTCCAGAAAAGGGCAACGGAGCTGGGGAAGGGTGTGGAGCACAAATCTGCTGAAGAGCATCTGAACAGGAGGTGTTTAACCTGGAGAAAAGGAGGGTGAGAAGGGAGCATCTTGCTCTTGACAACTCCCTGACAGGAGGGTTTAGCAGGTGGGGATTGGTCTCTTCTCCCAGTTAACAAGTGACAGGACAAGAGGAAATGGCCTCGAGTTGTACCAGGGGAGGTTTATGCTGAATATTAGGAAAACTTTTTTACCACAAAAGTTGTCCAGCAGTGGAACAGACTGCCCAGGGAAGTGGGTGAGTCCTGGAGGTATTTAAAAGATGCTTTGTGGCACCTGGGGACAGGGACAGGAGTGTGAGGGAGACAGCCTGGATGGCTCTATGCTGGCAGTGGCAAAATGCCACAGAGCCACTGGCGAGGCAGGGAGATGCTGCTGGAGCATAAAGCAGGCAGATCATATTCGTCTCTTCGAGTAGTATTTCCAGATTAAATATAAGAGGGAAGCTCAGAGAGGTCAGAGGCTGAGATTGACTTTCAGAACAGTGCCTTTGACGTCCAAAGAGGGAGGACAGGCTGATTAAAAATGCAGTGTGGATTGCAAATCTGTCACACACCCAAGCCAGCACGTGGAGCGGGAGGATGGATGAGGAGGTTATGGAGAACCTGCTGACAACAAGAGCCTCTCGAGTGACGGGTCAGTGAATAGTTTGCTGCTATTCAGCACTGTTTTGACAGAAACTGCACAAAGCAGCCATGTGGGGGGCAAGGAGCAAATGTTCTCTTCCACTTGGAAGCTTTTTTAAAATCTTGTGGTGGGGAAAGAAGACCATGAATGAGAATTAAGTTCTGCATTGATTTAGGAAAATCAGTTTAGTGAGGCAGAACTGAGAGGGGAGAGAGGCAAAGCAGGAATCATGGGGATGGAGAGGGGGAGATGGCAACAGCAATGACAGAGAGGAAGAGCAGGCAATGCCACTGGGACATGCTGGATGAAGGCTCCACCAGCTTCTGCCTTCTCCCTGGCTTTCCACTGCTCTGTCTGCTCTGGAGCACACCAGGTTCCACCTGTTGCACCATTTCTTGGCCACGGTGAAAGTCTTTGTTAGAGAGTAAAGCTGATGGTGTCCAGCACAAGGGCATATGCCAAGAGGGAGCCACACCATCTGCAGCAAAGGTTTTGTAAGCCCTGCACCATTCCATCATTCCCTCTCATCATTCATGCCTCAGCAGCTCTCTGAAGGCTGCCTCACCACCATGATGGCAGCACCATTAACTTGCTGCAAATTGAGCCTTCCCCATGGGAAAATTCTGGATAGAAAATTCTGAGTAGGAAATTCTTCATGTTTGGTGAAAATTTAAAACCAACAGTATTCATCAGACATTGTAGGCAGTGACTCTCAAAATGTTGTTAAGATGCCTCACAGGCATTTAGTTTGGGTTTGAGTTTATGGATGAGTGGGGTATGCTCTAAGTGCTCTGTTCTCATTTTACAAGCGATACTCTGTCTTTAAAACCATCTCCTTTTTTCAGGAAGTGGAAATTTCAGGCAGATTTTGGGGACATAGAAGCCAGACATCTGGAAGGTACAGATCAGAATGCCGTGGGGACTTGAGATAAGTCTCGTGAGTCTTTGCTGCAGCAGACCAAAGTTTTTGGTGAGGGAGTCATTTATTGTAGTTGTAGGTTGTAGCACCAAAGCATCCAAACAGGTGCAACTCCCTACTACATGGGGACACCACTTTCTCCTGGAAAAGTTTACTCAGACTTAAGTATCTTGACTGTGGTGAGGCTCTGGAACAGGGTGACCAGAGAAGCTGTGGCCACCCCATCCCTGAAGTGTTCAAGGCCAGGAATAGGATAGGGCAATGTAGGATTCCTTAGTCAGGAGCTGCTGGGTGGATCCAAGGGGAGAGTGTCACTTTTTTGGCTTGTTTTATTTTTAAGATTAAATTAATTTCTGTATCTATCAGAAAAGAAGCCACCTCAGGCAGTAAAGGGAAGCTAGGAGAGAAGCTGTGTGGAGTCAGACTCCCTGCCAGGAAGTGCTGTGAATGTCTTCTCCATGCCATCTCCCAAGGACCCTTCTGGGAGAAAGGAAAATGGTCACCTCTCCATCAGGCACAGGTTTAGCTTGGCTTGGATCCAGGTAAACTTTCCCAGTGTATCAATGACTCTGGAGGTTGCAAGCACTAAGCCCTGTGTCTGTCCTTGCAGGGAGGGTCTCACGCTCAACCCAAACCTGGGATCCTGTGCCCAACCCAAATGGATCAGAAAACAAGGGAACAAGCAGCACATGAGGGCTCCTCCCTGTCAGGAGTGGGCTGATAAGGAAGGGGTGGTGTGGTCAATGACATGCCAGGGGGATGAAATAATGTCTTGAGTGAAAGCACCGTGATAGGCAAGAGCCATATTGATGGGTGTGCAGGGCAAGTAACATTTCATACATATTTCAGCACTTCCAAGATAAAAAGAAAAGGTTTTCCTACGGGCCTCGTGGAATAGATAAGAGGATTTATAATAGCTACATTTCTGGCCTATAATCCTTGGTAACAAATGTATTTGCTCCACATGCCAACTATGACATAGAGACAAGCTACATGATCAGCTCATTCCATCATGTAATTTGGGCTGCAATGATTAAAGCTGATCTTTCTGATTCCCCTTGGCCCATCAGAGCAGCAGCTGTATCACCCTGCAAAGAAATGGTCATGTGGCTGAGAGCCAGCCATGGTTTTAAAAGTGGGGTGCACAACCCTCAACCCAGGTCTTGGCCCTTTACCTCTCCCCTCTTCTGTTGTGCCCCACTCCTCTAGTAAAGCCACCTCTGGCTTCCCACCACAACAACTGGTTTAAATTCTGCAGCACCCTTCTCATAGGAGAGTTATTTGGGAACCTATCCAGCAGGCACTCCTCACCTCCACCCCTCTCCAGCTGCAGCTCATTGAAAATTTGGGCAGAGGTTTGGCACCAGGGGAGAGGGCCAGGGAGCAGAGCCCTTTGCCCCCACAGAGAGACACAGGCTGGAAGGGCTCTGCTTGGGGAGGAAGTTGGAAAGGAAGCCCAAGTCTGTGGTAAGGGGTAAATGAGTGACCAACCAAGAAACTTGAATAAAGGATCACTAAACCTTCCTAATTCATCTCCCAGGTCCATGTCAGGGGGAAGGAGACAGATGATAGCTGGACTATGGCTCTGTTTGGGCTTTCAGCTTTGTTACATGTTTCTGATGTGCCAATGCAGCTCATAGACAAACCACAGAATTTTCTCCTTGGCAGAAAATCTGCCTTTGTGCTTCTCTAACATAGACTGTGTCTCTTTGGTCCCTGACAAAGAACAAAACCCACTGAGTCTCCAGGGATAGAAGTAAAGCCTGGAGAAAGCTGTGGGATGCTGAAAAAGCCATTGATAACAGGATGCAGAGGAAGGATGGAGGATGGGTGTTCACACACGTCCTGTCTGCTCTATCTCCTCAGTGCCCACCAGGCCAGCAGGGAGCACTTGATCTGACAGATGGTTTTCTTCAGCCATGGGGGACATCCCACACACCCACACTTCCCAGCTTCCGCTCCCAGGCTCTCCTAAATCCCAGCAAAGAACCTCACTGCCCTTTCACACAAATGCCTGGAGACTGGTAGCTGCCCCCAAAGTGTCCACATCCTCATCTGAGAACTATCAGAATTCCTGCTCCTGAGCAGAAAGGACTTTCTGGCTTGTTCTGACCAAAACCCTGACACCTGACACAGACACAAGCTTCAAGTGTCCCCTTCCTCGAAGTGGCAGGATGGTGGCACTGTGAAGGTCACTTAGAATCCCATGTTTGCAGTGTGATCATCACTACAGTGATCTCCCAGTAATTTAAAATAGTCTATGCATTACTCATACAAATTTGAAATTGCCCACAAGGACCACAGGACAGAGGACAAAAGCCAAACCAACCTCCCTAATCCAGGCCCCAGGGTTGGTGAGGCACAGAATCAGCCATTCTGGGTGTCAGATGTAATCTCTGCCTTCTAAGTGCTGGAGAGTGGAGTCTCTAATCCACCCAGACTGGCAATGATTCACCTTGATAAACCCATATGTCAGAACTTCACTTGCTCAGGGCTACAGCTGGCTTTAGTGGGATCCCAGTAGGTGTTTAATTCCAGGCATATAAAACTTGATATAAGCCAAAAAATAAAATCCAGTCATGTTCCATCAGCAAAGGCACCAGCCTCACCTTGAGGTGAAGAAACAGCTGCTGAGCCACACTGCCATGCATCCCTCACCCAGGTCAGAGCTCTCTGAGCAGAGCTTTCCCCTTGTCTTTAATTTAAGGTGTGGGTCTAAGGCAAGCACATTTCTCTATAAACAGTGCAAGTCACACAGCCCAAACGCATGTGGGAGCCACAGACTGCTCTTGGCTTGGGGTTTTCAGCTCCAGAAGAAGCTTCCAGATGTGTCATGGGTGGCATGTACACTTCCCATTGCTGCAGGATCTGAGCTCTTTCTGCATAAAATCAATAGCAAGTTAGTGGGGACTTTCCTGGACTCATTTGCTTTCTCTCTTCTTTTTTTTTTAATATACAAATAAGTGTATAGAAATAAATACTATTTATCAGAATTATATTTGAGAAAGTGCTGGTTTTTTTTTTATTTTGAGAGGATTCACTTCTCACCTCATTTATTTTGTGGCTGTTAGAGTTACAAGGTCAGTGGCAAAGCCAGTGCTGCAAAGTGGCTTTGGAAAGGGTCCTCTTTATGGTAGAATGACTTTTCACAAAGAGGGATGGCATTTTGGAGGGGTTTAAAGCCAGTCAAACTGGTCTTGCCTGATCTGTTCTTGAAGTTCACTCCCTCTTGCTGGTTTTCCTCAAGGAAGAATGCTTTGTCACAAGCTCTCTCCAGCCCTGCCCTAGGCTTTGTGATCAAATGCTGAAGCCCATATAAACAGCTTTTGTACTTTCTGCCTGGAAAACCTCTTTGTCCTCTTACAGTAAGATTTTCTCACAATTTCTTTGGGCAGAAACCAATTTCCAGTTGAAATAAAAGCCTCACTTTGTCTGTCTCTAAGCCTCTTGATTATATTAAAAGGCACTGGATGCATCAACAAATTTTAATTTCACCTTAAGATAAAAAAGGCCTCTCAAACACTTAACTCTAATGTCTCTGCTTGGAATCATATTCCAGTCTCCATCCTGTTTGTCAAAAACAGAAATTCAGTCCTGATCTTCCACCCTCTGGGTCTCAAAGGTGGCCCTGAGAGTAGACTGGGCCTGCAATTGTTGTGTTTCTCTAAATTGAGAAAGGGTTTGTGGAAACAAATTGAATGAAGGGGAGGAGGGAAGATCCCTGGTCTTATAATAAATGTGGGATTAAAAAAAAAACAACAAAAAACCAACCCTACTGGGGACATGGCATATAGATTTCTTGCAGAAAGGAGTATGTTTATGGACAATTTTGAAGGCTTTTGCTTTTGGACCAGTTTGGAGGAAAATCAAATTTTGCTGCTTTTTGTTTTCCCAGGAATGATAAACCCACCAGAAACAGGCAGCTTATCTATAACCAACTCACTGCTACAACACAGCACATTCCCTGGCTAAACTTGCTGATTTCCATGTCTTTTTCTATCTTGATTTCTGCCTTTCCTGCAATATTTGCTCTGCATTTGCAAAAAGACACACTTGAGGTCCTGAGTACAGGCTGATTCCCATTCACCCAAAACAGAATTTTCTGAAAATCACCTGAAATAGCCACATTTTTAATAATGATAGAGTAGCTAAACCTGTAAGGAGAGTAGGAGTTGTATTAAAGCTACTTGTCATTACTTTAGAAAGATAAGGAGATAGGAGGCTACAACAGGAAGTATTGCTTGATATTTGTGCAAAAGATAAATCTCTTTATATTCCTTTTCTGTGGCTTTTTGATTTTCCCCAAATCTGAAAAGAAGGACAGAGCTCACAAAAATTGTATTACAGGTGACAAACAGCTCAAGGAAAACAGAGCCATGAGCTGTGGCTGGATATTTGCCACTGAGGGACCTGGGCAAAGCTTGCTCTGCATGGAGGAGCAGGTCAGAGGCAGAGCACAGGAGATCCATCCAAAAACTGGCAACAAGATATCAGCTCAGGAGTCTCTGGCTAGTGAGAAGAGGAAATTTAAGATTGCAACTGGACACAGGCAGAGGGATGAGCCAGGTCTGCCCTCAGCAGACATCCATGCACTTTACTATGTAGAGGACACAAAAATATTGTCATGTTTATGACAATAGCAGTAGTTGCACAAATTTTTCACAAAGAATAACCCATGAAGGCTTCTTTACTCATTTCTTTACTTTCATTGACGTTTGCTTAAAGTTGTGTCCTTGAGACATTGACATTTCTAGGAACAGAAGTTGCCTTCAACTTCCATTGCATCCCACACTACTTCTGGTGATCCTGCCAGTGTGTGACTATATTTGAGAGACTGGATATTTAAAGAACACAGTCTAGAAGATAATTTCCTTGAATAAAAATATTTCCTCACCTCCTCACCCTTGCTGTGTGCTTTGGTGCCAAGGGAAGGTACTACTGGATCTGTGGAACTGGAAAAGGAGAAGATGTGGCACTTTGTTATATGGTTTAGTGGGCACAGTGGTGCTGAATCAAAGGCTGGACTTGATCTTGGAGGTCTTTTCCAACCTTTATAATTCTATGGTTCCATACCATTATGACCCATAGACAAAGACAGGCGAGCAAGTTTGCCCAAAGCAAAAAAGCAAAGTTGAAAGAAAAGGGGGAAGAGGAAGAGGAAAAGAAAGGAAATCCTCATCAAATCCTCATTTATATATTTGTCCTTGATGCAGCAATACTGCCAGATGGCTGAAATGTGAGATCAAGTTGTGCAATGTTGCAAAGGGCTTTGCAATAAGAATTGAGAAAGCAGAAGCTGCTGGTTTCTGTGGTCAAAGCCAGCTGCCAAACACCCAGGAATGGAAAATGTCCCACAGCAGGGCTGTTCCTGCCTGCTCTCATCCCAGCACATACTGCAGGTGCTTCTCCAAACTCACAGGAGAGACCTACAGCGAGGAGCCTTCCTGGATCCTCCCTTTTCCCTGGGAGTGGGCTGTGCTATGGGACACCCCCAGACCCACTCACACCTCTCCTTCCTCTCCCTTCTCTAAAAGCCCCTTTGCCCACACTGCTGCCCCTGGGCTCCTGCAGGGATCAGGGTCCCAGTGTCAGCTGCACACTGACAGCACCAGAGTAGTGGAGGAACATGAAAAATGGCAAAAAGAGGGGCACAGGTTCTGTGTCACAGCCCAACAATGCTCCTGTGATTGATATGGGAAGCAGTGGGGATGCACAGCACAGCTTCCAAGAAGGAGCAGCACCTCAGTCCACTGACACAGCAGTCATGGGAGCAGCACAGCTTTCACCCCAGGGCACAGGGGGGTTTACTGCTTTAGCACAGCTTGGGAATTTGGGTAAGACAGGCCCCTTCCAGCAGAGCTGGTGGGGCAGGGGAAGGGACTGGTGGAAAAGCAGCAGTCCTCTCTTTTGTTTTATTTGAGAGCAAAACCAAGTGTTTGCTCAGGTATTTTCCCTTCTCTGTCCAGCCCTTCATGTTGAGGTTAAAAGGGAGGAAACAGAGTGGGAGCAACGTTTCACTTCTCAGTTTGATAGAGAGCTTGGAGGCTTCAGAGAATTCCAGGTGACTGTGCAGGAAGCACTTTCTAAAAATGTGGGGTTTTGTTAGAAATGTGAAAGTGGCCATTTTCCCACAGCCAGGAGTTTAAGGTCTTAGAGGATGCCCTGACCCACAGACAAGTGTCCATCTCAAGGCAGTGTGGGTGGGTGACAGACACAGCACAGGTGCTGTGCTTGTCCTGCCTTGGCTAGAGAAATACAGGAGATAATCAGATTATAAAAACAAATCTTGAAGTTCTCAGCACTGTCCTTCCCCTCACTGCCCCAGGACAGCTTTTAAAGTTCTGGGTAATGTTCATCATTTCCCAAAAAGTCATCTCCCAGAAGGTAGGAGCTACAGCCACTTGCAGCTGTTTCTGTGCTCCCACACAGCAGGGGAACAGCTGAGATATTTTTTCTGAGTTTTTCCCTTTGTAGCACTCGGCTGATCTCCCTCGGGCCACAGTAGTGGAAGGAAATGAAGTTGCTCTGGGATGGCAGAGGATGCTCTGTGCACGTGTGCTGTGGGAGGAGGCATGAGGGGGCAGGGGGGCTCAGATCACCCAGCCCCCTGTGCCCCCTGCCTGGGGAGCCTCTGTGCCAGGATGGGCCTGCCAGGATGAGGGGTGAGCATCCTGCTGAGCCCCCTCGTGCTCCATCCCACTGGGTGGGACAGATGCTCACAGCATTCCTCAGGATTTGCAAGGGACCTCTGCAGTTCCCAGGGATAATCAGAGCAGCCCAAAAGCTCATCTGAGTCAATCTTAGTCCCACATTTTATGTAAATGTGGGTGCACATTGCCTGGCAGGCTCTGGAGAGAGGGAGAAGCCTGTCCTGTGATTAGAGTATAAGGGCAAAAGTGGATGCCACAGACAACTTGAATGCTTCCAGCCTAAATCACCTGTATTTTCAGGCCTTTAGTGGCACACTAGAGGCCTCAAATGACACAGCAATTCAGAAGTCTCATGTCAAGCTGCACTGCAGTGAGGTGTTCTATGGACAGTACATCACAGGATGTAACTTCTTCAGATTCCTGCCTTTGTGCCATGTGTGTAGATACCACTACAATTCATTAAAATCTTCCTATTTAGATACGTGTTCTGCAGCACCTTTCTGTGTGATATTCAGATGTACCACATGTACAAACCCATCACCCTTCCATACAGCCATCCCCATGGTTTAGCACCTGGATTCTTGGCTGTAAAACTCAAAGCAAAAACTTTGCACCCCCCCATGTCTCTCCTCTCCAATGCAAACCTCCCCTACTGATATTCTCTAGCATTGAGGTTCTCTTGTTGGTCCTGAGGACATGCTGGGTGTCTTTTGCATCCCTGTGCAACCATTGATGTTCTGTTCTTGGAATAACTAAAAAACTCACCTAAACAAAAAAAAAAAAAAACAACAGAAAATTAAAACCAAAGCAAAACAAAAAAATCAAAACCAAACAAATCCCAAACCAATCCAGAGCAAGAGACACAGACACCAGAATCAACTTTTAAAACTCTCTGGTTACTTTTGTCTCAGAGCCTGGTAATTCAGATTCTGTGTCTCACAAAACTGTGTGGGAGCTAAAAATATGTGACCTCTACAAGGAGAAATACATAAATCTGCTTGGCCTCCACAAGTCACCAAACTTACAGGGTAAAGAACGTTCTGCAGTCTCTGGTTTATTTTCAACTTCACTTCTGCAATCATAAAAGTCTATTAGTGCTGAAAACCTGGAATTGAACTGCCCTTTGGAAAAACTAAACTCAGATTAATGTACAGCTTGGTCTGCTCAAAAGCACGAATTAGTCACGCAACGTTAAATCATTCAGATAAAAGTCTCAGAAAAGCAAGTACCTTTCTTTCATGACTGGTACTTGGCTATTAATAAATTAATTCGTGTAATAACTGTGTTTCTTGGCTATTAGTTACTCAGATGGAGGTCACTGCATTCTTGTTCCAAAAGAGAGTTGCTTTTAGTCTGTTATGATTGGATGGATAAAGACTTCTCCACTCTGCTTATTCTTGTTGTGAAAATTTGAGCAAAGTTAAGCCCCTTGAGTAAGTGTCCCCATCTCCAACAGAGCACACTCCCACTGTGAGCCCTGGCTGCTGACTGGGTGACACATTCAGAACCAGGGACTCCCAAACCTGCAGAGGCTGAAAAAGACCCCTCAGCCTTGTGCAGTGAGATGTCATCCCCCACAGAAAATCTAATTATTGCCCACAGGTTGGAAGGAGCAGGCTGCTGATCTTGTGTAGCCAGAAGTGGGGCAGAGAGAACCCTGCCAGATCACATCCCTGCATGTGGCAGGGAAACCTGGGTGTGCCAGGCTGGAAAGTCCCTTCTGAGTCATGAACTGAGCACCCCCAAACTCCTCTTCAACCCCACAGTATGGGATGGGCCGGCTGGTAGCAAAACAGCAGCCTCTGTGCTCTTATTTCTGCTGGAGCTGGGTGAGCTTTTGGGGAGGGAATGGTGAGATCTTTATCAGTAAAGTGGCTTTAACAATTTTAACAAATGTTTTGTCCAGCAGAACAGTTCTATGGGACCAGAGCTGAAAGCCAGGAGGGACCCTCAGAGGAGCAAATCAATTTGGGGTGAAGCTCTTTGCTCAGGCAGTGCCAGCAATGGGGCCCTCTAACAGCTGCCCATCCCTGGTCACTCTGTAAAGGCACCAATCTTCATGCCAGAACCAGGACAGTGTGGGGAAGGAAGAAGGAGAAGATGGATTGCCCTTTTTGGCTGGTGTTAAACAATAAACTAGATCTTGAATTTATGCTGTGGGAGCCTTGAGGGACAGTTTCTCAGCCTCAACTACTCTGCCTGTTCCTTTGCCTTGTAGCCTTGTCCCTACAGCTCCTGCTGGCTCAAGATCAGGTGTCTCACATTTTTAACTGGGATTTGCTAAGAGAAAACTCCTCATTACTGTCTGGGAACAGCTGATGGCACATGTACAGGATGTAAAGGAGGATGGGCAGCTACAGCAGCAGCAGCTTGGACTCCCTGGACACTCAGCACCCAGATCAGAGGGGCTGCACTCCTCTGCTGGCACTAGACAGGAAAATGAGCCAAAGAGCCTTGAAAAACCCTTTTATCTGAACATCACTAGCTTTAGTAGAAATATGATCTAAAAATGTTCTGCTTTCACAAGATGAAAACAAGATGCACAGCCCTGGGGTGCCTCAGTGCAGGAGTTTGTCACGTTCCCCCTTAATGGGCACATTCCTCCTCAGTGATTTATCCCCAGCATTCCTGCAGCCCCCCTCTGTGCAGGTGGCATGTGGAGGGGCTGAGCTGTTCATCAGCCCTGGGCAGGGGGTTGAGGACAGCCTGCAGCACAGTGTGACACACGCAGAAATGTGACCACAGAAACGATATCTGGGGAAAGACATCCCCCCAGTGAGGGTGTGTTAAAGCCTGAGCAGCCCATATAACGTGTGTGCTTTGGGGGAGGACACAGCTGCAGTGGGAACTGAGCTGTTCATATTGCACAAGTCATTAAATGCATGTTACACGGGGTAGTAGCAATGTGGAGAGGGTTACTCCCTCCTTTATTGCTCCAGGAAATTCATCTTTTCATGTGCAGGAATGAGGAGAAAAGGTTTGGGGGCTCCCTGTGTCCCTTCCAGCAAATGCATCCCTACCTGTCCATGGGAGACACCACCACCATCCCTCACATGGGTTATCATGTGCATTTACAACTTTTTATCAACATGAGTGCAAAGGTTTGGGCAGTCCTAGAGCAGCTCCTGACCACAACAAGCCTTGGCAGGGCAGAGCTGGTGATGTGTTCCCACACGTGGGCACTGGCCAGGCTGCTGGGCTTGGCCATCACACTCAACCCACATTCTCTGCTTGCAGCCAGCACCAGCCTTCCTCTTGGCTTTGGTCAAGAGATTTTCTGGTCTCTGCTTATAGAACCCTCTGAGGGAAGCAGGACCTCACTTCCTGGACCAGTACCAGCACTGGTGTGACCCTTCAGTCGCTGCACCCACAGTCCACAATCCCTTTAAGCCAATCTGAGACCACATTGTCACCCAAAGATGTAGTCCTGCTTACTCCCTGCTCTGGCTGCATGTTTTTTCTTGCTCCCCTGCGTTAATACCACTTGTGGTGCAGCTACCACCTAGTTGAACTATTTGGTGGCTCATTTTTCAGCCAGATTAGCAGGCTGACCTGCCTCACCATGTGGTTCCACAGCTGCTAGCCTGGCACAGTGGGAGTGGCAGGAATGCACAGCCAGCAACAGGGTTGGGTGGAATGGGACAGGCAAGCAGGACTGTCCCTTTTGGCAGCCAGGCAGAGCTGGATTGGCTTGAACTTCTCGGGAAAACCTGCTTTTAATTTTCCCTTTGGTAAATACAAATAATTCTCTTTTAATGGGGAAGTTGTGCAGCTTCATTGTGTTTCAGAATCTCTCTAACCACAGCATCTTTCTGCAGATCATAACTGAGTTAAGTGTGTTGAGCAAATAATATTTCAGCTGCTAACAGTTGAGTCAACAGCAGGGTAATCACGATTTAATCTTCTGCTTCACAGGGGGAGACTGCACTGCTATTTTACAAAGCCTTTTTCATCACAATAGGATTCCCTGCATCAAAGGCTCACAGGTGTGATTTTTGGCAGGGAACAAACAGTTGCATTCCTATCAAATGCGTTCTGCTTTCCAAGCACAAATAACTTTCAAATCCTTGGTCCAGAATTTCTTCCCAGAAGAGGAAGGTGTTGCCTTCCCATGAGTTCAAAGGCCCATCAGGAATGTGGTGTTTAGGATGCTGCTAACAAGGAATCTTTCATTACTGAGGAACAATTCCTAGAAGTTAACCAGGCAAAAATGCCTACAGGAGGCCCAAAGGACTGGAATTTAGAGAAAGAAGTAAATTCAGCCATCAGCAGCAAGAAGAAGGCTGCATCCCCTTTTCTTTTTCTGTAGAAGCTGAATAAAACCCTCATGCTCCTTAGCTCTAAGCAATGCCCTTTCAAAACTGATGGAGTAAAACAGACATCTCTTTCAAAGACAAGCTGAAAAGCTGCTGAATTTTCTTGTTGGTCTTTGTGGGAATATTGCTATATAATAGTCAATGGCTGTGCTCTTTGGGAGGTTAGATTAGATGTGCATAAAGATTCCTTCTGCCTTTTCAGGCTATTCATTTTGTCATGGATTTCTTTCAGAGTGCCTTCTTTTTATTATATCAACATTCTGGAGACAGGCAGTGATTTCTAATTCTCTAGAGGACTTTGCATGGCCACATCAGCAGAAATGAGCAATTTTATCCTGCAGGGATGTGGGAGTACCATAAATGAGAGGCTCTCAATATACAAGATGTAAAGGAAAGCAACTTCTTTCCCAGGAATGTGAAGTGATCAAACCTTTAACCGTCAGCTATGGTCTGATTTCAAATGTCTCATGAGAGACAAGAGGAATTTGATACAAATTCATTTCTTGGGTGTTTTAGTATTGACAGACTTCCTTGCAGAATTTATGCAAGTAGTGGATTGAGGCCAACAGGTCATTTGAGCCTGCAGGCTGCTTGCCAGGGTACATCCTGGATTAAGGCAGGAAGGTGGAAACAAAAGGATGGAGCAGTCCTCCTGTGAGGGTGGGATTTGTCCATAAGCAATATTGCCCTGTGGGGAAGCCATTCACCCCAACTCTTTTAGGACAGCTTCTTATCCTCCAGTTATGCTTGGGATACTTTTAGGAGAGACAAAGCTGGGGAGAGGGAGGTCAGCAGAGCATGGAGCCCGTTTGTCATCAGAAACTGCTGATCACAGTGAGCCTCAGTGTCTGCACGGGGTGAAGCAGAGCCCTGCTGTAACACCAGCTCCATCTGTGGGGTTACTGCAGTGACACTGCTCCCTGCCCCACCAAAACCTGCTCCAAACCTCCTGAGCCCCAGCTGTGGCAAGAAACTGGGGAGCAGAGGGGACAAACCAAGAGGGCAGGAGTGCAGATGGGGCAGGGTTGATCCATGTGTCAACCTACAGGCCAAAGGTGGGAGGAAAAAGGGCTCCTCCCTCTGCAGCCCAGGATTCTGGAGATAAGGAAGGCTCTGCTGGGGAGGAGAGCAGGTGAGGAGCCACTACACAAACCTGAAGCACATGCTGCTCTGCAAGATCTGGGTTAAAAAAGGAGATGCTCCAAAACCATAAGAAAGTATCTCCTTGTAAAACACATTCAATCCAGATGTAATATCCTGAAAGAACAGCCACCCTCATCTTCAGCAGCATCCTGCAAGCTTGGGGTACTGAAGTTGCAGACTCCTTTCTGTAGAAGGCTTTGCAAATATAAGGCAGGAGATCTTATTTGTAAGAGTTTGTCTGAAGCAGGGAGAAGGAGAGTTGGTTCAGGAGGTGCTCCCTAAGCTGAAAACAAGTCACCATGCTCTGTACTCCATTTGTTCTTAGAGAGCAGAAGGTACTGAAGAGAAACCACTGGCAGAGCTGCAGCAATTTGGGGGTGCAGCTGCCAGAGCTGCTGTAAAGTGCCTTGATACAGTGGGAAGGGGACAAAAGATGGGAAAGGGAAATGAGCTGCTGGGAGGGGGAGGCCACCACGATCTGCTCCTCTCAGCAAGGCAGGGCTTAATGTCTTCTGCAGACAAGGAAGCAGCCTTCCACTGCTGCCCTTTCCAAGCCCAGCTCACTGCAGATAGCGGGGTGATAAATCTGTCAGTCCCTCAGCAGAGACAACTCCCCTCTGCATTCCTGGGCAGACCTGCAAAGGATTATTGGCTGAATATCTCCCTTTGAAACCAAAGCTAAACTTCCAGAGCTCCTAATCTGACCCTGGCAGTGTATCAGCCACACAAATCTCTTGATAATAATTGATAGGATATGTTACAATTTGCAGTAAGGAAAGCTCTGCATCAGATCCCTGCATCCCAGTTATCTGGGACATTGCTTCCCAAACTTCCCCACCCTTGTTTTCAAGCCAGTCACTGCACAAAGATAAAAAAGAAGTTAAAAAAATTAAAGCGGAGTAGCTCCCTTCTAATTTCTTATTGAAAAACAGTTGCCTTGCCATATTAGATTGCCTGTGTCCTCTGAAAGACCCGGAACATTAATCACACATGTTCACCACACTCCCCTAGGGTAAGCAGAAAGATGATGGGATGCCAAACTAATGCATCAGTTCAGTAATTCTGCAAAGCTGCTCCTTTTTATTTCACTTGCAGACCTGACCTGCAGTGTAGCTGGCTTGAATTCCTGCCCCAGCTCCACCTGCACCCAGCAGGCCAGCAGGAGGAGTGGAGCACAGCATTGGAAGATACAAACCCATTATCTTATTACCCTTTGCCATCATCAGAGATCCATTATGACTGAGGTCCAAAATACATTAAAAGCCTTTAACTGATCATTTACAGACAATCAGCAGCATCACTGATGCTGGGTATTTCTAGAGGTTGGCTGGTGTCACCTTTGTGATGCATTTAATGATACAACCAGGAAAGACAGAAGAGCAGAGCCAAAATATCCCCACTGTTACCAAACATCAATACTTTTAGAAGCCATATTATGAAACTAGAGCTTTCTGACATACAGTCATGGTGAATATTAATAAACTTATTAGAGCTGATCCAAGTTTTCCATCCTGGCGTGTTTTGTTTTGTTTTTCTTTGTTGTGTTTGCCAAAAAACAACAAGGATTTCTTTAGCAGAAAGAGGCATCATTTCAGGCATGAAATGGTATGATTGTGATTTGGGACAAAGAATAAAAGATTGAAATCACAAAATACATAGTCAGGTGTCTGTGCTGATCTTGCTCCAACCACACTGACCTCGGGAGGAACCAGAGAGGAAGCAAGATCAAGACAGGTTTCGATCACCTCCCAAAACTTGCCTCACTTCCAGTTTTTCAGCATTTTCTTTTTCTCTCCCACTTGTGCCTCCTGCTGGCCGTGCTCTCGGGCTGTGATTTCTTGGGTGACAGGCTGGGTTGGGTCTCACACCCTCTGCACTTAGCTCTCAGCCCTTCTAGAGTCCACAAACCTGCTGGTTCTGCTTGAACCAACTGCACTGGGTCTAAAGCCATAAGCAAAACCTGCTCATCAGCCCAAAAATTTAAATTATTTGTCTGTTTTGGAGGGGGTGGGAAGGAAGTGGGGGATAGCATCCCCCAGATCCCACATCTAGCATTTCTTGTTATACATTACATGGGCATTTCAAAAACCAGGTTAAGTTTTGCAACAGCACATGCACTTTAGGGAGGAACATTAAGAAATAAAAGATGAAAGGCAGGCTGAGAGGAGAGGAAAGCAAGAAGTGTGGAAAAGGACCAAAGGGCCAGACTCACATACTGGGACAGCTATCAGAGCAGAGAGGAAAATCACAGTGACACTGTATATTAGAAAAGAAACTCGTCATGAAAAACCCATCAGATTAGATTAGACTTCTTTCCTGCCATGCCTTGGTGCATCTTGAAGAGCAGCATGGTTTCTTTAAATAACCTGTGTGTTTTACACAGTCCTGCAGTCTGGGGAGAGAGTTCTGGGTGTGCAGGAACACTCTGAGCTCAAATAGTCCCCGTGCTGTGCTGGAGGGGGGCTGTTCGTGCCCCAAGGGCAGCTACAGCCGGTGATCGCTTTCCTGCATCCACCTCCAGCTCAGGGAGATGGAGGAGCCCGCTGGAAGCCCCTCAGCATTTCACCCTGTGAAAGGGAGGGGTGGCAGCACATCTCTGGCTGGGAGCCCACACGGTGATGAGACATCACCTCGGCATGTCAGTGTCAGCTGCTGACATGATCACAGCTTCGTCTGGCTCCCAAAGTCTCCTGGAGAGAACACACTGGGCTCCAGATGCTTCTTTATGTCTGACTATTTGCATTCCCCCCTCTTGGGCTTTAGACCTACCTAGGCTTTGCAATTAGTTTCACGGGAGCTGCCCGTTCTCCCTGTGCTTGCAGCAAATGCTGAGCCCCTGACATGAAATGGCTCAGGGTTTGCACTTTGGAGGGCAATATAAAATCCAGCTCACTCAATCTAATTCCTGATTTATCTGTCCGTTCTTCAGAGCAAGGCAAAGCTTGAGCTCATGCCCTGACAGGCCTGAGAGGCTAATCCCAGGATATTCCACTTGCTGGTGTTTATTTTATCGCTTCAGGTGGCAATCAGGGCTGTGAATGAGCTGACACATGGCTGGGGAGAGGGGCAGAGCTGCTGACCAGGGGCCAGTGGAACGACCCCTCCACTGCCACAGCCCTGCTCTCCCTTCCTCCACACCTCTGCCACTGCAATGCCACTGATTTCCATCCCAGCCCTCTACAGAGAGTACCAGTTTCTTTTTATTTTTAAAAAATTTATTGACAAATAATGCCCTTAACCAGGCAGATCTTAGTGGGATACTATGCCTCCTCTCTGCATATGTGATTCTGCTGATTTTGTTGGAAAATCAAGCTCCTTCCTGTTGCTGGTAACATTTGTTCTTTGGCTGAGAAACGATGGCTGAGGGGAATGGAAACAATAGGATTCAATGAGCATTTGCTTCCAGGGGGTTTCTTGCCAGTGCAATTCCACAAGCAAAACTAACAATAATGAAAAATGACGTAAGTGTTAATATTATCTCTGAGAAGAAGTTAAATTGCACAAGCCCGGGGAGCTGAAAGAATGGTTTAATTAAAATCTGCTTGTGTCTGCTTTCTTCCCTACATGTATGAGCAGAGCCCTCTGGGAAGATCCTCCTACAAGGAAGACAAATTCCTCTGAAAACTGGAGAATTCCACAAAAACTTACAGCCAGGAAAATAAGGACAAGCAGTTGCTTAAGGCCACTGGCTTCAGACAGAGCCCAAATAATGGTTCCAGTTCCTGCTGTCCCTGGAGCTGTGCTGGGGCAGGAGCAGCAGGAACCCGTGGGCTCTTAGTGTGATTTCCAGAGAGAATCTTATTGGCACAAAAATTCTCTTCTTCTCCATATACATTTACCTGTATCTATCATCTCAGGGCCATTTTTGGACCTTAATGTTTTCTTTTTCACCACTCTAAATTGTACGTGAACAGATTCCATCCTACTTGTGAGATTTTTCTGCCAATGGATGGTGACTCAGCATAAATAATTTTCCTTTACTGCTTTGGTTTATTGGTTGAGTTTCCTGAGAGCTGGTTCTGCCACTCTTCCCTTTCAGAAATTGTGTGTGATTTCAGACCAGAGGATTTCAAGGTCTGGGACTTAATTTCACACACTTTTCTTTCAAACAAAGTTATAATACCAGATAAGGAACTGCTGAATTCTTGTGCAATAAAAACGAACTTGTCTTGAAATTATGAGGTTGCAAAATTTGAAATTATTTATATGATTTTCTTTGGCTGAAATATGAAAAATCTATTCTAGTGGGATTTTTTTTTAAATTTCTTGTTTACAAATGTCACAGTTTTTAAAAGCTGCAGACTCTGGAGCTTTGTGTATAATGAGAGTTTTATGGTAGCAGCATAATGAATATTAGATGCTTCTGTCAAAGGATCACATCAACCCAGGACAGGGTCTGTTCATGTAGCCAGTACAGCAGCAGGGCTGGAGGCAGCTTTGTATGTGTGCAGGTGAGAGGACAGCCCTGTCCCCTGGGAAGGCATTGTCTTTTAGCCACAGCATCTGTCTGCTCTGTGTCAGGGCAGGAAAGCTAAGGCTCCCTTCTGCTTGTGCTGGTTACAAAAAAGCACTAATTTAGACAGAGAAACTGGAGAGTCCTCACTGCTACCAGGGCAACATTCCAAATGTATAACAAATGTATAGTCCCAAATGACAGCAGCCTGCCATTGTCCTTGGGGGAGCTCAGGCTCCACGTGGAGCTCCAAGCTCCCTGTGCTTGCTCCAAAGCAAAGCTCAAACAACAGCATTTTGCATCTGATGCTCTGAAATCAGGGACAGTCTCCATCTGGAGGGACCCTCCACATCAAACTCTTGGGTCTGGCTGTGCTCAGTAGTTTTTTTCAGAGGAAATAATGGCCCAGGTGATTTGGGGTTTTGGCACTGTTGGTGCACTGTGGTCTAAATGTTTCCATTAAAAATAATCAAGAAATTAGAACTGTCTTCTTATGGCTTAAATAGTACTCCTCTAAAGCCCAGTATTCAGGTGTGTTGTCTGGAGAGAGGCTGAATGCTCATCTCACTGTAGAGCTGGGCTGCCAAGCCATGGCCTTTCATATCAATATTTTGTTTTAACACCCAGCCCCAGTGCATTAGGTGTAACAATATCTCTGGGTACAGTTGTCCTCAACACATGACTATGGGACAAAGGAAAAAAGCAAAAGCAAAGATTAATGCTGTCATGCCAGAAGTGTGTGGTGCCATACAGAGTGGACTCCAAAGGACTCAAAATAGTTGTACTGCAATCTATTAAATCTGGTTTTAATGATAAATCAATAATGATATGCATTGTGTGTATATATATATTTATATACATAAATGAGATTTGTAAAGTTTTTTTGAGCTCTCTGGGCAAATATAAGGTCAGGTTCATGCAAGTCTTTATTCACAGGCAGAGTGAACTGGCTGATGGGTAGTTTGGTGCTGGATCAGGCTCCCTAGGTACAGAACTTAGGTTACTAAAACCAACCCCAAAGCAAGAATATTGAGGAGGACCATTCAAAAGGTCTTCCAGAAGTCCAGGTAGGTGAGATCAGTAGCTCTCCTCATGTGCACTGGTGCCATCACTCCAGCAAGGATGGACACTTCTATGGTCACTCAGTCAGGCTCCAGCTGCCCTTGGGGAAGCTGTACCAGCCTTTCTCTTCTGCTCCTGCTGCTGGAGAGGGGGTGGCCATGGCTGCACCAGATGTGAAGTGTGCTCAGCAGCCAGCCCTGGATCAGCCAGAATGCACAATATTGACAGTTTGCTTTATCAGCAGAGCTGTGATGTGTCAAGTCATAAATAACTCATCATGGGGAAAGTGTGCACTGTCTGGGCAGGGAGCCACAGCATTCATCCTTAGATATGCATTCAAATCAGTCCCATTAGTATCATATTCTTCTGTAATTACTCCATTGATTCAAACTGCATCTTATCTCCCCCCAAGAGCTGCAAACACCCTTTAATTTACTGAAAGGCATGAGGAAGGAGAATGTTACCATAACATTCACACCGAGTTCAGAGCAAGGCTATGGAGAATGTGCAAACAGGGCATGAACACCTGTGGAGCTGAACAGTACCAGTTCTGCAGGTGCTAAAGTGAGCAAAAGCCAAAAACTGAATGCTATAGGGATGCCAGTGTTTACTCACACAGCAGCATCCCAGGACCCTCATGCTCACCCTAAGAGCAGAAGGGCTATGAACTCTTCACTGACCCTGGACTGTTCTGTGTTGGTGATGAAACCCAAAACCTGTCAAGTTTCATGTGGTCTCCAATTTCCTACAGGAGGTTTCAAAGTGCTCCTGTTACCACATCTTGTTTTCAGAAGTACCTCTCATGAAACTTCACAAATTCTCCTTAATCCCCTTTAAATGAGAGTCTCGTGACTTCCAAGCACTCCCTGAAAGCTCCACTATTTCTATTATTGCTGTTGGCACAGAGGAGGTTCAGTACACCCAAGAGCTGTTGGAATAGGTTTCAGTGTGGGAGAGGGCATGAAAGAGACTCTTAGGCTGTCCCTCATCACTCTGCTAGACAAGAGATGCTGTAGAACAGCAGCTGAAATGCAACTGCATAACCCCTCTGCAGAAAATAACCACCTGAGGAAGTAAGAGGTGAGAGAGAGATTAAGAAAAGCAAAAAGAAGAGCTTCTTGTCAAATAGGGGAAACTGCACCATTTTGGTTGGGTTCAGCTAAAGCAATGCCACATGAAAGATGAAAGTGGAGTTGTTGGACAGGGAATTCTGCAGGATGGAGAGGGTTGGCATTGGTCTGTGCAGAGATGTGCCAGCCTAGGGACAGCACAGTCTGGGATGGGACACAGCATCTCTTTGACCAGAGCCTGCTCCTTCTACCACGAGGATGGATTTTATTTTGCATTTTTTCTTCCATGCAGGCCATGGAAGAAAATTAGTTGTGTATTAGCCAGGATAAAAGGCTCTGTGCTGCCATTACCTCTGTGTTTGTGTGGGAGTGGAGAGCAAAGAAAAAAATGTAATGAGAAAGTCTGGTTTCACTTAGGTGCTGTTTATGTTAAGAGTGAAGAGCTGCCAGCCCACACACACTCTCCCCAGACAGCTGCCAGCTACGGAGTCAAGATTAAGAGGCAGAGTTGAAGGGAAACATTACAGTAGCATGCTCTAGTAAGAGATTTTGGTTGCAGAGAGCAAGGAAACAGAGAGGGGAAAAAAAATCAACCCTGTCCAAGGACTCTCTCAAGTCTCTTGGAGGGCTCTGGCTGAATCACCGGGGCCATAATCTCCCAAATGAAATTGCCAAAGCATTAAAATGTAAATGTAATTTGTATAAAGACACCATTTTATTTGAGATGCTAAGCTCCTGCAGATGTCAGAGGAGCAAAGGGTGTTAATGCTCCTCTGGCAACCACAGCCTGAGATTGAGCATCCAGCTCAATCTTTGAAGAGATGGGGTTTACCCTTTGGGTTTAATTTGATTAAATTAAAGCACATTTGCACCAGAGTAATACTGGGGAAAATAAAAGTAGTTTTTCCTTGTGCTAAAGAAAAGACTATCCCTGTGCAAGTCCTGGAGTCCCACTGATGAAATGATCACAAACTTTTTCTGGTGAGAGGTGGAGCAAAGCCTTTGCCAAGGTAAGCAAAAGGACAGCTCAGTACTGAGCAGCTGCCAGTCACCAAGTAATGATTTTCTTTTCCTGCTAGTTTTTAGCTGCTTATCAAAATGCTTAACAACTCCCAAAGAAGACTTGAAATGCTTCCTACAGCAGTCAGACACTCAGGCCCACAGGGCTGGCCAGCACCTGAGGGAGTTTGAACACAACCACTCTGGTCTGTTTTCCCAGGAGAGCATGACAAGTTCCAGGAATCCTCAGGACCATTGTGTCTCTGGGAGCTGGTGTTACAAAAACATGAGCATGAGTGAGTTTGACTGTGAGTCCATTCTTTTCAATGGACTGTTGATATATTCAGTGTATTTATGGAGTTTACCTATAAATATAACTTCAGTGGAGAGCTTCACCCAGGCCACTGCTGGTGGGTTTTCAACTGTCCTCATCTCTTGCAGTCCTGTATCTCCACTCAGTGAGCACTTTCCCCTCCTATAAATGTGTGACAAGTCATTACCAGGCTTTGTTTTACATCATTGTCTTGACACTCAGGTCAGTTCTGGGCCATAGCCTGGTAAAGTTGCTGTGCATTGTGGTACCAAAAGCATTTCTGTTATGTTCAGAGTCTTGAAAATAAGCTTCACTGTGTCAAATCCACTTCTCTAGCCAAGGAACTATTCTAGGTATACAAAAGGCACAAATGCAAAACAGACTAAGCTGCACATCCAAGGTTTGAAAGTAGCCATGATATCCTCTAAAGGGTTCTCTGTACCATGAGGGTATGACTGGCACTTTATCTAGGAAGTTGCAGGTGAGACCAATTTCTTTAAGGCTCCCCAGGAGCCTTCATCAGACCTATCATTCCCATGATCTGTGGTATAAGGTCTCAGCTTCTGATTTTCTGATGGCTTAGACAGCTTGAAAGGGAAAAAATGATTCCTTGGTGTATTGGATGACATTTGGGTTTATTTTGTTTTGGAAAATAAACCAATCTGAACTGTGAAGGTCAACAGAGTTCAAGTCAGGTGAGTGATATGGCAAGTAGAAGGGGTCACTGATATGCTTTTGTCAACATGAAACTTTTATTGGAGTCATAGCACAGTTGTTGGTTCAGAGCAATAAGGATTTCTTCTAAGTTTCCATCCCAGAGTTTATCAGTTGCTAAAACTGCACTTGGAAATAAAAGATGAGAAAATTTTTCTAGCTGTAGCTGAGATTGGAAGACCATGCAAGCATGTTCCTGTTTTTAGTTCTGGCAGCTTTGATTTATGGCCCTGTAAAGGCTGATTAAAACTCTACAGCACACAAAACACAAGAGAATTAATTCTTTACACATTAGAATTAGGACAAAGATGCAAGATATCAAGTACTTCATTGACATTTAATCATGCTTTATTACTGAGGCAACCCCTAAATATTAAAATGATGGTTGGTTATTTACAAGCATATTGCTGCCATGGTAATTGTGACCAAACAACTCTAACTCAATCTCTTTGGTAATTATTTTCAAATCTAATTTCTGTTTGGATCACGTTTATATCAGATTTAAGCTTAGCTCCATCTGGAGCAGATGCAGTTTTCTCATGAAAGGAATAATAATTGATCAGATTCTGGATTTGGTTACATGCATGCAACTCCATTGTAATCCAAAATATGTGACTACATGTCCCAGGAGGGAGGGTCAGCTGGAAGATCTCGTTCATTTGTATATTATGTGTTCAAATTAGAATTGTATGCTGCTATTAATGAAAAGTGGACTGATGCTGTCTCTGCTTGAAAAGGATTATGCTTAGCAGGTGTCTTGATGCTGGAAGTTCTCAGTGTATTTGTCCCTAACTCCTTGATGATGTCATTTTAGAAATGAAGGAGATAAAATACTATGAGTGTTTATCCTGACATTACTTCAGCCATTTTTGAAGAATTTGATGCAAGAACATGAATTAAAGATTTCCTGTGTAGAACTGTGAGATTCCTGTGTGGGCATTGCGTGTTTGCCTTTGCCACTTAGCAGCTAGATGTTTTTTAATTTATAGATTTCACTGTGATTGCATAGGAAGTAGGACAAATTCTGTCTGTTTTGTAGCTGGAGAAACTCAGATACAAAGGGAAATTCAGATATGACAAGGAGGATGGAAATCTTAGTCTTCTACATTGGGCCTCATTGGCTCCTTTAGCAATGTCTGGATATTATTATTATTTTAGGACAGGTATGAAGTCTGCTTAGGGACTGAAATGCCTCCAGCCCCATTTCTCCACCAGCCCTGTGCTCTCTCCTCCCCTTTCCTCTCCATCCTCCCACCAAGGCCACCCATACCCTGCACACCGAGCTCCCTTTCTCTCCTCATGGACCATATTTTCCCTGAGTCCCTTCCCTTAGATGTACACCAGATGTCCTGTGTGCCTCCCACCTTTTTTCTCTGTCTTCTTCCTCCCTCTCACACAGGATCAGTGTGTGTGGTCTCCAGCCCATCACATGCCTTGGCCATAACCTCCCTCTCTCTTCCCCACTCCCTACTGTAGTCCCATTGCTGGGACTGTCTTCATCCTCTCCAGATTTATCATGTCTCTTCCTCAACTGTGGCAGAAATCCCAAACCCCCCAGTATCTCCACATGCCACACTTTCATCCTCAGCCTACCAGAGTCAGTCCAAATCCTGCATTCCTTCTTCCACCCACTGCACTCCGACTTCCAACCAGAGCATCATACAGTCTTCACAAATAGCCAGCCCCCTCTTCTTAGTTTGCTTCAATTATTTATTTTCTCTTTACCTGAGAAGGCAATCAGTGATGGTACTAACATTTTAGAACCAGTTGAGCTGATGGGCAGAGCTGAGGGAGGACACTGCTTTGCTGTAGGGTGCCAAGAGCTGCTGCTAAGCAAATCTCACAGAAACGCTGAATGTGGACACTCGGACACCAAGACTCTGTGGGTCTCCTGTTTCTCCCCAGCTTGCCACCAAAATCATCTCATCCCATTGACTGCAGAGTGCCCTGACAGCCTGGGATTGACCAGTTGCAACATCTGGGCTGTGTGTGCCGTGGAGACAGAAGTGCTCCTGGTGTGTGGGACTTCACAAGTGTCACCAACCAGAACTGGGCAGGAGGGTCCCAATGCTGAGGGGCAGCAGAAAGCCCAATTGCTGCTCTAACAAGGAATTTCCTTGGAGATCTCCCCACTGATAGGAAAACATCAAGGGGCTTTGAAGAAGGTATTCAGCAGGAACCTAAGGGCAGGACCACGCATCCTGCTAGAAGTTTCTTTTGTAGCTTGTTCTTAAAAAATCCCTAAAGGCAGTGATGAAAGATTTGAAGTGGTGTCTTGGATGATTTAATTTGAATCACCCAGATTGTCCAGAGGGATCGGGCCCATTCCTGACTTCTGCTCTGATTGCAGATTCATATAAATTTTACTCTGAAATTGGACCATGTATACTCCTGGAGAAACCCCTGGCCCAGGTTACCTAGCAGAATTCCTGCTCCACCACTGCACAGGCATGGAGCAACTTTGGATTGCCACAGTCTCAACCCTTCAGCATTGCCTCTTCCAACACCACAGGCCTGTGGAAGTTTGAGATGCCTGTGCCCAACATAAGGAACCTCTCCTGCTACAGTGAACACTCACAGCATGGGAGAGGTGTTGGCAGTGGCTTTGACAGCACAGAGAAGAGCAGCAGGTGAGCAAAGGCAGGGTGAAGTGCTTGGGAGGGAGCAGGTAGGAGCAGACAGAGGCGAGAAATTGTCACAAAACCATTGTAAAGCCAAGAGCACCACAGGCTGTCTCAGTGACAGCAAAGAGATGCCTTGTGCTTATAAACTGCATGCATGCATCAAAATCCAGAAATGGGGACTGGAAGGAGCCTCCTGAGGTCTCTTTTCCAACCTCCTCCCCAAAGCCAGGTGGCTGCCAAGGGTATGTCAGCTCAGCCTTGGATTTGTCCAACCAACTCTTGTAATCCCCCAAGCACAGCATCCCCAACACTCCTGTGTGACCTCCTTCCATGCTGCACTGCCCTCCAGGTGGGAAAACTTCCCACCCTGAACCCCCACAGCAAGAACCACCCCTCCCCCAAAACCAAACCAAACCAAATTAAAAAATAACAAACAAAAATTCAAACAAACAGAAAACCAAGCAAAACCCACGAAAATCCACTATAAAACAATACAAAGCAAAACTAAAACAACAACAAAAGTGAAACAAGAGAAATGTTTCACAGAAGTGAAGCAACAAAAAAAGTGAAACCACAGCTGGTGTGGGAGACTGATAACATCTGGTTTGGCTACTTGAATGTCAGAAGGACTAAATATACTAACTCCATCCCCAGATAATGGCCAGCTAGCTCTTCTTCAGAATCCAGAGCACCTTCATAGTCAGCCCTCCCTTCTACAAATTATTGTTCTTGGGCACCTCCATTTCTTCCTTATATATTTTTACTTCTAGTCTACATAGGAGCTGTGGTTAATGGCAACAGGACTGAGGTGGTCTACAGAGATCTCAGCTCTGGTAATTGCAGCATAACCTATTTGGAAACCCTGATTCTGGCAAGTTTCTTAATTCCAGCAGATATATCTCACACTAAACCTTTTTCTAGTACTTGCTCTAGGAGAAGGGCAGATATCTTTGCCAAACACAGTACTACCTGACTGTGAAGGGGAAACAAACAGCAGCACTCTGAATATACATGATTTGACGGGGAAACTGGGAGAGGAATGGACTCCTAAATTAAAGTTGTGATATAAAAAATTTGAGTCCCACATGTGGCTTCTATTCTTCAGTGGTTATCGGGGGGAAAAATGCTTGTGATCTCCAGTTACTTAGCCAAGAGAAAATGAGAAAAACACTATTTGTCCATTACTATTTTTTATTTTAGTAGTACCAATGGCAAAATATCCATCTTTGTGATCTTATTGAAGCAAGAATAAATTTAATTCACCAAAACTGCACTCAAAACCTTACTGTTGCCTCCAAGCATACACAAGGTAAAAATAAGTTGAAAAAGGGATTCTGCAGCCCCTGGTGCCATGGCCTTGGGGCACCTGGCTGAGGTGGCAAAAATGCAGCATTCACTCAAGTCAGGGGGGGAAGAATGATGTCTGTTCATTTCGAGGGATTTTGGATGAGATCCAAAATAAGTGAAGATCAACAAAAGATAGGAAGGCAAGTGATTGAAACATACTGTAAAAGTGCTTCGTATTATTATAAACATCCCCTAAGACTTCTGATGATAGTGCAGGAAAGCTATAGCTGTCATATTCTATTATTTTAGTAAGAACAGCCATTAGTCCCTTCCTGACTGCACGCCAATCAATACAAGGTAAATGCTCCCATGGATTTTTTTCCTGCCCTTTTCATACTCTGTAAAAGTGAGCCAGTTCTCTTACCTTGTTGCACAGTGACTGCTAGGGCACTCACCTTTGGCACGTGGATGATGGACGGCCTGGGGATGTGAGTGCAGAGTGCAATAACTTCCTGGCTCAGCTCTTTAGCAGCAAACACTGATGACTCCGTGGTAGCAGGCACAGCCTGAGCTGCAGCAGTGTGATTGCTGGAACTGCTGCCTGCACGGCTCTGTTTGTCCGAGCGTCTGCTGCCTTTGAACATCTCCTCGCTGTCCCTCTCTCCTCCGTGCTTGATGCTGCTGGCTGCTGCTGTGGATGGCTGCAGGCACACTGCTGAGGCTGCCTCTGTCTTCTCCTCCTCCATGGACACAGGACCTGCGTTGGGCTGCTCTAACGGAGTGTTTTCGTGCGTGTTTCCAAAGCAGGTGAGCAGGGCTGAGCAAGGGAAAGGATGCATCTTGGATGACAGGTTATTGGATCCGCTTAGCCTGCTTTCCACAGCTGCATAATCAACAGGCTGCGCTCACATCCAGGAGAGTGCCCAAAATGAGAGCCCTGGAATGACAGCATTTCAGCCTTCCTAGGAGAGAGCACCCCCTTTTCTGTTGTCAGGAGCATTCAGAAGTGGGGTACTGCACCTCCTGCTCTGTCCTCCACCGAAGTCAGCCCACCATCTCCTCACTGCTGCCCACTCCTACCGTCTGCAAGGCAAAGATGTGCAGGCACAATAAAAACGTTTGCAGCCCTTGCATGCCCTAGCTGGGAGCTGTCAGCAGCTGCACAAAGCCCTCACAATAGCCCCATAGCCCCGGCGGGCTACGGTTACAGGAGCGGCCGCTCCAGCGCCCGGCGGTCCTCAATCAATAGTGCCGAGGCCTCAAGTTACCTGGCAAAGGAGGCAAAAAGATAATGTAGCCCGAGCTCTGCGGCCATAACAGCATCAACACTGTATCAGTGTCATCATAACAATAGCAAAACTGGCTCTGGTTACGCTGCTCCGGGGCTTATGAGCGATAAACCCCCCAAATCGTTCATCTGTCACTGACTTGGACCAAAAATGTACTTCCAAGCTCTGGCTGGGCTGCTCGTCGTTAGGATGGGAAAATGAGCAGGTGCTTTGGTCAGGAAGGTGAGGATGGGGTGCTGTGGGGGCACTCTATGTCCAGCACACCCTCCTACAGCACAGGCAGGATCTGTCCCCACAGCTCCTCCTCCAGCCACGAAGCATCGCATCTCCCAGCTCCTTTCAAAGTCACCCACTGCTCTTCCTGGCCCTCTCCATCCCCAGAGAAAACCAGGGTAGCATCCTACTAAAACTCATCTGCCATTGAAAAAGGAGACATTTCCTTTTTCAATGTGCAGTGGCTCAAGGCTGGCTGTTAAAAAAAAAAAATGCGGGAAGTGAGGGAAGAAGGGAGTTTGTGGTTAGAGCATCTGCTTCCAGAAAATCCCAGTTCCTTCTATTTTGTTCTGCCACAGGCTTCCTGTGTGATAGCAGAGATGTTATTTGATCTCTATCTCCATCTGTAAAAAGGAGGAGAGTAATCACTTCTTTTTTTCCACCCACTATACATATCCTGTCTCTTTGTAAAAGGTTATAAACTCTTGAGGGCAGCAGCTTGTTCTTACTTGCCTTTAAGCTGCTGGTACAAAAGGTCTCTGAATACAAACATGGCATCTACCTGCTAATACCTTCTAAAGAGACATTTGGGCTTCAGTCTTTCCCAACAAGGTCATAGTCTTCCATTTGTTTTTCTAGCCTGGCTTGCTGTTAGATGTTGCTAGGTGTTTGTCAGACCCTCTCTGTAATTGTTCCTTTCATATTCCTATAAGGTGTAACAGTAAGCAAAAATGTGACATATTAAAAGAAACTCATGTTTGCAGTAGTAGTAGCTCATCAGGAAAATAAGTGCAGAATGTTGAGGGTCAAATTCCTGATGCGTAAATTTCCAGTGCTGGGGGCAAAACAATCTCAGGTCCCTCGTCCCCAATAACCTTCAAGTTATTTTTTTACCCTTTTCTAACTGAGTCTTGCACATCTCCACATCTCAGTGGCTGGTTTTGGGTTTTAGAAAGGTCCAAAGTGGCCTCCAGCTTGCACAGGAATGGCCTTCGGAGGCTCTTGCTGTCCTGTATCACTCCCTTGTTTGTAAATACTGCCAGGGTGAGGTGAAGACCATAGGGCTCTTGGAGTGAGAATCAGGGACCTGCTGACCCAAAAAGGCTTGGAAAAAGGAGAGGCTCCAATAGTGCAACTCAGAGGTGAAAAATGTGCTGCAAAACTGGAAACTCTTGAAGTGAAAATAATTTTCTTTATAACAGTCATGAAAGATGTTGATTTTGGTTTGGGGTCCACCTTGCTTTACTTGAGGTGAAAGTACCAGCACCAGTGTCAGCATCCAGCAAGTGCCAGGAGACAAAAGTCTGGCTGTGCTGATATGGAACAACTTCCTCTCACTTTGCATCCACTGGGGTGGACATGGATTCCTTAGGAAGTGGATTCATACCAACATATAATTTTGCACCCACCTGGGTGCCCTGCTCATCTGCACAGCTCTGTGGCTGAGAGGTCAGATGGGGAGGCAGGACCAAAGAATTGTTCTTATGTGGAAGCAGCTTTCAAAATGATGCACAACTAAGACTTCAATGATCTGACATTAATTAAACAGTAACCTGTCCTTGGAATTAAAATAATTATTTCAGCAAGTCAGCCAACAGCCCACATTCAGTTACTTCCAGGTCTTCAGCTGGACATGCCAGCTTTTCTTCAACTCTTTCTGAGAACCTAGTGAGTTTATAGGGACACCAGAATACACAAAGACTAGCTGCATGAGTGAGCCATGACCACTTAAATTCACCACATGGCACAGATGCATGTCTGAGTGAAGAGTGGTTGTTCTAAAAATCAGGTGTGTGCTTGTATTACCTCTGAGGAGAGAGGAAGTTCCGTGCCTGCTTGCTGTGAGAGCCACAGAGATACTTTTTCAGCCAACAAAAAGAGATAAATGCTCCATTGTACCTGTAAGAGAAGTGATCAGGACAAAAGTAATTAACCCATGAGTCTTGTCCTGAGTTCAAAGACAACACAAGAAATCTCACAAGCTGAAAATGTCCAAAATTAACTTGGTGGTGACATCTAAGAAGTAGCAGCCATGAGCCACAGAAGTCACACAAGAGCTTCATCTCCTTACAGCTTGAGGCCATTGGATTTTGGTTAAAGCCCATCATCTTGCTAACACTGAAGTCATGATTCATTCAAGCAGATCTCCTTGCACCAATCTATCAAGTGTGCTAACCACTTTTTATGTGTGATATTATTAGGACAAGAGACAAGACTCACTTTATTTTTCCTGAATTTGCTCATAAATTAATGATGAGCTGAAATGTTCTGGCTTAGCAGCTCAGGGAGTTGGACATGTCGAGTAAATGGAGAAGGTGAATTGCAGCCAACTCTTGACCTGCCTTCAGTATTATTCCTTCAAGAGAAATTTTTCCTTCATGTGGCTGATATTACACTCTCTTCTCAGCAGGAGACATCAGGTCAGATTTAGCTCAGATGCTCCAGGCTTGCAGCAGGAACTAAGCCTAGCTGAGTCTCTCACTTCACAGGAGCCAGTTCTGCAGCATTTTGTTTTATAGATTTTATTCTTCTGAGTTGTCCCTTCTTTCCTCATCACTCCTACAGTAGCACTGACTCTTTAAACATCTCCCAAACCCACGTCTGTCTGGTGGGTTTGGCCATAGCTCAGCATTCCCCAGCACCTCCCCTTTCTCATCCTGACAAAAGACACAACCTGCATCTGCTGCCTCTGTGCTGCCTGCAGAAGGAATATGTTCATTGCACCAAAGTAAGCTTTAGGTTAAATTAGAGCTAATGATTCCTAATAGAGTTCCACTGTCTTCAGATTTGGGGGATCTGAAATGGTGATCAGAGGATATAAACCCAGTCTCCTGATGTCTCTTCTATCTCCTTTCAGACTGCCCAAACTTTAGCTGGAAACCAACTGAGCTTCTGTCACCTCCTGCTTCATATGAAACATATTAAACATTCAGAGGGCAGGTCTAGATTAGATATTGGGAAGAAATTCTTTATCTTGAGGGTGGTGAGGCCCTGGCACAGGTTGCCCAGAGAAGCTGTGGATGCCCCATCCCTGGAAGTGTTCAAGGACAGATCAAATGGAGATTAGAGCAGCCTGGTCCAGTGGAAGGTGTCCCTGCCTGTGGCAGGGGGGTTGGAACTCTGTTTTTGTGTGATGTATGCTCTCTATACACATACAGCATGTACATTCCACAGAAGATGAGTAGGAGGCAAAGACAGTGGGGCTAAACCATGAAATCATTAAATCAGCTGGAAGCAACTTGGCACTACTTGGTGGAGCTCAATAGAAGCTGGTTCAGAGAAGAGCACTGCAGATTCCAGAGGGACCAGCTTGTAAGGGAAGGCTTAAAAGAGCTCAGCTGGAGATGCAACAACAAACTAGTAAGATAAGCAATGAGATAAGATGGCCTGTGCTTATCTTAGACACAAAGGGATTGAGGTTAAAAAATTAGATGATTATAGTAGCCAAAACACTCCCTAATAATTTCAGAGTTTCTTTCATGTTCTGTTGTATCTGCTATTAGGTATCACTGAGGGCAGGTGACTGCCTGAGAGGAACTATTAGTCTCATCCAGTTATGGCAGAACCTGTTTTTCTTGACAGGAAAAATTTAAACTGATTTGCAAAATAATTTACTTAATAGTAAATAAGTTTTTAAAAGCATAAACAGGAAACTTTTAAAGTTTTTTTTTTCAACTCATTTTCTGCAATTTCTAAGTGTTTTGACACTTTCAACACCAAACAAACAAACAAACAATCTCCTTCCTCCCCCCATATTCCATTGCTAATCTGGTTTTTGAAGGTCTTGAGCATGCCTATAAAAATCTCACTCCTGAGAGGCTACAAAAGCCTTCTGTCTTGGAATGCCAAAAACCTGACAGGACTAACTGATCAGCTGGAAGCAGACTCTGAGTACACCCCTCTGTCTTCCCAAGAAAGGCTATAATTTTGAGAGACTGTGAAAATACTTATTCCCTAAGGGATTCCTACTGAGTAGAAGGGAAAAAAACACAACTGAAGAGTGGTGAGATTATAGAAGACTGGAAATGAAGAGCTAAACTAAAGTCCTTTGCAACAAATTGTGCTGCTCTGCTGTAGAATTAATAGCAGAAGTTGGATGATTCCTGAAGCTGGATAAATGCACAGATGCACTATTTTAATGAAAGTCATTGTTCAAATTTTACATTTTTGGGCATGCAAATAATATTCATACCAAACCAAAGTCCTGGGCCTTGGAGCCAGAAGCTTTTGTAAACCAAGTCCTGATTCTGCAGTTGAAATGGGTACAATAGAGATGATGATATTTACTTTGCTATTTTCCAGTCAGGCAGTTTGCTTCCATCAGTGAAAACTTGGAAAACTCAGAAGGCTGCTTAATAAATTAGTTCTTTCCTAGCAAGTGCTACTAGTTTCTGAGATGGATTTAGAGCCTTGCTCCTACAGCTGGATTAACAACAGCTGAAATAAAACTTCTGTCTGAGCACAAGTTGTCCTTGAGGTAGCAGTAGAATCCCTTCCTTTTATAGTTTGAGGATTCAAGATTAAAACCCATATTTTTGTTTAAAATGGCCTTTCATGAACTAATGACACTTCAAGCCTCTGAGCCAGAACTGTTTCAAATAATTGACACTTTGTAAATGATCAGCTTCATTTACTTTCAGCTCTTTTCTCAATTACACATCCAACCTTCACAACTTTATACATTTATAGCAATTTTCCGGTTTTCACTCTCACCCACTGGTATTAACATGGCGTGACTGTGATCATTAAGTAAAACAAAAGAGCAATGACAAAATATTTCTTTGAGTTTCAATGACTTTACTTCATAGAAAGATTTCCTTTGAATTTACAAATATGCATTCCAGTCTCTGTGCAGCCCTTTTAAAATAACACAGACTTGCCCGATGGCTGATTCTTAGCAATCACTCCAAAAGGCAGGCAATTTTCAAGGAATTAAAAAAAGGGGGGATTATCTTGTTTGTGACTTAGAATCATGGAATGGTTTGAGTTGGAAGGGATCTTTAAAGGTCATCTAGTTCAACCCTCTGCAAGGAGCAGGGACACTTTCCATTAGGCCAGGTTGCTAAATGCCCTGTCCAGTCTGGCCTTGAACACATCCAATCCACCACCTCTCTGGGAAACCTGTTCCACTATTTCACCATACCCACTGCAAAAAAAAAAAAAAATCTTCCTTGTATATAGACTGGATCTGCCCTTTTTTAGTTTCAATCCATTACACCTTGGCCTACCAGAACAGGCCTTGCTAAGAAAGTCTGTCCCAGTTTGGAAAAGGCTGCCCAGGGAGTGGTGGGGTCACCATCCCTGTAGGTGTTTAAAAGACACATAGAAGGTTGAACTCAATGACCTTAAAGGTCTTGTCCAATCTAAATGGTTCTAACGTTCTATGATCTTTCTTATAAGTCCCCTCGAAGTGCAGGAAGGCCACAATAAGGTCACCCTAGATCCTTCTCCAGGCTGAACAGCTCCAGCTCTCTCAGCCTGTCCTCGCAGAGGTGCTCCAGCCCCCTGACCATCTTCACAGCCTTTGTCCCCAGCCTCATGCAGTACCCCTGGAGAGCAGAGGGAAACAATCCTCCCTTGACCTGCTGGCCACACTTTTTGGACTGGAAACATCTCTGATGCAGCAGACACATCTGTGGGCCCTGATGGCTGGATCCACTGCCCCAGAGCCATTCTCCATATTCCAGACGGTTGCTTTGCTCACATGTGTTGGCATATGGATGGAGCAGAGTGCCAGATGCCCTTTTGGAAAGGGATGGACTGAAGGCCGCTCTCCCAGCGGGGATTTTCTCAAACAGCTCTGATTTTTCCAGTTTTTGTCAGGGGGAAGCAGGGGGTCTCAGCCCTTCCTTTGCTGGTCTGCAGCTGTGTCACTGCCGGCAGCGCTGGGCAGTTCCACTCCTGTGTACAGAGAAATTCCAGCTGAGCCTGGACTGGGGAATCATTCTCTGGATGCCCCCTCCCTGCTCTGCTTGCTGAGCCGAGCCCTTTCCCAGTTGCACACCACAGATGGCTAATTAGGATCATGCAGAGAGGAAATCTGCTCCGTGGCCTCCTGTGCTGGGAATGGGCTCTCCGTTATGCAGATGAGATCCAGGGCTGTGTAATTCAGCTGCCTGCTGCAGCTGGGGCATGGCACAGCACCCAAGGCTAGGGCACAGTCCTGCCCTCAGGGACCAGGAATCTGATTTTGGGCATGGATGGGCAAGCAGAGAAATGGGGCATGGAAAAGAAGGGAACAATGTCTGGGAGCAGAAAAGGTGGATTTTCAGGTTCTTTTCATTCCTACTGACTTCTTCTTTGAACCCTCCCCAAATCCATCTAAAAACTATTGCCTGTGCTATTTAATTTCAAGGCGCTGTCATTATCTCTCACCCTTAAAATCACCTTTTCATTCTTGACTTTGCCAATTACAATGCAACAATTGCCTCTGAAAAAGCTCACCCAATTCCTTTGACTCTGCAAGCCCTTAACTGAGCAAGTCTCTGTGGCTAACAGAAAGAGAGCCACGAGGAGCCATGCCGGGTACCCTGTGTCACACACGGGCCACAAAATCTCACTCTAAAATTTCTGATGCAAAGAAAAGCACTATATTTCTCTCTTCTCTCACAGGGGCTTGAAATTACATTATCATGGAGCACTTCAGACATATATTGTAATTTGTGTTCTGAGTACTTGCTGAACAAAACCTGTTCTTCAATTCAGCACAGCAGTGATTTGTGAGTATTAAAACCAGAATCAATATTAAGGGGCAACATAGTGAGAGATTCTAAAATTGTATAATTGGTTTGTGTTTCCCTGTAAATCTCAAGACATTTTATGTAAAACATTCATAAAACACTTCAAAAAACATTTTATTTACAGGAAAGAAAACCTATCTTTCTTATTTGTATGAATAAGTCATCTTTCTTGATAAGAGCATTCTTGTGGAAAAAGAAAAGGAAATCTATCAAAGCAATTATCATTTCAGGAAATGGTACTCTGTGAAATGATATTTCTGGTTTGGAAGCCTATTCTTGAAAACTCTAAATAAAGCCTGCAGTTGCCATGGCCTTGACCAGAGATACACAATTAAACCAAACAGGGTCCACAATAATTTTGCTCTGTTCAATTTAATTTTGGCCATGCCTACACATCACTTAGCTCTGTTTACTTTGCAACGTTCTTGCTTGATGCTTGGGAAAATGAACAGTCATGCCTGTAGCCAAGATTCTGTATTTAATCAAGAAAAAAAGATCATGGAATCGCAGAAATGTTGAGGCTGAAATGAACCTCTAGAAGTCATCTTGTCCAAGGCCCCTGCTCAACTAGGACCACCTAGAGCAACTGTCCAGAACTGTGTCCAGATGGCTTTTGAATATCTGTGGCTGCAGAAAACATCCTTGGGCAACCTGTGCCTCACAGCTGAGAAATGTTTCCTGGTGTTCAGAGGGAATCTCCAGAGTTTCAGTTTGTGCCCATTGCCTGTGGCTCTGTCACTGAACACCACTGACCAGAGCCTGGCTCTGTCCTCCTTGCACCCTCCCTTCAGGGTTTTGCATACATTGATAAGATCCTCTGAGCCTTCTCTGCCCCAGGCTGAACAGTTCCACCTCTCTCAGCCTCTCTTATAGGACAGATGATCCAGAATCTTCATTGTGTTCACGATCTTTTGCTGGACTCCCTCCAGTATGTTGTTATCACTCTCGTATTGGAGAGCCCAGAACTGACCAAAATACTCCAGGTGGGGTCTCAAGAAAGCAGAGTAGAGGGGAAATATCTCTTCCCTCCAATTCTAGTAATTGTTAGTATAATGCAGCCCAGGATACCATTTGACTTCTTTGCTGCAAGGCATTGTGCTGGCTCATGTTTAACTTGGTGTCCACTAATGTTCTTTTCTGATAAGCTGCTTTCAGCTGGGTGGCCTCCAGCACATATTGGTGCCTGGGGTTGTTCTTCCCTGGCACAGAAACAGGGCTTTGCACTTCTCCTTGCTGAGTTTCATGAGGCTCCTGCTGGCCCATTTCTCCAGCTTACTGAGATCTGGATGGAAGTGTAAATCCATTGGTGTATCAGACACTCCTTCCAGACTGGAGGAGCTCATGACCACATAAAATCCATCTCAGATAGAAGTGGGTCACTTAAACATCTCTCACTGAGTCCAGGAACCACAGCAATCAACCAGCTCAGGTGTGACAGTAAAAGCTCTGGACTGACTGCCTGACCTGGATCCTGTGGGCAGCTGGTGAGGGGCTGCCCTTCAGCATTGTGCTGCCTCCTGCCCATGTGTGCAACAGGGACAATTCCTGACCAACAGGCTGAAATACCTGTATGTGTTGATGCAATGCACTTGTCCCACATTTGCTTTGTTCCTGAGCAAAACACAGATGGCTGGGTTTGCTACTGCCTCTGCACCAGGGCACTGCGGCCATTTCACTGCCACACTCCTCCCTGAGACCTCACAGGCATCAGTCCAAAGGCATCCCTGTGGTGTCCTTAAGACCAGTTATCCAGAACCTCAGGCAGTGGGAATGGTAACCCAGCTGCATGGGTTTCAACAGAGGACTGATGGTTTTGCAGGCATTCAGAAAATCTCCCAAGTAGAGATGACTCCTCACCACGATGCACTGAGTCCTCTCCCAGCCAAGCCTGCAAGATGATCCATGATGGTGCTATTGCTTTTTAACCTCCGTACAGCTTCCACACTTCAGGTTTCATTTGTTTGATCCAGTCTTTAGGCTGCTTTTTTTCCTTCCCAGCCCCACAACAGGCACACACCCAGCTCACAGGTGCAGCTTTCCACTGCTTGACTTGTCGGGGTTGGCTTTGCTGGCTGCAGCTGGCTGCCTGATTAAACAGGCACGAATTCCCATCTCAGTGCCCACAATGCATCTAGCAGCTGTCTTGCTCCCATAAACTGCTCTAATTTTGAGGAAATTTGTTTTAAATAGCTGCTTCCCCCTCACACCCACCCTTTGACTTCACTGCAATAATAATCAGGTCACGATAAACCACAGCACAGGTCTGTTAGACTCTGCCTTCAAGAGAAAATGTTTGGCAAGAATAAAAGTTATGGGGACTTTCAAGGTGCTTCAGGCTTGGAAAATCTGGCCAGTTCATTCACATGTTGCAAATGTGAAATTAACCACAAAATTCAAGGAGCAACTTTGAAAATCTTATTGCAGCAAAATGTCTTTGAAAAGGTGGGTCCTGTGTGTGATTTAGTTGTGAAGGAGCTGAGCCAAGAAGTTGTAGCAGTATTTAAGGCTTGAGAAGGAGTCAGTTAAAGCTCCTGGTCCCCAGAGGCAGGTGAAATGCCAGAATTGCAGATTCCACATTTAAAATATGTCTCTGAGCCCTTGGGCTTGTAACAGAGTCTGAAGTTTACACTGGGAGTAGTCAGTAAAACACTGATGTGTCCCTATGGCTCTGTGCAGCTTCCAGCAGGGAGGAGACAGTGAAGGCAGCAGGGGGGGAACAGATCCTTCATCAGCACACAGCATTGGGACAGTGTCCCACACTGCACCCCCAGAGCACATCCAGAGGATCACCCCATCAGAGTCCTACCCAATTTAGATGCCCCTGCAGGGCAGAGGAGCAGCAGAGGGGTACCTGGGGGGACCAATCCAACACATCTCCTGTTCCCAAAGGCACCTCATCGTCTGCTCTGACACTCTGGAGCCGATGCTGCAGAGATGGCAGACACAGGCAGGGACTATTAAGAAGGCAGATTTTAGCAGATACAAAAGATGCCAAATTTGGCCTGAAAGCTGCTCAGCACCATCCTCCAGGATATTATTTAATTTGGGATTGCTAGCAACTTCATAGCTGTGTTTTGAGATCCATGGCAGGTGCCCAGCTGGCAGAAATCTCTCAGTGGCAAGGCTGAGGGGAAGCATTGTCCGTGCTTCCGACACGGACCCGGCACCAACAATGCAGTCAACTTCCAGGGAGCCCTTGGCTCAGCTCAGCTCAGCTCAGCCCTCTCCAGGGCTCCCTTCAGGAGATGGCTTCACCTTTCCACACTGCTGTGAGCACAGAAAGGGATCCCAGCCCGTGTCCTTCCGGCAGAACCCTCCTCTCTGGCTCACTTGCCAGCAACAGTAGTTAGTGTTTCACAGCTTCCTGCTCCGCCACCACCACTGCTGTGGGTGGACAAAAGGCTTTCTCTTGGCATGACAAGCTGGGAGACAGAAGGCACCTCCTCTGCCAGAGTCTGTGGAATGGTGGTCTCAGCAGTAGGGAAAAAAAATAGCTTTTCAGGCTGCTGAGTTTGCTGGCATCAGCAAATGTCAATTCACAGACTGAAACAGCTCCAGAATGCAGTGGGCTGATGGCAGCTATTTCTGCACCCATTTCAGGAGATGAGGGAGTCCCAACTGGTACACAAAACATTCCCACTTCCATGTTTTGTTCAGAGTGAATATTTTCCTTCCTAATTTTAAAATTTTAAAACTGATGCTTAAACACTGTGTGCAGCTTGAGTGCCTTTCCCACTAAGTAATTTTGCACGGAGCCCACACCAAGCTATGGGCTGATGGGAATTATCTGGGCTCTGCTGAACTCATTTGACTCCTGGCAACTATGAGCCTCTCCTTAGGTGCACACCTGACTTCCTATTCCACAGGCAAATAAGTCATAGCTGAAAAGACAAGAGGTCTTGAACAGGACCTAAATATCTATCTATATTTTTATATGTACATATACATATTCTTGACCACAAAAAAAACTCTGGTACTTTGCAAACTTTAGGCAACACAATTAAATCTATTTGTTGAATTGCTTTGGCAATGAAATCCAAATTTATGTATTTTTTACATAGCTTTACACATCACTGCAAAAAGATATGGTGGTTTTGGATAGGAAATGCAGACTATCTTATTCAAATGTACCTGGAGGGAAATGGAGTTAGACAAGAAGGTTTAGGCCAGGTGTGTTTGGCCACATCCCCAGAGTTAATACTCTGCTCTTTTATGAAGTGATAGAAAATTTTAAAGAGGTGGAAGGGATGGACTTCACTTCTGTGACAGAGCACAACCGAAAGACAAGTGGCATCAAGAGTGAAGCAGGTGCTTGGTTCATTACTGATGGAGAAGGAGCAATTCCTCTTCCACTTCCTTTTTTTAAAGCAGATGTACCCAAATAACTTACAAATAGAGAGATAGAGATTAGAGACAGAGACAGAGACAGAGACAGAGATAGAGATAGAGATAGAGATAGAGATAGAGATAGAGATAGAGATAGAGAAATATAGAGATATAGAGATAGATTAGATATATAGTTACCCACATATGTGTCTTGAATTTTCTTCTGTGCCAGGAGATACTGAAAATTCTCTGCAAACCCACACAAGACAGGCTCTGTTCAGTGACCTCCACACATTTCAAACCCTCTTGGCTGAGACACCAAATGTGGGCAGACTTGACATGGGACCTCCAGGAGATGCACACCCTCCAGCCCTGCTGGGCCCCCCCAATGGCCCGAGAGATGTCTGCTCAGGCAAGAGATTCAAGCCCAGGATTTCCAGACAAGACAAGGCTGACAAGGTTCAGATGTGATTTTTTTTTAGGCATTTATTAATTTGTAACATATTAGAAGTCTGATTTTTACTAATTTTACTCTTGCATTTAACCAACTACAATCAGAGTCCTTTTTCCACTGGGTTTGATTGTGAAAGAAAAAACTGTTCAAAGGGCTGCCAATGCATGAACTAGTTTCTTTCCTAACTACTACATCTTGTTCATCTTGTTCTGTTCTGCTTCCCTGGCTATTAGAAAGTAGGTCTCACTTTTTCCAGGATGGGTCAAGTTACCAGAGGAAGGTTTCTTCCTGCTGTTAAAGGATCTGCTGCCAGTCTCAGACTTTGGGACCAGCTCAGATCCTGCCCTTCAGCTGTTCACTCAGGACTCATGTCACAACCTGTCCTGCTGCCTCCCACACCTTTCATAGTATGAGGGTGTCTGGGCAGCGCACCCTGGGATGAGAGATAGCACATTTCCTTCTGGTGGAATTGGAAGGGTTCTGGTGGAATTGGAAGGGATTCTGCTCATTCCCACAGGAACTTTTGAGGTAGAAACATAATGGACAAGCCTTCTGTTTTCCTCTTATGATTTGTACCATTATCTTCTGCTGATCTTCCTCCACCTACATTTTCTGTACATAAACTCACAGGCCCTACCTGTATAGATGTCAATAATCCCTTTAAACAAGCAGAATGTCCTGGAGTAGTGGGATTTTCTGGTTGTGTTGCCATCCACTGTATCAATCCCTGATCGAAGAGCACCAAAACAGTAAGAGAACTGAGAGTTCAAATTCTACTGGAAACCTCTGGAAAGTTTAGTAAAGTGAGGTGGCAAAGCCCTTGGATATCTAAAGATCATGACAAAACCTTGCATATCTATAGATTTTGGCAATGTATAATACAATGTGGGAAGAGATGTATTTATAGTAGATCTAAAAAGCTTGATATTTCATTTATAATAGCTTTAAGGATTTGACTGTGTATTTGTGGCAAACTGCTTCAAAGACAACAAGCAAAGGAAAACACAGGCTTGTTCAAAAGTCATTCCCAAGCAGCAAAGATCTAGAGATTAGGGAATAATCTTAACAAGGGAACTCATCTGTGTATTGATGGCACACTGACTGTCCCACCTATTACAAGATTTCAGATGCAAGGTGAAACACTCATTTTGTCCTTTGTGCAGTGCAATCAGATTTTTGGAAAAAAAAAAAATAAAAAAGCTTTTTTTCCCCCAGGATTCTGCCTTATTCTGTAATGTGCAATGGACAGGGTTACACACAGGAACCCTGCCTCCTTCCTTCACTGCTAAAATAAAAGGCAAAGGCCTTCCAGGGAAGCCTAGATGGATTTGTGGCCAAGGAGCTGCCTGTGGAAGCTGCATCCAGTGCCAAATACCTCAGTATGAGATGATAAGATGATGTGATTGCTGGCTGCTGCTGCTCAGTGTCAGCTTCTGCTGCTCTGTGCTGTCCTTGCCCTGCCATGGCACTCCCAGGCTGCTGCTGGCACTGCAGGCAGAGGCCTTTCCTAATCCTGACAGCATCATGACATGCTTTAAATGAACTCACCTGAAAACACACTGAAACAAAAGCAAAAGCCATGATTCTTGCTAAACTTCAATTTTCTGGTAGAACTGCACTGGGAAGCAGTGAGGCACCAAGTTTTATTAGGAAACTTTGTTTATCAGCAACCATCAGCAGTCTGGGAATGCACCACTGGAAATCCCCCTCCAGCTCCCAGCCTAAATCTTAGCAGGGCTGGTGTAACATGGCCAGAGAGATTTAAAGCTGCCTCACACCAATAAATCCTGTGCTTGTAAATGGCAAACTCTACTGGTGTCACACACACTTAAAATCAATGGTGAACTTAATCTCCACTGCAGTTGGGTATTGATTTACCTACATTGACTTAAATTCCAATATAGTAAATCAAGAGCTCCCTCAAACTGACACAAAAGTATAGATTAAAGGTACTTGTCCTAAGAAAAATAATTTTTGCAGGATTAATTATTTTTGCCTGAGTTGCCCTCTCAGTATGGTTGGACAATCACAAGTAGGCAGGCTAGTTCCTCAAGGCCTGTAAGAATCAACAGCAACACTGAAAGGAAGAAACCTCCAGGAAAAGCAGAAGGCAGCTCATGCCACTGTGTCCTGCAAAGCTCAGCTGTCCCTGTTTTCATGTGGCCATGTGCATGTGGGCATGTGAATTCAGTCACTTTCCTGCCAGACTAAAATTAAGTAACTGAAGCCACTTGCATCAGCAGTCTGAGGTTAAATTAAACCATTGGGGGACCTGGAGAGGTCTGGATTCTGTGCCAGCTTGTAGTGGAAATTTCTTAAGAGTGTCTGAGGTGAGGAATATTAATAAGAAAATCAGAGGAGAGGATGCATGCAAATGGCAATGATGCACGGTAAGAGGCAGATTGTTTCCTAGCAACACAGGCTTTAGGCTGGTTAGTTTTGGTTAGCATTTTCTGACTAACAGCTGCAATTTGTATCTGTATTGCTGCTCACTTGCCTACCTGTGCTGAAAGAGAGAAAAAGCAACAGAGAACAGAGAGTAGCAGGATGTGCCAGGCTGTGTTTGCAGGGGAGAACTCTGAGTGTGAGGAACCTGCCAGCAGTCCAAAAACTGATGAGTTGGAAGTGTCTCTTCAGATGCCCATTTCTGCCATGTGTGAACCAGCTCTGACCTGGACCTTGTGCTTCAGGCAGCTGATCCAGGGCACATTCACCCCCACTGCATTTTGGCAATTCCCTCCTCTCCTATCTCTGTTCCATAGTACCATGTGCTCCAGGAATACCCTATGGCTAATTCTGCTCTCAGTATCATGAGAGACCCTTGGCTTCACTGGTAACAGGGCAGAGACCTTTTATTTATTTATGGATTCTGTCTGTGGCTTTATTTACACCTTATCCTCAGAGAATAGTGTAGAAAAACATCTCCTCTGTGTGTGTGTGTTGATGTGTGTGTTATGTATAGGTCTTGGCATACTGGGACCTCAGCTCACCTATTGCAAGGTAAATAATTAATGATTATATGTCTGTTAGAAATCTTTTTTGAAGGTGTTTGACAGGTGCCATGCACTGCTAGCATGCTACAAAAGCAAATCCTAATAAAAATCCCAACCATCCCTTTAAGGCAGCATTTGTGACCAACATGGGTTTGGTACCAGTGTCAGCTCAAGGTGTGATCTGGCCTTTCCACACTTAGGAACAGGCTCTGCTTTCTCCACACAGACCCTGCTGACATCTCCCCAGCCTGTCAGTACTTCCAGCACTCAGCCTCCCTCACCCTCCTGGAGAGCTCTGTGTGTTTTAAATCCAGTTTCCTTTCCGCAAGAGGAAAGAATGTGAGAGATGCTTTAGAGAACGTGTGAGTTTTCACATTGTCCTTAACTCCTCTGTGCTGTGGAGAGGAAAGAATTCACCCAGTTCATGTAAATGCTGTGGAGCAATTGCTGTAACAGAGGGTAGCACAGCTGTTGCATCCCAAATGAAATGGGCTTGTAGTCCCATATCCTCCACTGATCTGTCTGCAGTGTTTAAAGCCAAGGACCAAGGCTTTACCAGTCCATGACCTCTCTAGAGGGGACGGCACCAGCTCCTCTCTCCATTTCTTTCCTCAGGAGTGAGACTCTAGAATAAGTCTCATTAGCTGCCACAAAAATCACACAGGAGAATGAGTCTGAGAAATGCTCAGCCATGAGAAGAGCTCATGCCAATCCCCACACTTTACTAGGAAAAATGTAGCAGACCCAAAAGTCATTAAGCCACTGGAAATGAGGTTTCATTCAGTCCATGGAACTGGCTGTTTATATCCTATATTCAGTTTTTGTTTGCCATAAAAACTGTCTGGGTAAGAGGAACACAGGTTTTTGATGTACAAAGAAAGCAAGGAGACTTCACTTATTTGAGTTATTTAAAACTCAGCAGTCTTTGTGCACAGCTGTTCAACTTGAACAAGCAAGCTCTCTCTGAAGGAATCAGCATTGCTCCTCCTTCCCTGCAGAGCTGGGAAAGTGCCCATCCACATCCATGAGTCACCCAGACAGGCCTCCAACAAAGACTGCTCTGGCTAGCAGGAAAGCATAAGCCTCAAGCTTTTGCTGGCCTAAGCTGTAAGTAGATGAGAAAAGGGAGGAAGGGACTACAGAACTATTTATTTCCCTTTCTGTTTGTGTTTAGAAAGGCTGAAGAACACAAACAATCTGTAGGAAGGTACCCAAATGTGACAGCGAGACCCCAAAACCCAGCAATTTGCTTTTAAGCCCTGACCAACCTTACCCAAGCTCACCAAAATATCTGCCACCTTACACTTTTCACAGATCTTTGGTAGGGGATGCTGCAAAGCTGGGACACACTCCTAGAAACCCATGGAAGCACAAGGCACAATTATGCCAGGGATACTGACTGCCACAAGCCACTGGCCAAAATCATGGGACTCCCTCTTCCGTGGGGTAAAACACATGGCAAAGCAAAGGACACAGCAGTGCCAGATCTGCCCGTAATGGACATTGTAAATGTGCAAATAATGGATTTTCAAGGAGGTATTGAACAGTGTTGTTTCTGTTTGGCAATGTTTTGTTTAACTTTGCACTTATAATAAATCCTGAAGCTAAGCCTTGGATTGTGTCAGTCACATGAGCAAACATGATGAATGTACAATTAAATGAATTAATGAGTAATGTGATACAGCAAGGAAGCTCTCCTCTTCATGGTAGAATGCATCCCATAAAAGCAGCAGGGGTTTTCTGCTAGCTTTTACAGCACAGAGAAGGCAAAGAGACCACCTGTGGTTCTAAATCAAGAATGAGACTCTTGCAGCTCTATCACCTAGCCTGTCCCACCAGGACCCATAGTGGATAAGCACACTCAGCACAGGGGCAGGAGCCTGATCCACAGAAACCTCTGCTTATATCCTGGCCAGACTGATTCACTGTCTTTTCTGCACCCTAGGATATTCCTCTTAGTTTGGCTGTAATTTCTTCAAGTAGATTTTGTCTTTTTGCTCTGTGATTGAACAGCACTCAGAGGAACAACCTCTGGGCATAAGAACAGGCCAGGAAAATCTCCAAAAGGCAGCCTGGGAAAATCCAGAGCTGAAAATTCAGTGTACATCTTTCTTCAAAGGGTAGACCCATGCAATTGATTGGTGCTGCAGATGTCTCTGCTGAAGTTGGCCTAAAACCCCTGCTTGGTAAGGGTGGGATTTGTCCCCTGTGAGCTGCCAGAAAGCAGCATGTGTCCCATAGCAGCTCTTCCGTGAAGACTTTGGGGATTCCCCTCCCACCTCCAAAGAAGTGAGGAGTCCCTGCAGCATGACTGATTAACATCAGAGCATGGAGAGATTTTACAACAAACTTTCTGATTGCACAGCCCTCCTCAATCCTGTGTCCCAACTGCCTGGGCCCCAGGTCTGCCCTGAATCACAAGTGGTTTTGTCTCCATAAAAACGTGTTGTTTTCCACAGAAGTGACAGATGTTGTTTCAGAGGCAGATCTCTGGGTCCAGGTCATTAAAACCAGAGCATCACACAGTAAAATCTCTGGGTGCCTGAAATTCCTCGGAATTCAGGGACCAGGAATTCAGGACTGAAGCTGTGGCTAAGGAGGTGTGCAGCTGTTTGCTCATCAGCACAGCAGCTCCCTCCTCGGCACCCTTGGCCTTTCCCAGCTTCCTCTGTAAAGGTGGATGGGAATTTCGGTGTATCGATTCAGTCATCAGCTGATGAGCTGCCAATAGCTCTGTTAATTTTCCCCTGCTGTAAAAGGCAGTTTAGGGCCAACGACCAGGGAAGCTGCTGGAAAGAATCCTACTGATTTCAATGGCTGTCCAACAACACACAGCCATGTATTCTAAAAATCAAGGACAAATTTCACAAATCTGCTTCTCACAGGCCACAGGACTGTCCGCTGTTATTCATAATTATTATTGTCATTACTGGATTTGAATTAATGCCCGTGAGTGCAGATGGACAGAAATTTTTACTGAGCACAAATTCTGTCATTTAACCAGAGCTTTCTCAGAACTTAAAACAAAGAAGAATGGTTCCAGATGCCATTCTTTTCCTTTGCATCCCCACAGCTGCTGACCAGCTATGATGTCCACAGCAAGAACTAAATTTCTCTAAGCGAATTGTAAAATCTGTCAAAAAATTCTTTGCATACAACAATAATAAAAACCTTAAGCTGAACAGCAGAGATTGCCAAAGGAATATTAACAAGGTAGCTAAAGACAGGGATCATTAACACTTAAAAAAAATATGACTCCTCTGTAGTTTAAAGAAGAATTGTAATTTTCATCTTTGAGCTTTATAGATAACAGTGGGATTGTGGGAAAGGAAGTAGTTCTGTCAGCTCTGCATGAATCCTATTAACACTTATTTTTTAATAAAAGGAGCTCAAAATCTATCACCACTTTGATCTCAGTTCAATAAAGCTAATCTTAGTGTTGGTTTTAACGTGGACATTTAATTGTGTTTAATCACCTTCTGCAAAAATCAATTTAGTTGACATGATACTGACCAGGACTGGTCAGCAGAGATAAGAGCTGTGTTGTAGCTACTCCATCCTATTACACTCACCTCTAAGCAGGCAACTAATTAATGTGGTTATCCTCAGAACACCCTTGGGAGGAAGGAAATTGCTGCTCCTGTTTATTTGTTGGTTTGGGGTTTCTTCCAAATGAGGAACTCAGGGAACAGCAAAATTATATGGCTTCCAGAAGATCACATGGTGAATCTGACAGTGCACAGAATGAACTCCTTGTTTCCAACTGGCACCCTCATGCCTAAATCCCTTCTCTGCCTACATTGATCACTACCTAATCTGATGCTGATCATAACATGTTGTGGTAGCCATCTCTTCTTACACTGCTGATTTAAACATGGCTCAGTTTTCATAGAAACATGGAACTGTTCAGGTTGGAAAAGGCCTCTGAGAATATTGAGTCCAACCTTTACCCCAGCACTGCTGTGTTCACCATGATCCCAAATGCCACACCCACGCACCTTTTGAAAACTTCCAGGGGTGGTGATTCCAATGCCTGATTTCCCTTTCAGCAAATAATTTGTTCCTAATGTCTAATTCTAATCCAACTCTTTCCTGACACAGTTTGAGGCCATTTCCTCTCATCCTTTGGTAGTGGCCTTGCCCTGCAGAGTATGAACTTCATGGCATTGTTCAATGAACACAAGGTTTTCCACTGAGAGCACAAAAGTGAATTTCAGGCATACTTTACCATGAAGTTTGCTTGGAAAGATCTGAGCTTCCCTTATGGCACCCTTTGTAATTCATGTCACAACTTAGATCTGCATTATTAACCATAACATTTTGCATTTACAGAGCATCCTCCAGCCAAGGATCTCAGCACACTTCCTATCTACAATTAAAACCTTTCAACATTCCTGCAGAGTGAACTTGACATCATTTAAGAGATGGAAAAACTGGAACACAGAGAGGAAAAAGGACAAAAATATGCAGATTTGTGCTTTTACTGGGGGGAAAAAAAAGTGGTACGTATGTTTGAAAGTTCTCAGGCTTGACAAGAGTAATGAAGACGTTTAGCCAGATTTTCTCATTACAGATGTGCCCAAAGATGATACTGCTTGACACAGTCAATAGCAATTCCCCAAACAGCAATGGGAATATTACGTATTTTTTTTGTTTTATTAGCACTGAGTGTACACGCAATTATCTGTGGCATGTGCTTATATTTACCCTACGGTAATTCATACAAATTTGATTTCCCTAATAGCCAAATTTCAACAAAGCTTTGTCAAAGGTGACTTGTGCCAATTCTCTGTTCTAGCCCTGGAGTGTGCTTGCCATGCTTAATTGGCCTTCAGTTCCTCCTTGCTCCCGTCAACAATAATTCACAATTGGCTGAGTGACAGCAGAGAAGAAATGCACTGGAGTGACCTGAAAGAGCTTCCTATTTTCAGGACAACATTGTTTTCGGTGGAGTCATTGGCAGATTCCCTTGGGATGTTTCAGTGTGGGTGAGCAGCTCACTCAAGGTGCACTCATCAATGCCCCAGGTACAGTTTGGTTGTTTCAGGTTGTAAGAAAACCAAATTTTTCTTACTTTGTGACTCAAGTTTGTGATGTGGAGTGCAAAAAAAGCATGATTTATTTTTAAAGCACTCTAAGCTTTTTCAAGAGAAGAAAGAAAACTACCATTCTTGATTTACAATCGAAATCAGAATTGTTTAATATACTCTATGTCCTCTAAAATATAAAAAAGTCTTGGGATACTCTCTAATGAGCACTCTGGTGTGAGTAAAAGAAAATTAATCTGGCTTCAGCTTTGCTGCCAGCCTGCCGCAGCAGGTAAACTGCAGCACTGCGAATTCATGCGGCAGTTCTGCCACCTGCAGGCACTGAGAGCCGCTCTGCAAGGGATTTGCCTGCCGAGTTTTCTGTGCACTTCTCTTTTTTGGTCTGCTGAGAGAAGGCTCCACAGCGCTCAGCCCCGACCTTCGACCCATGAAAATATTTTGTTCCACTTATTGTATATTAAGACAAGTATTTAACTATCTGACCCGCTGATCTTGCTTCTTCCCTATCATTTATATGCTGTTGTTACGAAGAAGGGATACTGAAATCGATTTTATTAAGTGACTTTTGTAATGGGTGTCAAGTGTTAGAGCAAAGCCAGAAATAGCTACAGGCTCCACCAAAGCCCAGGAGCTTTGGAGGTGATATACAGACAGACCCCACAACACCATGTGTGCCCAAAATAAGCACTGCAACGAATAATGATGGTGTAATCCCTTTGGGGAATTTAGACAATGAGCTTCAAAAACATCTTTTTATACAAAACGAGGGAAATGGAGGTTTTCTGTTAGAGACTGTGTAGTTTTAAACATCTGTCTTGGGGAAGGAGCTGCTTTCAAAGCTGGGGCTATGTGCCACAAAGAGGATTCCTGCCCAGGAATCCGCAACCAGGCTCTCACAAAGCTCTCCTGAGAGTCCTGAGAGACCACTGTGCTGGCTCTGCTCACATCCTCAGGCCAGAGATGACCACAGGCCACAGTCTTGGAGGTGTCATCTTGTCTCCTCAAAGCTTAATCTCCTGACAATTAAGTCAGAACACACACAAGATAATTAAAAGAAGTTCTCTCATCCCTTTTCCCTTACTCCAAGGAACATTTTAGAGTATATACTATTTACCAGCTACAAAACAGACTTTGTTCTATAGAGACACTTGCTCCCACCTTAAAGGCATTAAAGGGGGCCTGTGAGAAAGATGGGGACAAAGTTTTTAGCAGGGCCTGTTGCAAGGGTTGATGGTTTTAAATTGAAAGAAGGCTTATTTCTATTAGAAATGAGGATATAAGGTTGCTCTGGTTTTTGGATGGCTGAGAGATGTGCCACAGCCTGGAGGAGAAGGGGCAGTTCTGGCACTGCGAAAGATTTGTGCTACTGTTGTTTCAGCTGGGAATTAATTCTAAGGGGTTTCATCAGAGCACCTGCCCAATTCTGAGCTGGGTTTGGTGCATGGTGGGTGTTTGTTGGATGTGGGTGCCTGGAGATGTGCATTACTCCAGTCAGACTGTGGCTGAGTGTTTCTCCTCTTCCAGGGTTACAGAAACAGCTCTTGCAGAGGTGAGCAAGGTCAAATTCCAAACCCAGGCTGCTGCATCCACTTTTTATTTAGAGGTAGGTTGTTGCCCCATCTATCAGCTCACACAAGTTCAGTGCAGCTTCTGAACTTCCCATTAGATAAGAACAATTCCCAAAATCATAGGAAGGGCACAGACAGATGAGCTTTTCATTCCTCAGCAACCACCACTTGCCACCACAAATCTCTGTCAAGGAATTTCTTGCCTGCTACCACTCAGGTTTGCTTATACCTGGCAGGAACATTAACTGCTTTGGTTAAGATAAGCAAGTGTTTTGTGTGTCCATATGGACATGCCTATGGCATAACAACTGGATGATAACTGGGGGTGTGCTTAGCTGTGTAGGAGTTGTTACCAGAGTGGCCACAAGCACTGTGTAATGCACAGATTACACGTTCTGCCTTGGGTTCTAAATACCAGTGTATTGACATCAATGGTGCAACTGGTGCTAGGATTTGGAGGAAAGCACAGGAAAAATATTCTTGGTTTCTGTATTGAGGCCTATGTTCTCCTTTACCCTCACACATTCAGTGTCTCTTCCCAGACTCCCTTCTCTTTTCTTTTGCCAAAAGCACCACAGGGAGCCCCCCTGCCCCCCCTGCCTCACTTCTACAATACCTTTTTCCAGACCACAAAGCTCTCTCCTGCCCACTTCGACCCTTTTTCTCCTTTCATTCGTCCGTTTACAAGAGAAGACAGAAAGGAGCTACAATTTGGACATGCTCCAAAGGTATTGTTTCCAGTTGTATAAGCTTTGCCTTTGTCACACTGCCATCATCTCTGGAGCACGGACTGCTGGCATCTGAGCTCCAGCCTTTGGGCACCATCAGCAAGCCCAGTTACCCACAGGAAAATTATCCTGTGGGATCTGTTCTGAGACAGAAAACTCCTTTGCAACTCTGAGTAACAGCTCTCACCTCTATGTGATCTTGGTCCATCCCTTTAACCTTAAATATATCATTTATAAAGCAGGATAAGGACAATCTTTGTTTCAGAGCAATGCAGTAAGATGGCCCAGAGGGGCATTTAGACTCCCTATGGAAATGAGATGCAAAATGAGCACCCAAACCTGCACAAGTGCTGTCACCTGGCCAGTGGGAGGTTGCAAATGTGAGGTGGCCTGTCCTGTGACAACTTTGCAGTTCCTTTTACAGGGCCACATGTATTCTGAGGAGCCATTGGCAGCTGCTGTGGCCAGGATGAAGTTCTGTGTGAACGATGCTGATTTTCCTAGGAATGATTAGAGATAAGTTTTCTTCCCTGTTCTGTGGCATTGAGAATGAATTTCTCCAACAGAAGTGTGGCATTGTTGAAAATGACTAAATAATGTTGGCTTTCGCCTGTTGTTATTGATCATAAATATTTAGATATGATATACATTCTAAATCCTTTTTACCTACTTGTAAATATAACATAATCCCACAACCTGAGTTTGTATTGTACTGCTTTTAGAAATAGCAGTGTAATAGATATAATATCTATGTATTGCTTTTAGAAATGTTAACGTGATGTATAGACCTTAATAAGGTGTGAAAAAGCTTTTGTGTAACTAAAAGAACTGTATAAGATCATCAATTAATTGGCCAGTCCAAGTGATAAAATAACAGTGACACAAAACAGAGTACCAGAGAGGATGGGAGGAGAATCATTATTTTCTCTTATTAAGAAGAGTGTGTAACAGCAGGAATTAAATCACGGGAAGAAATAAAATTTATTGATGTCATACAGATAAGCAGAGATGGGAAAAATCAAACACAAAAAACCACTGTAACATCAAAAACTCCCAGGAATGTTTTTAATGAATATGCATGTAACCACAGCAATGTACCTGTATAGAGACCTTGATTTTAAGTGCCTGGTGTGCTCTTTGGCTGTTTGGAAAAGGCACCCCAGCACTGGTATTGTTATTTTTTAAATCTCATTATTATTATTAAACTTTTAAAATTGTGAAACGTCAATTCCATTTCTCACAGCATTATGGAACACTGAGGTTTGCTTTCAGGCATTGGTCACGCCTTGTGAGATGCTGGAAAAGTAGCATTAGATACAGAGCTGTTTCTATAATCCAGGAAGGTTGGACATCGGGAGGAATCTCTTCACAGAAAGGACGATCAGGCTGCCCAGGGAGGGGATGGAGTCACTGTACCTGGAAATGTTTCAGGAAAGCCTGGACACGGCAGGCAGCACCATGCTCTGGCTGACAGGGCGGTGTTCAGTCACAGCCTGGACTTGCTGACCTCAGAGGCCTTTTCCAACCTAATTGTGAAATACAAAACTATGTTTTGTGTCAGGTAAACACAAGCAACGTGTGTATTTGTGATTGTAATATGTGTGGAGCCCAATCATGGGACAGTTATAAAGACAAATTCGAATAAATAATTGAGGAAAATAAAGCATGGGAGAAGGCCTTTGAATCTATCCTTTGTTTGCAATTAACTTTTATAAGTCTTGAGTTGATTTAGGAGCATTTGAATTAGTTTTAAGATGTTGCTTTTTTACAAGAATTTTTTGCTTGTAGGTAAACCTTAAAGATTTTTTAAAATAATAATATTTTGAAGTATAATTTTAGAATATTGCTTACATCAAGGACTTTTGAAACTACAGCTTTAGAATGTATAAAAAAAAGGAGCATATTTATCTCTAAGTCCTACCCCAAACCTTGGAAGGCAGTTTGAGAAAGGAAGATGGACATCAAGTCAGAGATTAATAGTTTTGACTAAGGGAAGCTGTACATCACTATCATGAGATTAATAGTCCCTAAAATTAAAAGTTGGACCCACATCTGAAAGCCAGACTCCACCAGCTGGGATACTCCTTTCAGGATGTATATCCTCAGAAGACTAAATCACAATGGAGTATAAGACTGTGACATAAAAATTTGAAGTAGAAACTGCTGATGAGTATACATAAAAATTGAGACTAGAAACTGCTGAGAAAGCTTCTGAGTACCCCTATAAATACCTGTAAACCTCAACTATCAGTGTGCCACTGTACCCAGCGCTGTTTGCTCATATTTTACCATATTAATTAATAAATTTATTGCCATTTGAATATTGGCCTGGTCAAGCTTCTCATTTATAACATAATGGAAAAGGTTCCGCGATTCTGTGATTTACAACGTCTCCCTCCACGTGCTTCACTGCCAGCAATTAAACCGCGAAGCGCCACGGACATAAACCGCCACACGCACACTTTTTCCAACTTCCTCCACTTTAATCTCGATTTTCAATTTTAATTTCCCTGTTTTCTAATTTTAAACCCTATTTTCTCACCGCCCGGGCGCCCCGAGTTAAACGCACCCTCACGGACCCGCCTCTTCCCGCCAAAACCCGCGCGCGCAGTCTGCCCCCGTTGCTATGCGCCATGACGTCACTCGCTCCGCTTTTTCCCATTGGCTGCCCCGCCGGCTGCGGCGCGGGATTGGCCGGGGCGGGCGGGCGCGGGGCACGCCGGGGCGGGAGGGGCGATGGCGGCCATCGGGGTGCACCTGGGCGCCACCTGTGCGTGCGCCGCCGTGTACAAGGTGAGGGCACGGCCCGCTCCCAGCTCCCCCTCGGCGCTGAAACCCGCACGGGCTCACGACTGTGCCTCTCTCTTTCTCCTTCCCAGGATGGCCGTGCCGACGTGGTCGCTAACGACGCCGGAGACAGGGTCACGCCGGCGGTCGTGGCGTTCTCGGAGAGCGAGGAGGTGAGGCCGCCCCTCGGCGGGGTGAGCAGGGAGGGAGGGGGTTCTGTCTGCTACTCAGTTCTTCCTTTTTTTTGTCTTCATTTATTTTCCGTTCAGGTGGTTGGCTTAGCTGCGAAGCAAAGTAGGATAAGAAACATTTCAAGCACTGTAGTGAAAGTAAAGCAGATCCTTGGGCGAAGGTAAGAGAACGGGCGTGAAGGGGACGGGGAGAAATTTTTCCCATTTAAAGCTGGTTAATGTCTCAGCACTAATACTGAAGGCATCTCTTAAAAAATCATTCTGTTATCATAGAGTCACTGAAGGGTTTTGTTTGGAAGGGATTTTAGCGATCACCTTCCTTCCAACGCCCCTGCCATGGGTAGGGACACCTTCCCTTAGACCAGGTTGGGGCTATGAGCTTCTTAGCCTGTATTTTCTTCCAGCAGCAAAGAGATGCTTCTGAAAATAGAAAAGTAGAGAAGAAAAATTGTATTTTAGGTCTGAACTTGTCTGTAAAAATCAACATGTTGCATGTATGTTTTTCATACATACTTAAGTTTCTTAGCTGTGAATTCTTGTCACCACATTGCCCTTCTGTGTGTATGACCCACTATGGTTTTGTTTGTGTGAAACGTTGTGTTTCTTTTATTGCAATAGTGAAACTGTTGATTAGTCCCTGCTGTGATTCCTGTTAGTGGAACTGTCATAATTTACAGTGACAGTAGAACTAACCCTCTTGGGTTGGAGTTACCATCAGAAATGTGACAGAATGTTTTAGTGATGACCCAGCTGTGTGTTACAGCCCTTTCACTGACAGGAGCTGACAAGATGTTGCCCATTCTGATGTATTTCTCAGCACTTTTGAAATGTAGGACTTTACAAAAATCTTTTATAATGTTCATGAGGGATAGCAGAATGTGTTGAGTTTTGATTTTCCTTTTCCATGAGTAGTAGGTATTTTTTCAACCGTAAGTTTTGGGAAGGGAGAATGAAAGATGCCACCAAACAGAACCATTAGGTTTTGTTCTGCTCTATAAATGTATCTGTAGAGTGAAAACAGAACTTTTTGGTTCAAGTTTAACTTGAAGTGTTGGAGATGTTAAAAGGAATATCTTCAAGATGCATTTGTGCAATTAACCTTGAATGTGTGATTTATTTTATTATTTTGAATTTTTATGGACAGCTCTGGTGACCCTCAGGCAAAGAAATATATTGCAGAAAGCAAATGCTCTGTGAGTATGATGATTTGTATAATTTTATACTTTTTTTGTCATTGTTTGGACCACACTATGCCCATGTTCTGCAGCAATCAGCTGTTACCATATAATGTCTTTTTGCTGCTCTGTGGAACATTTCTGTTTTAACATAACCGTGTTCTGGGGTCTGCCAGCATGATGTAGTTAGTTCCAAAAGGAAATTTTTTATCTCTTGGCCCTTCTCCAAGGGGATGTATCCTCATATATTGAGGTAGTAGCATTATATTTTTTTTCTTTGAGCTGGTAGAAAATACTCAAATTGCAGCACCTTGTGATTAACATCTTCATCCAGATGATTTGGTCTCACAATTTGATTTCCATAATGCTGTCCTTGTTGCTAGAAAATTTTGTAGAACAGTAGAAAGATTATCCCGGAAAATACATTCATTACAAAGGAGTGAGTTTTTCCATGGGTTTTGACTGTTCACATTGGTGTGATTTTATAAATAACTGGGGTTTTTCTTATGGAATGTAACCAGGAGTGTACTTATGTTCTAAACATTGCTTTTGTACTCAGGAAAACTTAATAGAAGGGGAAGGTCTAGACTCTTCAAGTTCTTAAATGTCCCTGCTGTGTCTGTCATATGCTACAGGTCTTTCTGTGATCTTTGATAAGCATCTTGAAAGCATTTATTCCCTTCTAGTAGAATACTAATGCAGAGAGTATTTCACAGTCCAGTACTTTTTACTTTAAATGGAGCCTAAATCAAACATTACTTTTTGTTATTAAACAAATTACTGTCTTAAAAATTATGTTGGATTTGTTTACAGATAATTGAGAAGAATGGAAAACTTCAGTATGAAATAGATAACAAACTTATTAACCCAGAAGATGTGGCAAAACTAATTTTCAGTAAAATGAAAGGTATATAATAATTAAATTCATAATACATTTTAGCTTTGTAAGCTGTCCTTTTATTTTTAAGATGTTACTTTTTTCCTTTTTTGCTTTTACTCACCATGCTCTGCCTTTGTTTCTAAACAGAGACTGCCCAGTCTGCACTGGGTTCAGATGTGAATGATGTTGTTGTCACTGTACCATTTGATTTTGGAGAGAATCAGAAAAATGCCCTTGGGTAAGAGTATTGAGATTTTCTTGTTATTTATGTGCCTAAAGCAGATGGGCTGGAAGATCAGCAGTGGGAATTCTGCTGCTGGACTTACAACTTGTGACCATCAGATATTGGGATGTTATTTAAACTGGGAAAATATGAAAGCAAGAGATTAAATCCTGAGTTGAGAAACTTTTAATGGAGTTTGCTGATGTGAACAACTAAAGGAAGTTCTGAATCACTGAAGTGAGAGGAAATTTTGATTTCATCAAGGATAGAACCTCATTTCAAGTTCTGAATCACTGAAGTGAGAGGAAATTTTGATTTCATCAAGGATAGAACCTCATTTCAGATCAGGATCTTCAGTGACCCCTTTGAAATGCAAATAGTTTCTCACCTTCCTCCATAAATTTCCCTCCCTGCCCTTCATACTCCCCAAAGTGGTGCTGCATGGCCTCTTGAGGTCTGCTTTGTCACAGTGCAGATATGGAATACATACCAGTTTCTGCTTGGAAGTTCTGTTTGAAAACACTTTTGCTCTAACATAGAGCAAAAGTTTTCCTCGGTAGGAAAATATAAGCATGCCTAAAGCTGAGCATAAATGGCAGCATCTATTTCTGCTTTCTGATATGCAGAAGCCCTTACATTTAACTGTCATGAAAGAAATAAAGCACACCTAAAAGTGGTCAGAAAAGAGGGAGCTGGGGATTTGCAATGTCTATAATGAAACATTGTATTGCTCTGGTGTAACTTCAAAGTGGAGGAAACAGTTGTGGAATATTCCCAGGGTTGTTGAAGTTCAAGAAAACATGTAAGTTAAATGTTGCAAGTAAGGCACAGTAAATTAATCTTTTACTTGCTGAAATAATGTATCAAGGAGTTTTAATACCATCCATGAAGATAAGTCACCAAGTTTGATTTAGGGTGGGGTGTAGATGCAGGGTATTTTGCAGTTTTTATGGGCTGTGTAGTCTGATGGATCAGTGTTTTCTTGGACAATGAGCACACAGCAGATCCAATTATTTGAAGAACACAGTAGCAACTGACCTTGTTGGTACTTTTCCAGTCACTCAGTTTTGTCAATACTGTGCTATAAACAAAGTCTGATTAGGTGGCACGTGGAGTTCGGGTGAAATCTTAATAGTGTGTGACTGTAGTGAGGTCATTAAAGTAAAATGAAATGCTGTTATGGCTCATTGCAGGGAAGCAGCTGCAGCTGCTGGGTTCAATGTTATGAGATTAATTCATGAACCATCTGCAGCTCTCCTTGCTTATGGAATTGGCCAAGATTCACCCACTGGGAAAAGGTAAAATCCTAATATTTTACTTCTTTTTAAGCTGCTGTACTTAAATCCTGAGAAGTCTTAAATGAGGGAATGCTGTGTTACATTTTTCTCTCAAACCAATAAGCATTTAGAAGTTGTAATTTTGTGGTGTATTAAATCCTTTTGTTTTGGTCTTTATATTTTGAGAATTGTCTGTAAAGATTTGTCCCCAGTTTCCAACTTTTTGTTTAATAAGCTGATTGGCTTGAAGAAAAATGCATTCTTTTTAAACTTATTTTGGCACAGCTGGTTTTAATTGTGGGAGAGGGGATCATTTTACATGGGCTGGAGGAACTAAATCAGACCTCCTGGGTTCAGTAGGAGCACTGGTTGTCTTTATACAGATAATTCACTTTCAAAGTAGCAAAGACTGCTGTCAGCATGAACTTTTTTGTTCTTCTTGTTTGGTGTTTCTTTACCCTTCTCATACACTTCTTGTCTGATTAAAACCTTCTACACATGGTGGTAATTTTCTTTCAGTGTGTCAAAATTAATGCTACTTTCAATATTTTTTTTTTAATGTGGCAGCAACGTGCTGGTTTATAAACTGGGTGGAACATCACTTTCTATCACAGTGGTAGAAGTGAACAGTGGAATATATCGTGTCCTCGCCACGAACACAGATGACAGCATTGGTGGAGTTTGCTTCACAGAAGCTCTAGCACAACACTTAGCTTCTGAATTTCAGAGGTGAGATTTGAGTTTCAATCATGTTGCTGTTAGGACAGGAAGTTCATCATGTGATACTTGCTTAAAAAAAAAAAAACAACCTAGCAGACTGTGTGTGAGTGAAATGGTTCAAGTAAAGATGGTGTTGAAGGAGCAGTCAGGTGTTTGGGGCTGAGGAGGAGGACTGGGAAATGCCTGAGTTTGGGTGGATGTTGCCTGAAGTTGGTGTTGAGCTGTAAGGGCTCAGCTGTGGATTCTGCTGTGTTGAGATGTGTGCAAACTTTCAGTAATGGCATTGTAATTAATACTAAAATATTTACCAAAAAAGTTTAAGAGCTCTAACCTTTTTTCCCTTTCAGAAAGAGTTATCAGTCAATTTCCTTTTCAAACTTACCATCTTTTTTTTTTAAACATAGGTCTTGTAAACATGATATTAGAGGAAATCCTAGAGCCATGATGAAGTTAATGAACAGTGCTGATATTGCAAAACACTCTTTATCAACCCTAGGAAGTGCAAACTGTTTTGTAGATTCATTGTATGATGGACTGGATTTTGATTGCAATGTGTCCAGGTAAGGCAGATCTTGAAGCTACTGAAATCTTTCTAGGTAGTAAGCTTTGATTTCTGATGGTGTTTCTTTTAGAGAAGGAAGTAAGATTGAAGGCAAATTTGCTGTTTTGTGTTGATGGTTCTGTTGTGTTGCAATCTGTAGTGGTCAGGGCAGTCACACTAACAGTGTTGCCCTGATGGTTAGAAAATGAAGTGCAAAAAGGCACAAGGAGACCCCATCTTCAGAGGCTGGAGGGGAGTGGATACTGTAATGAATCAAGGTGGCTGTTACCTTCCCCTTGTTTTTGTTGTTGTACTTTCCTTAAAGAAAAGATGGCTTGTGGACTCCTAAATGAGATCCAGAATTGGAGGAGTCCTGGAAATTTTGATGTTGCTTTTTGGTAAGAGCTGGAATAAAAAGATATTTTCTGTCTTTTTGTTCCTACTGCTGCATCCTACTCTGTCTCTTTTCCCTTGGGATCATCTCTTACTGAGATTTTTAGCTCACTTTGCTCTTCCAGGCAGCAGCAGCTTTAGCAAACTGAAACAGATTTTTCTATTCCAGAGCTCCAGCAGCTGGAGCTGCTCAAATAAGGCACAGCATGCTTGCAAGTGTGAGAAGCAATACTGTGTAACTGGGGTCACCTCACTTTTGGATCAGGATGCCAATCCTGTGGATCAGTGTTGAAGTCTTAGATTTGTTGTAGTTTTGCAGAGTAGGACTTTGTTTGCAGGCTTAAAAGAGACAAAAGCAAGCACAAGTTTGTTTTTTAATTTGTTTAATCTATTCCCTGTGTGAAAATCAGAACTCAGCTTGGTTTGTCTCTAAAAATTGAGTCCTGGTATCCGTTTTGAAGATCATGAAGCAGTTCTAGGATTTTTCTTTATTTTTTGAATGATATGAGTCAAGATAGCAATACTGGTGTTGTCAAGACAGCAATCTGTTTTTTTTCTAGAGTACACTGAAGAAGAATGAATGTGCATTCATGTAGGTGTTGTTGATGGAACTAATAGCACAGATACTTCCACAACAACAAAATCACTTGAAGATTAATAATGGGAAAAGATTATTTTTTTAAAGTCCCTTAGTACCAGCTGGAGAACTAAAACATATTCTGAAAATTATTGTTCTTCTGTTTCAGGTATTTATCTCTAATGGATTACATGATCCTTTTTGAATGTTCTATTTTTCTCTTTTAGGGCCAGGTTTGAACTCATCTGTTCTTCACTTTTTAGTAAATGTGTAGAAGCAATTAAAAAGCTCTTGCAACAAGTTGGATTTACAGCAGATGATATTAATAAGGTAATAATAGAAATCATTTGTCTGTAGGACACTTCTACAAGAACAATGCTTATGGGGCCTCTTTTCCTTGCAGACTGAGATAATTTCATTTTGTATTTAAGCAATTTTGACTGGGATCCAACGAAGTTTATAGATTCAGGATCTTTAGAGCTGCTGTATTTACTTTCATTTCAGGTATTTGAAGTTAAGTATGAGGTAGAGTCACATTCAGTTGTGTGTTTTTACTGCTGCATATTAAGCAGGTGGGGAGGATTTTTCTCCATTTAGTGCATTTGTAGAACTCTGCCCAAATTCAAGCTGAGGAGTACCTTCCTTAAGTTCAGTCTGTGGGCTTTGTTCTGCCTTCCATGAACTTGGGACAGGGTTTGCTGACACTTCTGAAGAAGGGCAGAGTTTTTACTGAAGTTGAACAAATCACTAAGTGTCCACTTGTGCTCCTCCTTGCTGGGTTAAAAACCACACGAGGTGCCAAACCAGAGAGTGCTTTAATCCCAAAGATGGTGAGCAAGGCAGCAGACAGTAGTAGTTTAATTCATGTCTCTCTTACCTTGGGGTAAGAGAGGAAATTCATCTCCCCTCCTTTGTACTTGTGCCTGGCCAATGGTGCTGCATTCATTGCTGGCAGAATTGGCTCATCAGGTCTGTAGCTAAAGCTGCCTGGTGCTTTCAATGGCACTTGATGCTGTTTCAGACTCTTAGTGTCTGCTGCGTCACAACTCAGTTTCTCTGATGGATAATAAAGTATCCCAGGCCACTGTTCAAAGAATGGCTTTTGTTTTCTGGTGGCAGTGGCTTTTAGGTGGCCTTTTAGGTTCTCAGGCTTCAATGGATGGAGGGAAGTGGAACACTTGAAATGTAAAAATAACTGTAGAGTTGTAAATTAGGTTTGTGTTTTACATGAGGAAAAGTGTGAGTTAGCTTTGTTTCCACATCTGGCTGATTTCAACAAAGTCACTGTAATAAGACTTGGACTTTTGGATAGAACCTGACTTGCTCCTTCCTCCAGGTGCATGATGGAAGGGTGAGTGGCAAGCAGCACAATTTAAAACATGGGGAAATTTTAGATTCCAGGAAAAGAATGTGTAGTATGAGGGAAATCAGATGCTGAATTAAGGACCTACAGTCAGTGGAATATGTATCTGTGGAAGAAAGGTTCTGAGCAGTCTGTTGTAACTGCCTGGTCTGGCCAGGAGGTTGGACTAGATCACCTCTGGAAGTCCCTTTCAGCCTGATGTTCCTTTTGTGATTTTTCAATTGTCAAAGCATTACTTTATCGAGGTGTTTCTTGCTGTAAGAGAAACTTTTCAAAGACATCATATTTCCTTTAATTTCAAAACCAAAAGTATCATAAGTCAACCAAAGATTACATCAATTTTTGTTTCAACAACTGCAGATGATAAAATACTCAGAGAAGTTTGCATTTCTGCACTGCAAGGTGTGATCTGTCTCTTTTATTTCACAGACTAAAGATTTGAAATTATTATGATGTGTTTCCCAGGTAGTTCTTTGTGGTGGGTCTGCTCGAATCCCAAAGCTACAGCAGCTGATCAAAGATATTTTCCCAAGTGTGGAATTACTGAATTCAATTCCTCCAGATGAAGTTATTCCCATTGGTGCAGCCATAGAGGCAGGAATTCTGCTAGGGAAAGAGAATACCTTGTTAGAAGAAGATGCACTCATTGAGTGTTCTGCCAAAGATATTCTTCTTAAGGTAAGGCTAAAATTAAAATATTAGAAAATTGTACTGTTGCAGTGAATATATGGTACTGATTATGTATGATTGATGTTTGAGAAACAGCATTGGTTTGTTATTACTTGTACAGATTTTTTTATAGATCAGCAGTACACAGTAACTTAGGTTTAGTGACAAAAAAATTGACAGGAAAAACTGATTTTATTGGGAGATAGATTTATTTTTCCTATGTTGTAATAGCTGCACTTCTTATTTATAAGAATGTCAGGGTTTTTTGCTTGCTGTGATGGTAAATGTGACAGAGGGAATGAAGCTTGGATTTCTTTTCTTGTGGAGCACTGTTGTTACACTTCCAGCTCACTGAAGCACCTAAAGCAAAATGTGAACTCTATTCTTTTTTTTTCCTTTTTTAAGGGAGTAGACGAGTCAGGGGCTGACAAATTCACAGTGCTGTTTCCATCAGGGACACCACTGCCAGCTCGAAGGCAGCACACCCTGCATGCTCCTGGAAATATTTCCTCTGTGTGCCTTGAGCTGTACGAGTCCTTGGGGAAGAGTCCCATGAACGAAGAAGAGAAATTTGCACAGGTGAGTATGTGCACACTCCTGTGCACTTTTAACAGCAGCCACCTGGAAATAGTTGGACCTGGAAAAGAAATGCAAACCAATTCCACCAATACCAAAACTTGTTAGAAAATTACAATGATGTGCATCTCTTTGGTATTGGTCTTTTAATTATTCTTTTGGACATGCAAAATATTGAACTTCTTTGTAAAGAAACTGAAGTTTCCCTTTTGAATTCCTAAATGGCTGACAGGGTTTGACACTTGGTACTACTGTAATAAGATCACCTGGGGTGAGAGATCTTTACCAGTTATTCTGGTAGTGCACAGAATTTTGAACATTTTAAAAATAAAACTGATGATAAAAATGGCATAGCTTATGTGTTGATTACTTTTTGATCTTCCTAGATTGGACATTATAGGTATTAAATATTCAATTTTTTATATTATGGTAGGATGAAATTATTCTATCAAGGGAGAGTTTAAAGTTGTTGGTTAGGAGTCAGCTTAGGGAGAACACAGCTTTTTTGAAACAGTTATGATATGCCTTCCTTGGAAGGCATCAGGGAAGGGGCAGATGTGTCTGAAATGGATGGAATATTTAAGAAAATTGTTATTCCACCTTAATTCTGCCCAAATATCTTTACAGGGTATAGGGAAAGGTTGTTACTTAATAATTACTGATTCTGAAGGACACTGTGGGAGTGATAGGTACTTCAGCTATCTCAGGGTTAGATCACAAAAACAATAGTGCAAATAGCTAAAATGCATGAATTTTCACATCTTAGCTGCTGTGTCACTTCCCTTGAACTACTGCACAAGAACTTAAAGAACCTATTATAATCGAACTTTTTTTTAATAGATTGTGCTCCAGGATTTAGATAAAAAGGAGGATGGCCTACATGACATACTAACTGTTCTCACTATGAAAAGGTACCCAAAACTCTTCTTGTTGTGCTGTTTACCCTGCTATGTCACACTTCTGACAGGCACTCTTTGCTCCTGTTACAGAGTATTTAATTTTTTTTTTTTTTTTTGAGAAATTTCAGCATTTCATTGGTCACAGGGTTGTACAGTCCTAGCAGGGGTAAATTCTGTAGAAATTTAGGGTTTCTGCTGTACCTTTGGTGCTGTCATTGTTTGATTCCTAAAGAATCAAAGCTTAAATACAGTTGTGTAGGTTATTTTTAGCAACTTCTGAGCCATTGATCAGTTTAATCATGCTTGAGAGCAGTCAGGATCTCAAACTTCCTGTGGAAGTGAGTTGGGTAGTTTTGCTCAATGCCCACACTTGAGGAAAACTGAAGGAGATTTTGTCTTTTCAAGTTATGAAGGATTGTAGAATTTACTAGCTCTGTCCTTTCAGAGGCAGGGTTGTTAAGTACAGAAACAGTGCCACAAGAAATTTTTACTTGCTCTTTAAGGTTCAAAATACTTAATTTTCTTATGTTAGCTACCAGGTGTATTAATATCTGTTAATAGACCTCACCTAAAATGTCTTGTTTGTCATACTGAGCACTGATAAGGAAAATATTTGGAGGGTTATAGATGCAACTCTGTCATGCAGAAAAACAGAATTAGTTGGAAGGAGGTTTGAGTAATATTTAGGTGAAAAAGGGAGAGGAAGTTAAGTAGAGAATATCTTTTTGTACCTAAATATTTTGTGTGACTGTATGCCTAGCTGAAGTAGGGCTCAATACTGTCTCTTAATTCTTGGATTTTTGACAATGAAGGTTTTCCTTGTTGAAGGAGATCCTTGGAATTTAAAGACTACTTATGCTTCAAAAGTCAAGTTCTTGTGCTATGACAAGACATGTTTATCAATCCATTGCTGTTACTCAGTTCTCACAAGGAATCTTTTGAATAATATTACCACATATTCTATTTACAAACCTGTACAAAATAAATTCATTTGCAATATTTAAATGTGTTCCTAGATTTATTCCAGCATAGGTAGAGAAGATAGATGCTTTAGGGGCAAAAAGTGCATATAAAGCACTGACTAAACTTAATTTCATCTGTGTTGAAACATGTTTGTCCCTGGATATTTGGATGTTGGTCTGTCTTCCTTTCCTCTGTCTGAAGATTATTGTTTATCCTCTGTGGTACATGCAGTAACATCGTAACTGTTGTGTTGAGATACTCCTAAACATAACTCTCTCTTTTATCTAGGGATGGATCCTTGCATGTTACCTGCACAGATCAAGATACTGGAAAGTGTGAAATCATCACTGTTGAAGTGGCATCATAGTCCATTTTGGAAAGCAACATTTTTCTAACTTGATTTTTGTCTCTCACTGGCTTTTCTGCCAAAGCAGTGTCCCCTCTGTGATGTCTCTCATTCTTAGAGGACTGTAATAAACTAAAATACCACCAAGTTATTTTGCCACCAAGTCTTTTTAGAGTGTGGTGCAAAACATTAGTCAGGACATATGAACAGCAGATAAATGAATTATCAGCACTTGATTTACAAAATGCAAAGCACAAACGCTTGTGCCTGTGGTTCAGTAACAAGCATATTGCATAATTTGAAGATTTTTCCTTGACTGATCAGGTTTTGTACCCATTCAGCCAGTGCATCTGTGGCTTCAGTAGTATAGTTTTGAACCAGTGAGAATGAGACTGGTGAAAATCCACTCTGGTGATTATACTGGAACCCTGTGTGGTCTTGATATTGCCCAAACCCGTGAAGATGGAGCCCATTTGCGCTGGCCTCCTCGAGCAGGCAAATTTTTTTTTCAGGAGTTTTTTTCTGTAAAATGGTTTTGTGATATTACCTGAGAAATGTAAGAATTAAGTGTGCTTATTTATATGTTATTAAAAAATACATTTTTTAATACAGATTCTGGCAATCTCCATTCTGTTGAGCGCTGTTTTAAATCTGTATTGTCATACATTTTTCTGGGGATAAGCTGGCAGGTTTCTTCAATAACAAAATGGAGCAGGAAACTGGTTATGGAATATGAGGGTGTCAGCCTAAAGTGCAGTTAAGGGTCAACAGTTCAGTGTTTGTAACAGTGTGTTACCTTGTAAAACACTGAAAGTGTCACAGCAGGGCCTCAAAAATCTGAGAACATAGAGCAAGGGATACGTGTCTTGAAGAGGGTTGTACTCCAGTACCCGAGGTTTGAAGGGGGTTTGAAAACCCTTTCAACAACGAAAGGAGCGTTCCTGGAAGGAAAGCCTTTCCCAGGAGCTGCCGGGAATGGCGGCAGCCACGGTCTGGGTGCCAAGGTGCTGTTCGGCCATCGGCGGAACTCCATGGTCTCCGAGGCCTTTTCTAAACTAATCGATTATGTGATTCTGTCAAAGTTACATTAATAGTAAACACCCCATCTGAGGAGTGAGGTGTGATGGCGGTGTAACTTTTTTTCTTCCCCTCCAAGGGCCGGGACCGTTTCTCCGAGGTTATTTTCAGTTTTTCAGCTGAGGAGCCCGGGAAAGAAGCTGCCTCGCGCTTCTCCCGCCTGCCCCGGGCTCTGCAGAGCTCTGTAAGAACAAAAGCGAAATGGCCGTGAGCCCCTTCCAGCCGCTCCCCGCCCCGTCCCGCCGGGGGCCCCTCACGCCTGAGGCGGGAAAGGCGAGGGCGGGCGGGGAGGCTCTCGCTTGTTCTCGGCGGTGGGAGTCGGTACCGGTCCTTGTCGCCTGGCTCTGTCAGGAGCGTTCCCACCGCCCCTGCCTGCAGCCCCCGGCGGGGCGGGGAGGGAAGGGTCAGGGCCCTGCCCGCTGCCCCAGGGGAGCTGCGGGAGGAGGGCGGGGGGTCCCTGGGTTAACCTGGAACGGGGGCGGGACGCGGGCAGAGGCGCTGGATGCCGGTGCGGCCGCGGGAAAGGCGCCGCCGCCCCCTCCCGAGCTCGGTGCGCTGCGCCGGGGCCGCGGCGGGAGAGCCCCGGGGAAGGCGGGCACGGCGCTGCGGCCGCTCTGGACTTCATCCAGCGCCTTGATCCCGGCGTTCCCTGGGCACTGGCGCCCTGCGGAGTGTCGCGTCCCTCTAAATCCGCCTGGCTGACAGGGCACTCGCGATCCTTCTGGATGAGGGCTGTGGGTCTCTATCTCCTCGTCCAGTCACCATGGTTGCATCGCAAGTGCTCAGTTGCGCTTGACTACAGAAATTTGGCGGTCTGGTTAAAGAATGGAGGTTTCCTGCTTGCCGAAGTTCAGTAATACGATGCTGTAATTCTAGAAAAATTGCTCGGTGCTTAGTGTATCTTTCACATGTAGAAGTCTCTGCCCTCCAGTATATTTGCTGTTCTTTATAAGTGTACAGTACTCCACAGAATAAAGGTGCAGGGAGTGAATCATTAACGTGTTTCATTTAACCCGTTAGAGAAGGGTTGAGTTGGAGACACTGCAGTTGTGCAAGAGACTCGTGGGCTGCTGTCACAAATGGTAATGTGGGGACTCTGGGATGAGGCAAAATGATTTCAATTTAGCTGAGACATTAAATAGGATTCTCTACCAATTTTCTTATTGTAGCCTGGTATGTGCCATGTCTAGCTTCACTTGAGACCCTCCAAGAATTATGTAGGAAGGAAAATCTCACATGTAAATCCATTGGAATCACCAACAAGAGTCTAAAGAGTTATGAGGTGGAATATTTGTGTGACTACAAGGTAGAAGAGGTAAGAGAAACAAAGACCAATTTGATCACTCTTTCAGCTAAAATTTGGAAGCAAGTCAAAGATAGTTTTGCTTGTAACATAAAGCAGCAGACAGTGAGGATAAAGCTTTTGCTGTCATCAAATTAAATGTATTTTGAACTTTGAACTGTAAACAAAAAGTGGTGTAAACTGCTACTTTCAGTATGTGGGAGGAAGGTCTTTTCCTGAAACTACAGACATGTTAGAATATGAAATGTTTCACCTTTGCATATGATGCTGATGCTTTAGGTGGTAGCTCAGTATGAATTATGATGCCTCTCCCTTATTTGCAGAATCCATGTGTATTTCTCTCTTGATTCTTTTAGTCTGTTTGATGAAGAATTAGGGCCATGTGCTGCAAATGGATTCATGTGAAATTCAGTCTCAGGATTTGTCCTTGTTACAGTTATGTGTCCTTTTTAAATAAGTGAAAAATGTATGCTGCTTCATTGTAAATACAACATTACATGAATTAAATTAATTACTGTTCTGGGAGGATGGTTGATATGACCAATAGTGGGTTTTAGACGTTTTTTTGCTAAATTTTGGATTTTTTTTTTGTTCTGTATGTGATATGACTGCATTCTGCTTGTGCATACGAGTCATACTTAACTTACCACCTGCCTTGACAAACTGGCCTCCTCCTCCAGGTATGCCCTTAACAATCAGAGTTCATCCCAACTTTTGATTTCTTTGCCCCTAGAGATGATTTGTAAAGTATGCAAAGTTGTGCTATAAGTTAATTTGCAAACAAAAAATCTGATTTTTCTCTTTCTCCCCAGTTGTAATTTTTATGGGGACATCAAGGCCTTCTGCCCTGTGTGCTGGTCCTTAACTCCAGAGCTTTTGTGTTTGTCTGTGTGCTCTGTGATTCTGGATTTCAGCAATATAATCTCTGGCTAAATCTGTATCTGTTTCTGTATTTCAAGGGCAAAGCATACTATCTTGTGAAATGGAAAGGATGGCCAGAATCTTCAAATACTTGGGAACCTCAGAAACATCTGAACTGCCCTCTGCTTATTGAGAACTTTATTAGAGACAAGAATGAATACTTGTCTCGGGGGAGAGAAGGCAAAGCAATGAAAGTGAGAAATCATGTTAAAACTTTGAAACCTGCAATTGCAGATTATATTGTAAAGAAGGCTAAGCAAAGAATAGCTCTGCAGAGGTGGAAAGAAGAACTCAACAGGAAAAAGAATCACAGAGCAATGATTCTGGTAGAAAACACTGTGGATCTTGAAGGCCCTCCTTTAGACTTCTACTACATCAATGAATATAAACCTGCTCCAGGGATAAACGTGCTCAATGGAATAACAACTGGCTGTGAATGTGCTGACTGCCCTGCTGAGAAGTGCTGTCCAAAGGAGGCTGGGTTTATTTTGGCTTACAATAAACGTAAGAAATTGAAAATCCAGCCTGGCTTGCCCATCTATGAGTGCAATTCATATTGTAGGTGTGGGCCTGACTGCCCAAATAGGATTGTACAGAAAGGGACCCCATATTCCCTCTGCATCTTCAGAACCAACAATGGCCGTGGCTGGGGAGTAAAAACCCTGCAGAAAATTAAAACCAACAGTTTTGTGATGGAGTATGTTGGAGAGGTATGTATTTATCTCATATAGGTGAATTACATACAATCAAGGAAATGTTAGATAAAATCTTAATGAGCTTTCTGTCAGTTTTAACACTTCTTGATTTCTTTGCCCAGAGGGTGTTCAGACACTGGAACAGGCTCTCCAGGGAGGTGGTCATGGCAACAAGCCTGACAGAGCTCATGGAGTGTTTGGACAATACTCTCAGGCACATGGTGTGATTCCTGGGGATGTCCTGGGCAGGGGTAGGACTTGGTGATCCTTAGAGACTCTTCTAACTCAGGATATCCTGTGATTCTCCTGTACAATATATATAAAATACTATACAATAGATCAGTCTGCTTTTGAGTAGAGAGATAAAGGGACGTTCAAGTCCACAACAAAATTATCGTGTCTGTCAAGAACATTCCTTCATTCCAGAGCAGTTCGAAAAGGTCAAAAATAAAGGGAATATTTGTCTCATATGGCACTAAAGACTTACTTTAGATACATGCCATAATAGTATTTTTAAAAGCAAGTCCTTAATTTCTTTCATGGCAATCATATTCTTCATTCTTCCCTGATCATCTTTTTTGTAGTTTTTGCCATTCCCAAAGCACAGTTGTTATGAAACTCCCTGCACTGTTTCTCAGTCCCTTTTCTGTTTTGTCTGAACTTCTAAGGTAGCATTTCCAAGAATGTTTTTTACTTTTGATTGGCAGCAAGAATAAGACTCATAGTATGGACTTTATCTGTTTATTCAATCTCATACTATTTCAAAGAGAACTTTTATGTTGTGAAATACAGACCTTGAGTTACTCTTGAGATTTTGTATTGCCCTGTGTTTATGTGGTTCAGCCTCTGCTCTGTTCCAGGGCTCTTCACACCAGCAGTTCCTGGAAGCCTCTCCATTACAGTGTTTGTGTTTCTACCACAAATTTGCCTTGCCACTGTGTTCACTCAAAGTGTTTCCTTCTGTCCTTTGTACAATGTTTATGGTCTTAAACAGATTTCCTCCGTGCTTCCTTCCCCAAAGCTTCTAACTTCTTATGTTCATCCATTCCCTTTAAATATACAAAAGGTCAGACATTCCAAGTATGTCTGTTAATGCAGAAAGGTGATTATGTAATTTTGTTGCTTAAAGGAAAGAGTATGTATTTACCATTTTAGCTGAATCTACTTAATATCTACTGCTGAGTTCTCACATCTCATCTGTCAGATTTTAGAGGGATTTGTTGTCCAGTTTCATCACATTTTGTATCTCTCTTGCTGCCAAATTATGATTTCTTTGCTGAATCTGCACAACAGAATGTGTTTAGTGTGACAGGCTGCAGATGAAGTTGTTTAATCTGTTTCATCTGTCAGCAGTGACACACTTGCCTAATTGAATAGGTTGAGCTTTGTGATGTCTGAGCTGCCATGAATAGGATCTTTCATTGCAGTCAAAAACAGTAGGAAGAGATGCTTCTGGGAAGAGAGGAAATTAATATCAGGCTGTAAATGTGGCTGGGATTTAAAGACTGATACCTGTTGATCATCCGTGCAAAGGGAAAAGGTTACATCTTGGTTTCATGTGAAGTAAACAAGGCTTTCTGGGTCTAAGGGAAAAAAAGTCTGTATATAGAAACTTCAGGTAAAATCAGTTGATTGTATTGTCATCATCAAAACTATTAATAGAGAGTGCTGGTATGTTTTCTTTTTCCAGAGACCAGGTAGTGCATCAGCTGTACATAAATTACTTCCAAAGAAGCCTCAGTCAATAGTAATTAATTCAGCTGTATGTACTCTCGTGTATTCTTCATTCATTAGATGGAAAGTTATTTCAACATCAAAAACTTATTGTGGTATTTTTTTACTAAATATTTTTCTAACTTGACTGTGATCTTTGTTTTGATTTAGTAATAGTTAAGAATATGATGCAGGTTTCATTTTTTACCCTTTTTTTGTTTTTTAGGTGATTACAAGTGAGGAAGCAGAGAGGAGAGGGCAGCTCTATGACAACCAGGGAAATACATACTTGTTTGATTTGGACTATGACTCAGATGAATTTACAGTAGATGCAGCTCGATATGGAAACGTGTCCCACTTTGTGAACCACAGTGTAAGACCTTGTTTTGTACACTAAGAATTTGGAGAATTATCCTAATTGTGCTAGAAATGACATTTCCTTACTGTATTTACGGTTTTTCTGGAGTAGTTTTCTCCCTGCCAGAACAGTCCAGTTAATCAGATGATGTAATAAATAGAATATTTGGCCTTACTTGGATTGAGACTGCCTACAAAAATCTGGGGGAGAGATGCTGCCTGAGGTGGACATCCTATAGGACTGGAGTTTTCACTGAATCAGCTGGTTCTAGACAACCAAAATAGGGCTGATTTGGGTTTGGTTTTTACTTAACATGGTCCTTAATAAAGTTAGCCAGGAGTCAGAGATGACAGGAATTGATGTGTTATTTTGTAGTTGGGCAGGATGGAATGTTACTCTGAATTTCATCCTGCAAACCTGGTGGAGGAAAAAGAGAAAATTCCTGTGCTTTCTTAGGTATCTGCAGAGGAGAAATACAACTTTTCATCCTACCTAAAATTGCCAGAGTACTCAAAAAGTAAATTTTAACAAGCAGTTTTTGTAGTGTTTTGTTCCACCTAGGTACCTAAAGCAAGAAGGCTGAGCTGCCTTTGTAAGGATTCCTGAACAAAAAATCATTATTTCTTACAGTGTTTGTGAGGTATGCAGTCAGTGTTCTACAAATACAGAAAATGCATGTCTTCAGGTTTGTGAGATGATGATACTTGTATTTCATGGAGGCTTGCCAGGGAGAAAGATGAAGAGTTTTGGATACAGACAGTTGCTCTGCACTTTCGCAAAGGGAAGTGAAGTATTCTCAGTCTTCAGTGTAAAGTTAAATGTCTGTAACTTCACTTCTGATTCTTTAATGTGTGATATATTTCACTGTTAAAGAACAAAAAAGCATGCAGAGTTTAACAGTCTCAAGGACTACTGACTTCTGACAATCCAGAGAAAATGAGGCAGTGGTTTCTAGTTCTAGCTGAGGGACCTTCATCCTCCTCCTCGCACCCAGACCATGGCAGGGAATTCAGAAGCCAAGCAGGTTTGCAGTTTACAGCAGAAATTCATGCATAGTGTGAAGCTTGAAACTCGAGGTTGTTTTTAGTTTTCTTTCAACTTTAATTCTTTTTATCGGTTTTGTTGGTACATACTAGTCTCTGAATGTAGCTCTAATTATTTTGTCACCATTTTTGTTGCCAACTTTGAAAGTGACATGTTTTTTTATAGGCTGTTGCATATTAGTGTAGTCTGCACATTGTGCAGAGGTTGCCTTCCTGGAGGGACTTGAATCTGAGCTAGGAATGTTCTCATATTGCAATTTGTTGATTTCAGAAGATAACTTAATTACAGACTTCTGTCCCTGAGACAAGAACTCATTCCTTTTTAGCTGTGACCTTGGTTTACTTAAACACTTCAGTGAAATTAAATGTTCATTTTTCTAAACAGAAACTGCATTAATTTTTGCTTACAGTGTGATCCAAATCTTCAAGTTTTCAACGTGTTTATTGACAACCTCGACTTGCGTCTTCCTCGAATAGCGCTGTTCTCTACCCGAACCATCAAGGCTGGAGAAGAGCTCACCTTTGACTATCAGATGAAAGGTCTGCACATTTTAACACAGTTCTTGTGGGATTTTTGGGGTGCTGGTGGGTTTTACTGCAGCCTGAGTGATGGTAGCATTTCAGCTCAGGCACAGCTTTTTATAACACAGCTCTGGCTTTCAGAGCAGTCGTTGCTCACGATGTGGAGTGCAGAGAAGGGCACACCCAGAAGCTTTTGCCTGCATCTCCAGTGCATTGCCTCCCTCAGTGCTCCGGCACATCAGGGATTGTGGCTGCATTGTCTGGTGAAGCTTTGTGCCAGGAATGCTCAAAGGGATGGTCAGGCTGCCCTTAAATAAAGCTTTCCATTATTCAAATTGGCATTTCAGGTGAACTACTTTCTGGCTAGTCTGCTAGTGATAGTTACTAAGACAGGTACTAAGGCGGTTGTAACAGCTCAGCAGCATAAGGCACCATAGGTTTGTCTTTGAGTTCTGGTGTCTGTAGGCCTCAGTTGTGGATGTAAGTCCTATGGAACAGCTTTTCATCTAGGATAGAGTTAATTTCTTCTCAGTAGCTTGTGCAGTGCTGTGTTTTAGATTCAGTATGAGAATAATGTTGACAACTTACTGATGTTTTGGTTGTTGCTAAGTGATATTTTTCTAAAGTTGAGGACTTTTTTGTGTCTCATGCTTTACTAGTGAGGAGGCACTCAAAAAATGTAAAAAAAAAAAAGCTGTGAGGGAGCATAGACAGATGAACTGGTCAAAGGGATATTACACACCAGAGAATATCATGCCCAGTGTAGAAACTGGGGAGATATCCAGAAGGGGGTGATGAGAGTTTAGGGATGTCCTCTGGGCATCAATGAACTATAGGTAAGCAATTGTATGTGCATCATATTTGTTTTTTTCTTTTACTACTACTACTACTGATAATAATAATCAGCATCAGCATAATCAGAATATCATCATTATTACAATATTTTACTGTTTCAATTATTAAACTGTTCTTATCTCAACCTACAAGTTTTACTTTTGGTTCTCCTCCCTGCTCTACTGGGGTGGAAGTGAGCAAATGTCTGTGTGCTTTCTCACTGCCAGCTGGGCTTAAACCACTGCACTGCCAAACTGATCTTGAATCTTAAAACTCCTCTTTCTCTCTGTATGTGACACTGACATTGAAGGCCCTTGAAGGCCAGCTGCACTCTCAGCTGCTCTGTGTGGATACCTGGGGGGTACAAAGCTTGAGTCTTGAGTTTTGGATTCCCATGTGTGTGCCAGGTGTGGTACAAGTGGCTGCAGTAGGGGTGTCAGTAGAATCTGAGCACAGCTGCACACACAGCTCTTTGAACTGGGCTCTTAGAAGGCTTTTAGAAGCTGTTTGAATACCAGGCATGATCTTGGTCCATCTTTTAGAATTTTCTTACTTGTGTTCATCTTTGTTGCAGGTTCAATAGATCTGACTTCAGACTCTGCTGAAGGTCTTAGCCCATCCAAAAAGAGGATCAGAACTGTCTGTAAATGTGGAGCCGTGTGTTGCAGAGGTTATCTCAACTGAGTTCGGATATCCAAAGTCACAAATATTTTGTTCTTTTGTTAATGTGTTTTAAGAAGACTCTTCTTTCACACATATATTCAAGTATTCTTACATCTAATGTAAATAAGGATGGTGAAAGCAAGGTATTGTGTTTGTAATTGAAATGGCCAAAATTGAAATGGCCAAAATTGAAATTGGCCAAAGAAAAAGATATTAGTGTTTCAAGCCAATACAAAACTGATAACGGGGATTAAAAATCCATTTTTGTAGAGCAGTTGTTTAAGAAGCCGAAAAATGTATACAAAGAAACCTCTAAAATGTACCTTGACTTGAATATTCCTAGAATTATAAAATAAGCTGGATTGGAGGGGACCCTCAAAGGTCATCATGTCCAGCTCTTAGTCCTTCACAGGACATCCCCAAGAATCACACCCTGTGCCTGAGAGCATTGTCCAAACACTCCTTGAACTCTGCCAGGTTTGGTGCTGTGACCACTTCCCTGTGGAGCCTGTCCCAGTGCCCAACCACTCTCTGGGTGAAGAACCTTTTCCTAATATCCAATCTAAACCTCCCATGACTCAGCTTCAGGCTGTTTCTTTGAGTCCTGTCACTGGTCACCAGAGTGAACAGATCAGTAGCTGCCCCTCTGCTTCCCCTTGTGAGGATGGTGAAGAGCTCAATGAGGTCTTCTCTCAGTCTCATTTTCTGCAGGCTGAACAGACCAAGTGACATCAGCTGCTCCTCACAAGGTTCCCCCTCAGACCCTTCAGCATCCTCATGGCCTCCTTTGGATGCTCTCTAATGGTTCAATGTCTTTTTTTACATTGTGGCACCCAAAACTGCCCCCAGCTCTCGGGGTGAGGCCGCCCCTGTGCAGAGCAGAGCAGGAAATCCCCCCCTTGCCAGGCTGGGCCTGATGCACCCCAGGACAGGGTTGGCCCTCCTGGCTGCCAGGGCTGGCTCATGTTCATTGTCACAGACATTTGAGTGTGAGCTTTCAGCCATAGGCCTTCAGGGGCTGATTCCAGTGGGATGAAGTGATGCTATATGTTTTCTATACCTTGAGAAGTCAGGGGGCATTGGATTTGAACTCTAAATCTTAGTTGACAGCTCTTTAGCTTTTTTTTTAATATATAAAGAAAAGCTTGAAGATCTTAGCAATAACATTTATGGCACCAGGGTGAAGGATTAAGGAGTGCCAGTCTGTAAATAAAGGTTTGCAAGAGTGCAAATTGTAGCATGTCCATGGAACTCCATGCAAGGAAAGTAATTGCAGGAAGAAAATCAGAGAGGCCAAAGCTCAATTAAAACTTAGCCTGACTGCTTCTTTAGTGGACAGTAAAAAATGTTTTTATAAATACATTAATAGCAAGAGGAGGGGCAAGGAAAAACCTCCATTCTTTATTGGATACAGAGAGGGAATATGGTTACCAAAGATGAAGAAAAGGCTGATGTACTTAACACCTCCTTTGCCTCAGTTTTGACATTTAAGACAAGTGTTCTGTCCTCAGGACAGCTGGCCTCCTGAGCTGGTCAACAGGATGGGAGTGGAGTAGCACCCCTGTAATCCAGGAGGAAGCAGTTAGAGACCTGCTGAGTCACTTCAAGTGACTGGGTCCAGATGGGATCCATCCTAAGGTGATGAGCTCACCAAGCCACTCCATCATTTGCCTGGAGAAAAGGAGGCTCAGGGCTGACCTTACCCTTCTCTACAGCTCCCTGACAGGTGGGTGTAGCCAGGTGAGGGTCAGTCTCCCAGGGAACCAGCAATAGACAAGGAGACATAGTCTCAAGATGTGCTGGGGTTAGGTTTGAGATTAGGAAAAATTTCTTCATAGAAAGGGTCATTAGACATTGGAATAGGTTGCTCAGAGAGGAGCATCCTGAAGGTGTTTAAAAAAAGCCTGGACGTGGCACTCAGTGCCATGGCCTGGTTGTGTTCAGTCATAGGTTGGACTGAATGATCTCAAAAGTCTTTTCCAGCCTAATTCAGTCTGTGATTCTGTAATTGGTATTAAAAGATCCAAGGTAAAACTTGAACTTCTTAGCTGATGTTATGTAGAATGGTTTCAGTTGTTATGCTCTGATTTTTAGTTAAGATTCTATGGGAGGACTGCAATTCCACAAAGCATTTGTAAATATGGAATTGTCAGAAGTAACATTCACTGTTTGTTTTCATTGTGGAATTTTGGCAGTTGTGGCTGAAACAAGTTGCTGGCTACAGTTTGGAAATAGCAAAAGGAGAGCAGCCCATTGTCTAACAAAGCCAATGCATTGTGGAGATGTGCTCTCTTATCTGTTAGGTGCAAAAGAGCCCTGGGACTGATGTACATTCACAACTGGTTTTGGTTAAATTTTTACATACTGTGTCTTTTTTACCTAGTGACAGTCTTCTAAGATAGTAGGCCTGTATTTTCTGGTTCCAAAAATGTTAACTTCAGTGAAGTTAGACTAGGGATGAATATACCCATTTGTAAGATGAATGTAAAGGCTGAGAAATGTGCTATTCTTCAGCTGCTTGAGTCATCTTTTTTTTCTTTTTTTCCCTGATCATCTTAAAGTTGTCTCCGTCTATTCATAACATATGCTAAGTTTTGCTTGGCTTCAGAACCACTGAAGAGCAGTTGAGGTGAGTGATGGGTGGAGTTACAGCCAAGGTCCATGCTCTAGGGATGATCCACATGCTTTTTTCTCATGGATTCAAAGCTCATAAAACTTGCATATTGCTTACCAGTCATGTGAATGTTGACAGGGTCAGGCAGAATAATGTTGCTCCATAAATGGATGCTCCATAGCTGGATGCTGGCTATGTATCATAGGTCAGCTAGTTACCTTTATAAGGTGCACAGCTGTTGGCTCAGGTGAATGAAATCAAGCACCCAGCATGTAACTGTTTACTTAATTTGTTAGAAAATGCCTTGAATTCCATGTTAATTACTAGCAGCACTTCAAGAAGAGCATTTAAAGGTAGTTCCTTAAGAAGCACAGTTGCATTTGTACTGAAGATCTGGCTCTTTGGTAGCAGATGACATTTTATATGCTACTAGCCAAAATCAGTTTTACACTTTTGGTGAAGAGCATGGGCCACTGGAAATGCTGTGTGAGTTTTGTAATCTACAATACAGAGATACATGACAAAATAGAGACTTTATATTGTTTAATGAATAGGAGAAAGTTTGCTTAGATTTAAAAGTATTTGATGTTACCAGGCATATCTGCATCCACACTGTTGAAAAGTGCTGAATCTTGTCAGTTTTTATTATGCCATTTCTTTAATGATTATTTTTTTTTAATTTAAAGTTTTAAGTGGAATGTGGAGCTGTAATATCAGCAAACTCTAAATGATCTTGCATCGTTTGCAGTCATTAGTGCTTTCTCTTGCATGTAGCTCAGATGAGCAGTGCATTCCACGGGGATGGGATGTGCAGTCCCTGCTGCAGCCCGCGCTGTTCCCGCAGGATGGAGCGGCTGCCAGAGCCGGGCTCCTCCCTCCAGCCTCGCCTGTGCCGGGGGCACAGGGCAGGCCCCTGGCTCTGCCTCTCCCCATGCCCAGTTTGATTTAAATATTGCAAATAGATGCCTTTTAGAAGGTAACAGTTGTGGCAGTTGTGCTGGAGTGCGGTGTCTGCCTTTTCCAGAGGCAGAGAATAGCACTGGAATAACGCTGCTGTTTGTTAAGGTTATGTGTGTTATCTTCTGCCATAAATAAAGAACTGTTAATTTATGTTCTGGGAGGTAGCAGTATTTTGTATTTATTTGAAGGAAACCCATGGATCCAGTTTCCAGCGTAAGAGCCTTGAACAGTATTTTATATTTACATATTCTCAGTGTATTTGGATTGCAGTCAGTGAATTAACTTAATGGGACACTGTGTCACTTTTAAAATTCCTTTTACTGTTTTTATGAGTTTGGCAGAAAATTGCCAAAGTGGAAATGGAAAAAAGGCTGTTTTCAATTTCTTAGGGAAGCCAAACCAGCCCAGCTTCTGCCTTTGCTTTGTGGTCTGTTGGCATTGTCATGGTCACCAGTTCAGTGTGTGTATGCACTTCTTGGGGGCTGGTGACCTGTCCTCCAGCTGTTCTTTTTTTGTTAGTTTTATTTTTATCTTTTGGTAACAAAACTAAAGCTGCAAGATCACCTGTATGAAAAGCTGTTTTTATTTTATTTTAGTCTTTATTTTATTTTAATTTTTATTTAGTCTTCAAGTTAAGTCAATCTTTTGGTTATTTTTAATGTGTGTTTTAGTAACTGTATTAGAGAATATGCAGTTTGTAAGCTCAGGAACATTTTCTTTTCAGACTGTGTCATCTCTAGTATTGCTATCTTCCTATAGTTTTTGATAAAATAAATTAAATTTAGTTTTTCTCTTGTTGTTGTCATTTTTAAAAAAATAAATTATCCTGTCAAAACTAGTTGTAGCAGTAGAATTTGCTTTAAGACTGCAACCTCTTAATTCCTGGCCTGTACCCAAATTTTCTAAGACTGTAAGGACTCCAGCAGAAGGACCATGAGGAAATGATGTGTTTTCAATTTAGGGCTGGTGAGAACTGGTGTGAATTTACACTTGCCTGAATAGACTGGATTCCTGTATATTTGAGCATCCTGTTAAAGGCAGCCCTGAACTCACATGCACAATTTTCAGATATGAAATGAGCCAACAGAAGAGGTTTTCTTTTGTCTGAGTTTATTCACAGAGGTAGTTCCAGTGGCAGTTCTGCTCACTTAGGCTTGCTAAAATACCCCCCAAATTGGTCAATCACGTTTAAAATTGGCCTAACAAATCCCACAAACAGCAGGAAAGGATAGAGAAATACATGGATCTTGAATATCCTTAAAATCATACATAGACTCTGGCAATGCTTGGTCCCTCCTGCCTCTGTTCCCTTTGCAGAATGCTGGTTTTACATTCACATGTCACTAAACATGGCACAACTGAAGGCACACTCACAGGGGAGAGAGGCTGTGCTAAAGTTTGTTAAGTTTGTTTAATTTTTTGGGTCTTAAGACCATGGATGGAGAGCCTCAGGGATTTTTAGATGACTTCTGTGGTTTGGATATTTTGTAGGCACTCCAGTTTAGGAAAAAAACTGATTTACATTTCTATGTTAGAAGCTAAGAATTTTGGCAGAGTTATGATGGCACACGTGCATAGAGACTATATATAAAGAATATATTGTCTTGATTTAAAACTACAGAATGTTGCAGAGGAGGTGAAGTTTTGTAGTACAACAACCTGTCTGGGATACCAGGTTATCTTCTGTGGCTGAGTTATCTGCCCCAGAGCAGGACAGGGCTGGTAACTTGGGAAACACAGGATTTTAAGTTTTTCTGAAGAAAAATTCAGAACAAACCAGAGCACAGAGGAAGTGATGACAAGTTGGAGGTGAAGCACAGACAGCAGGCTGCAGTACCTAACTCAGGAGTTAAAGCTCAGTGTAAAGTGACATTTTTTGAAATTAACAATTTGATTCAAAACAAATCAAAACCCCCTCACAACCCCAGTAATTCTCTAATCTGGTCTGCAGTTGTTTTTAGAACTGCAGTGAGTACTGATTAAATTGTTATAATAATAATTAACAATGGTAATAGTGATTAAAGCCAAATTACAACTGTTCTGTTCGTATGGTCACTCTTAGGTGTTCTTCCCCACAGTTATTAGTGTGCTGTTTTATTGAAACCTGAGATCACATTGCAGAGGTAAATTCTTAGAGCTCATGATAAACACTACATTTCATTTAGTGTCCTACCCTTGGTTTTGTCTGGTCCACTTTTTGTCTACTTACAGTCAGCGAGAATTGAACCTTGGGAGGTAGAAGGCTTTTACTGTCCCTCTTGGGAATATTTTTTGAATACTTCCTTTTCAGTATTTCATGGAAGGAACAATAAAGGTACACAGGCTGCAAATTCCTAGTTCTGACAGTAAGGTATTTCAGAATAAAGCATGATCCAGCATAGCTGCAGACAGTGACCCACAGGAAAGAGAAAAAGAATTCAGGTATTAACAGACATGCTGGGTATTACCACAAAGCAAGCAGTTATACCTGTTCTCAGGAGACTTTTTTCTCATTGATTATGTTTTCACCTGCTGCAAGCTTCATGTATAAATGGTGCAGTTTTTCTGGCTGAGGTGCTTCAGCATCAGGAGTCAAGGGAATTTCAAAGTCAGAGGAACTCTGAGAGTCCCTCTTCAGCTCCAGATCAGGAGTCCTGGAGCTGTCACTTATTTCCACCAGCACATCCTGAACGTGGGCAGAGTCATCTTCTGCAGGTTTCTCACAGCCTTTGCTTTTTAAGCCACAGACACCATCGTGGGCACAAGGTCTGCTCTGACCTGGTGGCTTCCCCCTGCTGCTGTCCAGCTGAGTGTCCCTGGGGCTCTCCTGCAGCACAGGAGCCACTGCTCTGCTCCCACCTTTGCTGAGGTCCAGGGCACTTCTCTCCTGAGAGGTGATGAGCACTGTGTCCATTTGGCTGTCCCAGCCCTGGCTCCCCTGCTCTGATATATGTGTTGACTGAGAAGAATTTTGGGAGGAGATGTGTGTTGAGTCACTTACTCCATCTGAATCGCTGAAGAGCGACTGGGACCCTCCAGCATCTGCTGAAGATGGGATGTTGTCCTCATTTTCAGAGCTTTCCTCTCGTTTATTACCTGTAAAAAATTCATCCCAGCAAGGGACATTGGCATAAGGCTCCTGCTGGTCACTAGTGACTCCATTGATATTGGCTGTGGGAGTGGCATCTGGCTCATGGCAAAGAAATTGAACTGTATTTTCAGATTCTTCATCATCTTCATCATCATCATCATTTGATTCCTCACAGTCCACAAAGTCCCCCTTGAGGGAGGTGTAAGTTGTGATCCCTTTGTAACTTTCTGTACCCTCATTCATGTTTTCTTCAGAATTTTCAGACTGTCCTGTGCTGCAGGGCCTGCTGTCTCCCCTCTGCTGTTTTGGAATCTTAGGCCTTGTAGAAATGAATTCTGAATCGAAGAGATCATCCTCATCTGGCAAGAAACAAACAGAAAATCACTAAGTTCACATCTCTGCTAAAATCTTGTTGAGAGCAAAGTTTTAATAAAAATTCATTTTGTATAAATTTGAGGAAAATGTTTTTTAACTCAGCTGGAGATTTTGCAGGATGATATTGAGAGTGTTTGCCTTGCCTTGTCAAGCACAGTGCCTCACAGAGACAGAACAAGCTTTCCTAGGGCTGGTCTAGGGCTGAGAGAAGGAACTCCATCCAAAAACTTACAGGGCTGTTGAGCATTAAGTACATTTTGAGACTGCAAACGAGTGTGTTTTTATACAATTAGAGCTCTCTCATCCTCCTAATAAGTAAGTTCACATAATTTCTATTTCTCCTTTCCAGCTGTTGCTTTGAACACACAGACAGAACACCAAAGCTTTTGGCAGCTCTGCTTAGTCTCAGGCTTCCATTTAAGGTGCAGTAGCAGCAGCAGAACCTTTACCTGAATCAGATAATTCTCTGTTGTGGGCTCTCTTCAGTGTTCCTAAGGGCTTGTACCTGGGTTCCATGATTCTCCTGTATGACCTGCATAACGGCTTTAATCTGAAGGCAATGAGAAGAGCAGTAAATATTTAGAACTCAGCAGATGCTATCAGGAGCAAAAATAAATTCTTGTTTTAAGTACCCTGCTCCATGCCTTTCACAGGCACTGCAGCAAAAACATTAAAGCAAAGGCAGCAATACCTAGGGTAAAGCCCTTGATTCACTGGTGAGCTTCAGCAGCTAAAAGGTAGAAATCTGTCCTTTCAATATATTTACCTTTAAACAGAGTTTTTGGAAACTATCTTGTAGTTCCTTCCTTACAGAAGGCAAGCTGACAGGATTCAAAATCTGATTACAGTTTTATTCAGTGATTACTAAGTGGAAGGCTCCTTCCTTAATAAGGAGGAAAGGAAGAAGGAACAGGAATCTTTGTTCAGTCCAGACTAAGAGACACCAGAGCTCTCCTGCTCCCCAAGGGCACTTCTTAAGCTGCTACCATCTACAGCAGCACAGAAGAACTGGCCTCTCTGATGCTGTGCAGGGGAGGAGTTCAAGTCCCCAGAGAAACCATATTTAAAAAAAACTTCTGAGAAGTAGCAATGACAAATAGAAATGGGTAACAAACACAGAGAGATGAATCTATATTCAGCTTCCTCCCAAACAGAGTTTACCAGCAGAAAAGTCTCTACACACAGATAGAAGTAGAATACAAACTCTGAGACTCAGCTCAACATACATGTGTGCTTCAGAAAGCCCAAGTCTGTGGGACTAAATACAGAAAAAAAATCTGAATTATCAGACAAATAAAGCAAAAGGCGGTGACCCTCCTGACAGGCTGGGATTCGGGAGGGGAATTGTCCTTACAGGAACAGAGTTTGGATCACCTCCCTCCAGCAGCCACTTGTCACTTACATTTCCATAACTTTGTCCTCTGTCACACCCACTGGCAGTACATTGGGATACACATTCACAGGACAGATATAGCTCAGGAAATCCTTGATCTGAATTCCAGAAAAGAAGCAGCAATTTAACAAATTACATCAACAGTTAAGAATGTGAATTAAAGGCAGCACTGATGCAAGCACATCCAAAAGTACTACTGGTAGTCGTTCTGTAAAGACCAGTGTCTTCTGCTGAGGCTTTTTCAGTGCTGAGCACTGGAAACACTTGCAGGCTGCAGATTACACTGCTATCTGTAGGGACAGCAGGACTGTCCTGGGGTGACCCATAACATTATTGCAATTTTGTATCTAGCAGTTATTTACTGTTATTTTTTGCCTGTTGCTGTTGCACTTGTTAGGAAACTCTTATCTTTTTCACTTCTATCTATGGCTGTTCATTGCTTCTTGGTGGAAAGGGATTAGTTGAACCTGTAAAGGGAGACAACTCCTTCCCAAGTGTTCTCCTTTAAGTTGTCTCAAACCAAGACAAGGACCCATCTATCTTTGCATGTGGAAGCAGGAATGTTGGACTACTCTCCATATTCCACCAGCAAATTCCACACTGGGACCTCCATTTAAAATTCTGCATGGCAGAGAAAATTCAAACTTAATCAGGATCTTAAAATCAGTACTGCCTTCCTCTATTTTGTAGTGCAAGACTTCGTGACAGTTCATTGTTAGCACTGATCCAGTTTCAGTTCTGTTTCTTAGGAGAAAGTAGTGTTTTTAGAGTGTATCAAGTCATGTTAAATGAAAGCGTGTGACTGTGGGGAGGATGCTGCCATGACCAATTTCCTTTTAGTCTCTTAACACAGGAAAAGGGGCAAGAGCAGCAGTCAGGATGTGAGAAAATTCAGTTTAAATGTGTGGGCTGAGAAAAGGAGGCAAACCCACCCAAATATGATTCACAGCAGATAAACAATGTATTGTAAACTAAAACTCCATGCTTTAAGCATTGCATAGTTATACAATAATCTAAAATAGAAAGGCAGTCAAAACAATTGTAGAAGTGACCTATACATTGAGAATAGAACAGGAAATAGGCTTGCAATCCTGCCCTACTTTAACAAGTTCCTCAGTAGCTATATTGGAACAAATTTCTCTGTCTTCAGCATTCAGAACTTCCTATCTCCTTATATCTTATTACTGACAGGATTTTTTCTTATTATGACATTATTATTATTATTAAGTCATGTCATCCACTCCAGAATAATCAAAACTCTTTTACATTTTCTTAAAGAATGTATACTCAGTACTAGAAGTATACAAACCTCGCTGTAGGAAGAGTGGAAAGAGAAACAAGCTCTGTATGTTCTCTCCCCAGTCCTAAAAAAAGAAGAAGCACAGAAATTAGGTAACTGCTCTTCATCCATGGTCAACAGACCAGCATAACCTACTCTTGAAGTCCATTCTGAGATTCAATTATACACGAATCAGGCAAGATACAAACCTGAACAACAGGTTTCTGTGTGGCTCACCTCACTATTACACTGGTTTTCTTTTTCCTTTCCCCAAACCACATTGTGGAGGGTTTGATGCTGATTATGTGCAGGGGAGCTCCATTGAGGCAAGTCATCCCACAGGGCAGTTTGTTCCCTCGGAAGCAGTCATCATCCTGTCCAATGGATATAAAATTAAGTTCAACAGTGACCTTTTTTACCCAGGAATTAAGCAGCATAGTATCTAGCCAAACCAAATTCCTCTCTCACTTCTAATTCCCTTGATAGATCCTGTCACACATTGGTTCTTTAGTGCAGCTGGCAAAGAAGGTCAGTCAGAGAGACCAATGCCCCAGTGTGCCATCTTGGCTTCTACCTGTGTTCCTCCAAGCTGGAGCCTGCAGCCTGACAGACATCCTGGAAATGGATGGCCACATGCTAAAACCACAGAGTGCATGGCTGCAGCAGGCACCCTCTGAGCTGCTTTTGATACATTGAAATGGGTAATACCTGATTCATCTTCTCTGCTGCTTGTCTCACTTCACTTAAAAACACAACTTTCAGGCTTCAAATACAATTCCATTACTCCTAGAATAAGCTAATATATTTTCCCTTTTTTTCAAACAAAACAAAACAAATTTCAACCCAATTTACTAGGTTTTCACTCTGCTTTATATTAAGTGACCATTTCACCAGTCTTTATTAACCCAACAGGCCCCAAACAGCAGCTCCAGCACCCACACTCTCCCAGCAAAGTTAAGGAGCCTGTGCAGAACGAACGCACCCGAGGATGGCGACAGGCGTGAATCTGCGTGTGCTGGTCTGTGGTAACATGGCACAGGATTTCTGGCATGTTCCTGAACATATCAAGTTTGTTCATGTGCACCTAGAGAAAGACAGAGTTTACTCTTTATTGGTTCAATGTGTTTGTCAGACTGCAGCTGGAGCAGCCATATACATATGATTTTGCTCTCCCCAAATGCTGGCAGGTATTTAAATTATTTCTCCCAATAATGTCCAAGCAGAGATGTGTCAGCCAAAACTTGGACATTTAGAACAAGTAGAATATATCACCTATACTGAAGAAGGATGAATATCCCTGAGAAAAATCAGAATATATATATTAACTATTAATGCTGTATACAAAGCACTTTTGTCATTCACAAAATAAAAAGGAGTGAGGTAAACACTGAGCTTGAAAACTGGGAATTAACTTCTCTTTGGAAAGTCCAGATGTTCCAGACTGAAGACAACTAATTACCTCATTTTGAGCACAACTGCACTTTTTAAGGGAAATTAATGAAACAGGAATAACTGTGACCTAGAGAAGCCCTCTGAACAGCCATTGCCAGCTCAGTGTTGGCCACAGTCGTTACTGAGGATCTGTTCCAAAGCAACAATTAGAGAAACATTACCTTGATTCCAAGTTCCTCACTGAGGTTTATGAATAAATACTCATATCCATAAGCAGCTTTGCAGTTCAGCCACACAACATGGTTACGAGACAGTGAGGTCCAGCTTCGCACTAACTCCAAAATCCCAATTAAACATTCCTCCTGAAAAGTGCAGAAAATGCTGTCAATCATCTTGGAAGATACTTCCAAAGTGCTGTGATTTAGTAATGCAAAATGGCATTGCCTTGCAAGACTTATCTAACAAAGGGGGAGTTAAATAATTAATAGTTTTAAGGGCCTTTCTTCTCACAATCTATTAGACTTACCCGGCTTGGTATGTGATAAAATTTGGGGTCACAGAAAGTAGTGTCCAAATACACACTCTGGATGTCTTTTACCCTGGAGGATAGAAATGTGATATCAGACAAAACATTGCATCACAGTGCTAAGATACACCACTTCCTGTCTCTTCAAAAGGAAGTAATTCTACCTCTTGATTATAAAGAATACATCAAAGGGGGCTTGTAACTGCAGTATTGCAATTATACTCCATCCAGAATAAAAAATGAGGAAAAAAAAATAATGAATACCAGCCAAATTGTCCATGCCATATGTTCTTTCTATATCCCACAAATAGCTCACCGGGTCCCTGAATGCAAAAGCTCCATCCTGGCTGCTTCTCCTTTTGCAAGCCTGAAATCCCCAGTGTACAACACAGTGCCATTCTCACCTTCAAACAGAAACCTGCAGACAGCAACACTTGGGTCAAACTCCTTATTAAATACCAGGTGGTGAAACATTTAAAGTATTGAAAGGACATACATGACTGAACCTGGACAGTGACCAGCTGGCAGAAGTGTCACCACTACATCTTCTTTCTGGAAGAGAGGGGTTATCATTATTTTCACACCAGTACTTTTGTCAGCACAGTGAGAGCAATGTTTTACTCCCCACAGCTTCCTGCAGCATTTAGCATTGCTTTCAAAACCAGAGAATCTCTTCACACTGCAACAAGCACTAAAGAGCAATCACCATCCTGTCATGGCAGAAGAGAGGACTAAGCATTGCATGGTGCTTATAAAGCAGGTTGGACAGGAGACAGTTCTACTTCCTTTGGGTTTGAAGGGACCTTTAAATTTCATCCAGTCCAACTCCCCTGCAATAAGCAGGGGCATCTTCACCTAGATCAGACTGCTCAGAGCCTCATCCTAATGTTGAATGTTTCCAGGGATGAGGCATCCATCCACCTGTTCCAGTGTTTCACCATCCTCATTGTAAAATGCTTCTTCCTTCTATCTAAACTGAATCGACCCTATTTTAGTTTAAAACTATCACCTCTTTTTCTGTCACTACAGGAGAGGAGAGGCACATACATTTTAAAAATAGCTTGTGCACTTAGGATGCTGCAACTGTGTTTCCTGTACCCATGTAAACAGCATTACTGCCCATGACTAGCATATGAATCTTTTTTCCCTGTGACTTACCTCACCAGATATTTCATCTTCTAAAGAAATCTGAGTTGGAGTTTCAACTTCCAATGCAACCTGTAACAAAATGATTAATTGCATTATAGGATTTACTGAACATTCATGTTTACGTCTCAGTATTCATTATGTGGACATCTCTAGCACTCACTGTGGCTAATGCTAAGCCACATTAAATTAAACTCATTTTCCCATATTAGGTCATAAATTTCTATTTCCAGTAGAATAAATTTTCCTAAAGGTTACCTAAAAATTAAATGGAGATACCTTAACCAAGGTGTGCATGCCTAAAAAAGTTAGAACATGTTGTACTTCTATCAGCAATAGCTCTTGTTCCTCTGGATGGATCACATGCCTTATTTTTGGATAACTGTAAAGCCCAAAACATCCCAGTCCCACAGCAGTGGATCTTGCTAGGACAGCTCTGTGCTGCAGCACTTCCCACTGCTCCCTGTCACCAGAAGGAGAGCCCACAAATCACCAGGAGCATGTATTCCTGTGTTCGTGCAGAGAGAATTATTTTTATTTCTGTAAAAAACCTCATGTCCAGTTTCATAATGCATCTACAAAGGGAAGGAAATAACTTCAAGTGACGCCTGTACATAACACTGATCCCTTGCAGTCTGGCTCCAAATACTGGAAATCATGTAAAATTATTAAGTTTTTCAGTGATTTTATACTAAAACTTCTTCATGTTATAGTCCATTTTCCAAAAAGCAAAAGGAAAATCATATAACTTCAGATTATATACACTCCAATCAATAAGAGACATCAAATGAAGCAAAAGAGAAATAAAGGGCAGAAGCAAAGAGACATGAGCAAGGTAAGGAAATGAATACAAATTCAAATGTACAAATGACCAATGTAAAGATGAAGGCCATGTAAAGCTGAAGTTGAGAGAAAAATTTTGTGAAGGGGAAAGTAATTAAACAACAAATGGCAATGAACTAACCCCACAGAGCAAGCAGCAGGAAAGGCACATTGTTGGAAGCACTTAAGCCCTGAAACACTGTATCAACACCAATATTTAGACACTCCTGAGGAGCAGGGAGCTGCTTCTCTCTGAGAATCACTGCTTGGAAAGTGCTATTTTCAAAATAAACACAAACTCACAATATGATTCTCCCAAAACTTGTATTTCCAGTTAGTCAACAACAATTCCTTAGTTACTGGTGAGCAGTATAGTTTAACTTTCAAGCTGTGAGGAGACAAAAAACACAGAGAAGTGTGTTTTAAAGTAGACATGAGGAACAATCTAACAACACATCAGTGCCTGGCACCCAGTACATCAAACCCTGCACTCAAACCTCTCATGTGAGGAGACCTGCAGAGCTGGAAGCCTTCTCTTGAGCACAGCAAAACCAAACCCTACCCCTGTGTGCCCCTGCCTGCGTGGTTTTGTGCAGACACAAATGCAGTGTGTGGTACATGGTCATGACCTATCTGCTTGGTTCTGTGCCCTGCATTTGGGACAGTCAGCATACAGCAGAACACAGAATATTCCTTACTTGAGCTTATGATGCACACAGACCTGATGAACAAAGAGAGATTCTCTGCTTGCATCAGAGGAGATGCAGTATCTACTCTAAAAAATCAGAGCGAGCCTAGGAACTGGTCTACAACTCCCTGGGCCCATGGCCACATTTGATCACCCTCATGGTGAAAAAGGGGTCCCTTGCCCTTTCTTTATGCAATTCTATGAAAAGTCTGGCTCCATCTCCTCTACCCCTACCTGCAAAGGGTGATACATGATTGTCTCCTACTCCTAAGGCTGAAGACATCCAGCTCTCCTCACACATCACATGGTCCTGGTCCCAGACCAGCCTGATGCAAACCAAAACATAGATCAATTTATCATCCAGAGGAGCACAGGGCTGGACACAGTAGCCCAGAAAAGTCTCACAGATGCTGGCCAGAGGGGAGTAACTTTCTCCCTCAAACTGCTGGCTACCTGCTTGCTTATACACCTCAGAGAGCACAGCTGTCCCCTTCACTGCACAGGCACAGCACTGTCTCTGTGTCCCAGCACTTCCAGGGAATAACAGAGAGATCCTCACTAAGCTCATGAACGTCAGGGAGATCAACAAGGCCAAGTGTACCTGAGTCTGAACAACTCCTGCTATCAAAACAGACTGAGGGATAAATGGGTTAACAGCAGCCCTGCAGAACACTTCAGGGTACTGGTGGATGAGAGGCTGGACATGAGCCAGCAGTGTGCATTTGCAGCCCAGAGAGCCAATCCTGTCCTGGGCAGCATCCCCAGCAGTGTGGGCAGCAGGACAAGGCAGGGATTCTGCCCCTCTGCTCTGCTCAGACCCCACCTGCAGGGCTGTGTCCAGCCCTGGGGACCAGCACAGGACAGGGACCTGCTGGAGCAGGACCAGGGGAGGCCAGCAAGATGCTCAGAGGGCTGGGGCACCTCTCCTCTCCTATCTCCTGGGCTGAGATAGCCAGAGTTCTTCAGCCTAGAGAAGAGAAAATTCTGGCGGGACGTTACTGCTACCATTTGATATTTAAAGGGGGCTTTTAAAAATTAGAGAGACACTTTCTACGAGGACATGGTGTGGACAAGGAGAGCTGACTTCAAACTGAAAGGGGGCAGGTCTAGATAAGATACAAGAAAGAAGATTTTTAAAATGAGTGAGGGTGGTGAGGCACTGGAACAAATTGCCCAGAGAAGCTGTGGATGCCGCATCCCTGGGAGAGTTCGAAGCCAGGCAGGACGGGACCTTGGAGCAGCCCGGTCTAGTGGGAGGTGTCCCTGTCCCATTCCCATCCCGGGACTCATGACCCGTGGCACTTCCTCGCGCTGTTCTGCCCACGCTTTTCCGCCTCCAGCCCGTACCTGCCCTCCAGCCTCCTCTTCAGGCCGGTCGCCCGCAGCCCCTTCATGTGGTCTGGGGAGAGAGGCACGGGGTCAGTCGGGGGACACGCGGCGCGGGGAAGACGCACGGGGGGAGGGACGCACGGCGGGAGGAGGGACACGCGGGTGTGGGGGAAGCCGGACGGGCCCTCACCCTTGTGGCAGTGCGACAGGAAGAAGGCGCGGGCGCGCAGGTTGTCGTGGTCGAAGCGGTCGATGGACACGGCCGGGTACTCGCGCGTGCGGCCCCCGAACCGGCTCATGGCGGGCGGCGCGCGCTTCCGCCCGCCC
>VZTB01002859.1:507052-523816 GCA_013397245.1 Thryothorus ludovicianus | reverse complement strand
TGGGGGGTGAGGGGACGGAGGAGGCCGTGAGAGGTGCCGCCATCGCTCCTCGGCCGCCGCTCCGTCCCGCGTGAGAAGCGTCCCCGTCTCTCGTCCCTTGAACCGAGGTGAGCCGCCTTAAGGGCCGGGTGGGCGGGGTGCGGCCGTGGCGGTGGGAGCGGGCTGAAGTTACGGTCGCAGCGCTGTTACAGATGCGGGCTGGGGCGTCTGCCGGAGCGCCTCGGAATGTACGAGGAACTGTCGGCTAGGGTACGTAGAATCCATTGGAAAGAGGGGAACTTAGATTAGATATTAGGAAGAATTGTTTACAGTGAAGCACTGGGGCGGGTTTCCCAGTGAGGTTGTGCTGCCTCAGCCCTGGAACAGTTCAAGGCCAGGTTGGATGGGGCTTTGACCAACCTGATCTAGCGGAAGGTGTCCCTGCTCATGGCACGGGATCGGAACGGGATGATCTTTAAGGCCCTTTTCGACCCCTTAACATTCTATGAAATCTCTTATTGGCTCTTTTAAGATCCCAGGCATTTCCTGTGCTTGCTGACTCGGGTTAAGTGATGTAGGAGGTACAGCCATCTCCTCCTGCTGCTCTGCCCCAGGGCGTCTCCTGCCTGGGGACATTGTCCGGGCTGAGGATGCAGCAGAGCCCCCTGTCCTGCTTGATACTCTGGCCTGGACCCAAGGTGCCCCTACTCTTCAGCTTCAAGTTTGCTGGTGAATATGACTGTGTCCCTCAGTATACCAAAACGGGTGAAGGTGCAGACACCACTTCTGCCCAGGCACAGTCTGACCCACAGTCCTGCTCCTCCTGCTGGCATGGAGCCCCTCACTCATGACAGCCCTTCCCCAGTAGCTAATTTTTCAGGACACATCCTGTTCCTGCTCCAGTGGCTGGAAATTCTGTACCCCCAGCTACTTCAGCTAGCATAGGCCAGAGGTACTCATACCCCCAGCCTGACTCCAGAAGCTGGCACCAGAGTTCACTCATACACAAATCTCACCAGGAGCTGGCACTTTGTCCTTGCAGCCCACACACATGTGGAATACAGATTTTTTTGCAGAGAGACAGTTAACATTTAAAAAGATACAATAGGGTAGGACAGTCTGCGATGATCAAGTGTAGGGCTTAGCTGGGCATGTAATACTGACTGGTCCAGGACAGGTTTATTTTATACTCCTATCTGTCTATTCCTATCTTTGTTTCTCACTGCTTCTGCACATTCCCACAGATCTATACAGTTCCATGGATTTCCACACCACACATTCAGATTCAGTCTTACCAGTACAAAGTTCAGATTGAACTCCCTGGGTGTCATTCCTGTAGTTTCTTGATAGCCCATCTATTAGTGCTAGAGTTGAGGTTTGTTTATCTGTTTGGTTTTTTTTTATTTGGTCAGGTCTTTGTCTCTGCATATTTTGTTTGTTTCTCCCTTTTTCCCAAATTTCCCAACTGGCAAGGTCCCTGATCAGATAACCTTGCTGGAATAAACATTCTCACACTCTTCACATGCCCCATGACTGGCCAGGTGTGGTTCTCATCACCACCTACCTCATTTGCTGCACAGATTTGTTTTATGGCTTCCTCCCTTTCCTGTAACCCCAGGCTGCAGTGAAAATGGTCCTTGAGCAGATGCCCTGAGGGAGCAGACACTCCCACAAACCCTTACAGCTCCTGTAACACCATCTGCCAGCCCAGGCTAGTTAGGATTCCACAGTAATTGTGTTATGATTAACATTAAAAAATGTGTCCCAAGGGCAAAACACTCACTGTTTACTCTAAATTAGGAGCAGGCAAACATTGTCATCTTAGCAAAGTCCACTCTTCAAAAAGTCCCTTTAAATGAAAAGCATTAATATTAAACTGAATATTTTCTTATCATTCTCTTGTCTTCTCTATTTGCCTTTATCTGTCTGTTGTCTTTCATCTCTTCCCTGAATTCCTGGCTGGAGTACAGCTGTCCCCTGCTCTGGTACAATGAAAACAGTTCTGTGCCTGGAACTTGGACACACAATAGACAAAGAGTACAATTTTTAAATAGCAGCCCCAAAATGGGAGGCTTTCATTATATGAAGTCACTAAGCTGGAACTTTCAATATCTGATCTTTATTTTTTAGGCAGGAACGACTGTGGACAAGCACAGTGAATTAATGGTGACTCACAAAGTGCCAGACCTACCCACATGTCTCGAAGAAAAACATTCATTAGGTGAATCCAGCACATCCTGTAAAGAAGTACTTAACACTAATGACATGTAAGTTATCACAAGACAATTTCAGTAGAACTTAGCATTTATGAAGATCTCATGTTATTGCTAATCATATTGACTGTCTAAAGTCAATATTGACTGACAACTGTTCTCATCAAACACTGATAAACAAATATAGAGCTTGAAAAATCCTGTGATGGCTACAAAAGAACCCTTTGCAGCACAGAAAAAAAACCCAAAAACTTATGTTGAGATAGATATCTCAAAGACTACCCTAAATTTAGAATAAGAATCTGTACTTATCCTGTTCATTTGTTTTGATACCTCATAACCAGGTGGGAAAATTACCTTTTTATTTAAGTAAATGGCTGCTTTCAATTGCAAAAGGTAAAAGAATGCTTGGAGTACTGAACTGCAAGAAATGATTTACTGTTGCTAGAAAAATACTCTTTTTACATATTTTTATTGATCTCTAATAAAGTGTATTTGGTAAGGGATGAAAGACCCTTTCTTTGTCTCCTGATGGCTCTCTTACAAACTGATGACAAGTGTGCAGATTCTTTCTGCTAGTTCCACATTGTGGTAACAATAATCCTTGATAAAATATTGTCAAAGATCTTTGTCCTGTGGTGCAAGACTTTTTTTCCAATTTTTGCTTTTCTGAAAGACTAGTGACATTTTGCATTTGATAAGATTTCAGCATTCAACTTTTCAAGCTCACTGTTGATATAGGAAGTTGCCAAGTAAAGAAATTGGGCAAGGTTTGGAGGCAGCATCCTACCCACAGGGAAGGAGACTGTATTCATCCTCTCACTGCAAAATTCAGAATTGTTCCTTGGAGATGATTTCCTAATTACGAAGCTGAAGCTTAGTGACATTTCAAAACTGGGAAAGGACTCATCTCTGATCATACCTGCTAGGCATGATAGTGATATGTGTGTTTTGCTTGCAGAAGCAGCAAAAGTTCCATTTGAGTAGCAAAATAATGTATGCTTAGGAAAGCAAATGCAGTGAAATTCAGATATAAGGCAGAAATTAAATTATTTTTTTTTAAAATGTAGTTCAAATCCATCCCTGGTGAGCATCCACTCTGCAATTTTTTTATTGCTTTTTTGTTGCTGTTGTGTTTGTTTTCATTTATCTATTTAATTAATTGTATTTTCAGTTTGAGTTTCAGTCTGTCCCAGTTCTGCTCTTCTCAGGTTTAGATCCTGTTTGCTGTGTCTCAGCAGACTGAGCAAATGGTTTTTGTGTGAGGAGGAAGTCAGTGGCAGTCAGTTTAATGGGGCAAAGGTAGAAAGGGGTGAATTCTGGCAGTGCCCTGTGTCCTTATCCAGTTTATCTCTGAAGACCTTATCTCTGTCATTGGCTGTGGCCATGTCACTGGCAGTGCATTTCTCCTTTCCCCTCCTCTCCCATCCTGAGTGTTTGCTGTTCTTCAGTCCAGATTTCATTCTGTGGTTCCTAGTTTGGTGTCACTTCAGGAGCAAGAAAGAAAAATCTGGACATCTGCCTGCCCGCCCCAAGGGGCCAGGAATTGCAAGGATGTGAAATTCAAAAATACTGAATTTAGTATTTTTTTTTAATGCATCAATATGCACAATTAAATTTTAGGAAGGTTGAGTCGAGATGTATATGGATGTACAGATAAGTTTGGTTTGTTTGAGATCAAGTAGTGCATTTAATTTGATTCCAATTGCTTATGACTTTTTCCTTTTTTAACTTCAGACTTTGAACTCTGTAATTCCTTTATTTTAAAATTTTGTTCTATCCATTACTCTATGTCCACAACAAAATCATTTGCTTCTGTCTTCTCTATTTAATTTTTTGAAGTCTATTTTCAGGAAGGTGTCTGAAGCTTCTGCAGTCACGACTAAAGCTGACATCAAACCAAAATCTATGCATCGTGCCAAAATATGGTCAGATGATGTAGAGAATTTGTACAGATTTCAGCAAGCTGGATATAGAGATGAGGTGGAATATAAACAAGTAAAACAAGTTGATGAGGTAAGATTTAGAACTTTGTAAGAGTTACTACTTTAAACTTCTATCTCATGTAAAATGATTAAATAAAAATGGAGGTGCTGCATATTTCCCTTCATTTAGGCTAGATTCTGATACAGTATGTTTCCTCACAGGTGTGACTTGAATTCTTGAGCTGTTGTTAACTGTGTAGAATAACTCATTTCACAGAAGTGAAACAGAAATGCTACCCAGCCTGTGTTTTGTTCCCCCTCTCTGATGCATTTAGAAGCATCACAGAGCTCTTTGAGCAGATGTACCTGATCTCCAAAGGAATAATTCTGTGTTGAGGGAAGAAATATTTCAAAGTGAGTTTTCTGAAGCTTTCCCATTAGTCTGTCATTAGATTGGATAGGAAACTTGTTCATTGTCCATGGAGTCAGTCCAGTGTCATTGCTACTGCTTCAGCTGGCTGTTGGATTGTGTGGTAGCACAGTTGGGCTTTGTGCACACCAAACTTGGCCTCTATCAAAATGATGTCCACAGTGGAAATATTTAACACCAGCTGTACTAAAGGCAGTTGTGGCACAGGCTCTTGTACACCAAGGACTTGTGCCTCTGCTCACTACAGTTGGTAGGATGCTCCCCAGCACATCACATGAGCTATTGAGTAGTGGCCAAATATCCAGGGACTACTCAAGGTTCAAAATAGCAACCAACAGGTTAATACAACAAACAACATACCATTTTTATTACAGCTTTGTAATTTATCTTCCAAAGCAGCAAATACAGTATGAAGAACACACTTTTAAAAGATGTTGATCTCCTGTGCATGTAAGAAACCACAGAAAGTTCCAAGAAACTCACTCCCCATCCAGTTAATTCAAAACACAGAAAAACATGTTGATGTGCATAATAAGATAGAGTTTATTATTTTATTGTGGGCTCTGATACCACTGCAAAGGCTGTGGTAGGATTTCCAGTAACTTCAGAAGGAAATCACATAATTATTGTGGTAAGATCTGTGTATTTAAGATTTATGGCAGGGAACCACTGGCAGTTAAACCCTGATAAAAGTTAAAGAATCCCTCTGACTCATTGTAATGTGAGTGTGCATTCTGTTCCAGCCTGCCAGGGCCTGGCAGTGATTCTCTTTCAATTTACATATTCTGAAATGTCTTGTTTAGTCCATATTAGGTTTCTATAATGCAGTTATTACTAAAGAGGCAATTATAATGTAGGTGGAATGAATATTAAGGCTGTTATGTTTAGACAGACAATGCAAATAGCACAGCTGCATGCCTGAAGTCATAAGGTGAGTGAAAAAACCACTTCTGGGGCTCTCCAATTGGAGAATGCTCTAGTCTGACATCCTGTTGTCAGCTCTGCCTGGAAGAGAAATAAGATGCTTATTACCTGATTTTTGAGGTTTGGTTTAATCAGGAGCAGTCATAGATGCTCAAGCTGAAAGAGCTACTAAAGCCATAAAGCTGTTGAATGTGCAAATGCCTGTAATTTAAAGCTTTACACTGTGGAACAGTGAAGAGCACCAGGGTGATGCTGGGTTTATGTGGGACTGATTCCACCATCTTTGAGACTCATACAGTCTGCAGCTTACTTTATTTTCATGAAATTGCTAATGAAAAGCACATTTTTCATGGTCAGAAGGATCTGAAAGAAACCTTTAAGTGTATGCTGTCTTATGCAGACACTTGCAGCTTCCCAGATTACTGAATAACTGAATAGCATCAATGTTATATTCCTAAACAAGGTGTTTTAAAAACTTTGACTTGTCCAATTTTAAATTAGCCTGTTAAATATCCTTAAATTTCTATCTCTAGGCTTTTCAGATCACATAACTTTATACAAAACCTGAAAACTGGTTTCTGTCAGCTTGTTCTTAATTTGTTTTTAAAAGTTCAGCAGGTTAAAAGTAGTACTTAGATGCAAATGAGTGTCTCCTATGGAAGTATACCCTATATTCCTTGCAATGTCATGCACAAACATCACTTAATGTGAGCATGTTCAGGTGATTTTATATCCTTTTTGTTCTACTTGTAGGTAGAGTTCTGGCCAGAAACTGGATTTGTTAAGAAACTGCAGAGAAGGGACAATACATTCTATTATTACAATAGACAAAGAGAATGTGAAGACAAAGATGTCCGTAAAGTGAAAGTTTATGTGTATTAGAGTTGTTGCTGTTCTGGTTGGTTTTTATAAATCCTTTCTTAAGACCTGTAAGTAGATGAATTGTGTAATCTGGCTTACCTTAAGTATCCATGTCATGTTTAGATAGAAAGGGGACTGCTGGAAATGTAGAGAAGTCTGAACTACAGAGATAGAAACTTCACTTTTTCCTTCCTGTAACCAAAAGTCTTAATATTTCTCATTTTCCTGGTTACAAATGCTTTGACATAAAACTAAAAAGCTGGTAAATGGGCATCATATATTTCAGTTAACTCTATAACATCAATTTTAAGTACAGGCAATATAACCTTGTTGGCACTGGTTAATGTCAGCCACAGTCTCTTGGTGTAGCTAAGGGTTATGAGACTCTAAAGGGCCAAAGTGAGGCCAGAGCATGGACTAACATTTCCTTGGAGCAGAGCAAGGAAAACAAGAATTTAGGTGAAGGACACTGAGCAATCAAGTTACAATGGGCAGTGCTGAGCTGCAGATATAAAGACTGGTTATTGTGATAGAAAGAGTCATAACAGAAATGTCTTTCTGTCTGTTCCCAAAGTATTTTTGTCAGGTGCCAGTATTAATTACTTAAAAGAGGAAGCATTAATTGACTTAGTAGCATGTGCCTTCTTGCAGGGGTGGATTGTGGGTTCACAGACATTGGGAACTTGGAGTATAAAACTCCAGGGAGAACATGAAATCCATGCTTGGTGATATTTAGGGGAAATTGATGTACACAGATGATATGTGGGATTTCTGGGCAGAATTCATCTCATCTAACTTCAAATGTCACATTATCAACATCCACACCTGATCCTGTTGTTTGGACAGCCTTTGTTCTGAACAGAGAGAAGCTCTTGTGGGCACAATTAATTTAAGTGCAGCTATGTAACATTCTCTTTGAATGTGCTGCTGTGACATCAGCTCTGCAGCAGCTGCCCATACCTGGGCAACTGAGACACTCAGTGAAGATGAGGGACTGTACTTACCTTCACTCATGAAGGGATTTAATTAAAATACTTTGAGATGCTGAAACTCTCGATAGCTGATCAGTAGAACAGATTGTTGTTATGTAAACCAGTAGGTGTGTTTGTGGTAGCTACAAAAAACCTGTTATTAATGTTTCCTACCTCTAGACTGTTGACCAAGGGTATCTAAACTTAGTTTTAGGCATGAATTAGCAGTGTACATCTGACCACCTATCTTATGGATATTCTTCTTTTATTTGAGCCTAAGATGGAGGCAGACTCAGGATGAGAAATAGAGGACTTAACAGCTCCTAGTCAAAATAAGTAACATGGGTGCAATATTTAGAATACCTCATTGACAATGACTGGTGATGATCTCCTCATCTTATTTAGACTACTTGGAAAGTTTTAGCTTAAATTTGTATGAGCTCTATTAGAGAAATGACTTGAAAGATACTCTGAAGCAGCTATGAAACTTATGCTCCCAGAAGGTTTTAATGGCATATAAAGAGAGAGTTACTGCAATGTAGAGAAATAAAGCATTGTTAAAAAGAATGTCACTTCAGCGTTTCATTATGATTTCTTTTATGTTTGGAATGCTCTGGATGTACTTTCATAAGACAAGACTTTCAGCAGTTAAACAGTGGCAACAGAGCAATTACCAGATAACCCATCTATTTTGTCACTTAGTTTAGTGGATCTCACTTTGTTAACTTTATAGATTCCTAAAAACAAAATATTCCAGTGGACATGAAAACAACCTTCAACGAGTTTCACAAAAAATAGATGTGTTGTATAGCTGGCTCAAATTTATGGTCAGAAATTATTGCTATCAACACACACAGAAGAAGTGAGAACATTTGGTACAGCCATTTTCTCAGCCTATAAAAAAGACATAGTTGGGCATTTGAGAACAAGGTAACTTCTTAGGATTTAATGTGGATTTTTTTTCTCAAGAAAGATTTTTAAAAGTTGAAACACATATAAGAGATCATTCTGGGATTCCCTCATTTTACCTGATTACTCCTCAATATTTTTGCAATATTGTTGGATGCTTCTGTCTGTATTTTAAAACCATGACTGTGCATTTCATGCAGCCCATGGATATTTCAATTCAAACAAGTAGCATGGGAATTCACTTTCCACTTTATATGAGTTGACAGATCCTTCCCACTTTGAGAGAGTGACTTACCTAGATATTACTTACATTTTTCAGCATTGTCAATGTAAAAATATTGAATTTCACTGTGATATTTAAGAGTCACAGGATGAAAAAAAGACAAGCCTTGTAACTAATAAGACCAGTTTACAAGTGATGGCCTTGGTCAAGACTGTGCTGAATTTGAGAGTTCTCTCAGTTCATAAGCAAAACAACAGATTTTGTCCTGTCAGTGTTGGTTTCAGTTATAATTGTCCTTTGACATTCAGTTCATGCTAAAGTGAAGATCTGGGAAAGCTTTGCTTCATATAAGGGTGACACAACAGTACTTATCAACATAAATAATTTCTGAACTTTATTATACAAACTTTTTCTGAATTTTAAAGAGCTAAAACACATATCTCAAGTTTTATTTTATTAAATTTTTATTTATAAAACTGTATTAAGTTTTATCTAGAGATGATAGATTGCTTTGTTCTGCCAGTGTATTTACATATCTCAGTGTTGAGATAGAGTATCTTTGCTGCTTGTTGCTTTTGTGGCTTTTTTTTTCCCCTCAATACTCTTCCATAATCTCTGCCTTAACGGGCATTCCACACTCATGGATCCCTTGAAAAGCCTGTCTAGTCTCCTGTCCTGGCTCCCTCAACCAGCCCTAGCTCAGGGCTTTCCTTAAGTCTTTTCCAGGGGCTGGCACACAGCAGAGGTGATTAAGGATGGGATTTAATAAGGAGGCAGGCCAGACTGTATGGATCAGGGCCAGGGCTCAGCCAGGTGATTGCCCCGCCCAAATGTTTGCTGTCATGTCTGATCCCTCCAGCCTCCTTCCTTGTCATCTTCCCATACTTGTTCCACCCTGATCCTTCCCTTCCTGTGTCTTTGGTCATTTCCACAAACATCCTGTAGTATTGTTCAGTCTCTCAGGCTCCCTCAAATACACCTCTAATTTCACTAGCCATGTTTTCTCCACCTTATCAGTTACAATATTGAGGCAGATTCTCTCCAAAGCCGGAGCAGCTCCTATAGCGGCCCATCAGTCAGTGCCTGGCAAGCTCCGGCTTCCCTTATTGTCCCTCTCATCACCTGCTCAAGAATGGTTGTGTGCCTGTGTGTTTAAATCAGTGTTTTCCTCGTAGTTTTTTATTTTTGTGATACGGAATAACCAAACAGTTTACTGAAGCAGATGCTCTCCAGTTTCCCACGTCCTGTGGCAGCCTCCCCGGGGCAGGCGCTTGGGAGGCACCGACGCACCGGAGCCCCGCGGCGGCTCCAAGGACGTGGAGGTACGGGGAAGGGAATGCCTAGAAGCAGAAGGAGGAGGGGAAAGGAGAAGGGAGGGAAGAAGGGGAGGGGTTCAGGGAAAGACGAGCAGGTTAAAGAGTCAAGCATACAAACACATCAGCATTTTGCCAGCAACCTCGTACCCACAGAAAGCTTCTCCCCTGCTGGGAGCTCTTGCTGGCTGGGGAAGTAGGATGTGGTCCCAGCTCCTTGCTGCAGATGTTCCTGCTGCCTTGGCAGGAGCACCCAAATACCTCATCCAAGGGGGAGCTGTCCTGCTCAGGTGGATAAACTGCTGCCGGCTGCTTGGGGGATGGAGCAAAAAGCAGGGGGTTTGGATATATGGCAGGCTCCTTATGTTTGCCCGGGGTGCCCAGAGGATGTCTGCTGCTGTCCTGGGGAGCGTCCTCGTGCCAAATACACGATGTTCCAGCCAGCGCTGGGATGTGAGCGAGGAGGAGCCAGCAGGTGGGCTGCGAGTGCGAGGAGATAAGTGCCAGGATGCCGTGCCTGGAGAGATGGGCTGGAGCCAGGCACACACAACACAGGGATGTGCTGGGCACTGTTCCTAGAGAAAAGAGCCCGGTGTCCCTGCAGATCAGCCTCTTTCCATGGCTCTGGTTTCCTGAAGCTCAGACAGTGGAGCTCTTGCTCAGTGGTGGAAACTCCTGTCCTAACCCCCCTGAGAGACACACATCCATCTTGCTCAGAAGGAACTTGACTCACAATCCAGAAGGACCCTTCTTCCCTCCACTGGACCCTTCAAAAAGGAGGAACTCTGTACCAGAGCTGAAAGATCACTGTTTGGAGGAGATGCTAATTAAAAACATGAAATATCTCTTTGATAGCCTATCACTCACAACTTTGGTCCCAGCAAATGAGAAAGATTACTACACTTGCACCTACAAAGACAGAGATTTATTTAAAATATCAGTGGATTAATATTTTGTCAGACCAGAACAATATTTCAAGAGAGAAGATAGACAAGGTGGATAGATGACAGACAGATCTGAAGGATAAGCTCAAAAGAGGTGTTTAGAAGATATATTCATTGCCATAAAACATTTATTGCGAACAGATTATTGAGAAAGCAAGGAAATAGAAACAGAAGAAATATAAAAAGTATGTTATAGACAGTAAGAAGACATTAAAATATCACTGGGAATCTTAATTTGAGAATAGATTTTCTGTTATTTATAATATTAGCATTTATATCCATCACATGTGAAAAACATCACACCAAATGTTCATAATTCCTGCTTTACTATATCAGAGAGAGGTAGTAGGATCCATCTATAGCAGATGAAATAATTTACCATCTGTAGGAGGATACGAAACATCACCTGCTAAATCCAAACTTCAGTTTGTATTGTACTTCAGTTCAGAAGTCTGGGGTCATGTACACTTCCAGTCTTAAGAACAGTAGCTCAGCACTCTCATTTCACTAATTTTAGATCTTAACAAATGTTGGAAAACTGGAGAGGTGCCAGAGAACTGATGGAGAGTCAACATGAACCAGTACTTAAAAGGGAATGATACTATGTTGTGGCGTGGGTTCTGGGGTGAATTTTTATACACCTTTATATCAAGGTCCTGTCTCTCATTCAGTCGGTCCCTCCCCGCATCCCGGCATGCCGGGATCTCACCCTATAAACCCCCGCGTGACTGCTCGAGGGCTTTGTGCTCCGATCCCTTCGGCCACAATAAACTCGGGCTGGAACTACACGGGCAAAAGGCCCCTCTCCTTCTCTTACTCAAATCAGCCGGGCCGGCTGAAGCTGCGTTTCCCAGAGCTCGCTGCTCTGAGGACTCTGCCGCAGGCACCCCCGTTCGCCCGGGCAGCTCCCTGACGCGTCGCGGCTCTTTGGAGCCACGCAGAACCCGGCCGCGGCAATACTGGACTGGCTAAACAGACTCTAATCAGGGATAAATTAATGAAGTCCTTACACTGGGACCCTCTCAGTAGAGGTTAATAAGAATTTTCCACCGTGTTTCACTGATCGGACACACCTTGTCTGATACAGACAAGGTGAATACAGAGATGTAAGACAGATACAGAGCAGGCAGAGGTTTTGTTTCTGGAACATTATTTTACTGCCTGAGGACTAACACAGTTTCCAAACACTGTCATCAGTCTCAGCCCAGAGTTAGCTGATGATAAGCAGTGACTTGTGCTGTGCAAGACCCTGAAATGAGAGTTCACACCTCTCACTTGGGATGGAGCCCTCTGCCCTCAGACTCTGTGAAATCCATAAACTTTAGTAAGATAACAGCTCCCTTGTGCAAATAGGATTTGCATGACTTGCTTTTCAATTCAGAGGCTGTAGCCACTGCAGGTTTTGAATTGCACATGCCCATGGTGAAGAAAAAAGCCTGTGGCTGGGGCAGTGCCAGCTGGAAACATTTCAGCACAGGAGGCAGCAGTCTGGATTTCAGGCAGATGTTTTTGTCACCTCTTTCGGCTAGCCATTGTTTAATGGAGCATGTGCCCCAGGAATATTGAGTTTTGAGAAGAAAATCTCCTTCTCCTGGCTTTGCTTGGCTGACAGGTAGCCTTGAGGTGGCTTGGGAAGAAGGATGAGCCACACACACCCTCACTGCTGGAGGGATGACCTCTTACAGTGTGCTTGCTCTGGGCAAAGAAAGTTTTTCACCTCACCTCTCTGCAGAGAATCACAAAATCCTGCCTTTCGAGGCTGTGGTAATGCCAAAGGGGAGCATATACACATAATAAGAAAGGGCAAATAGGTGGATAATTTTTTTTTCTGTTCATCCCACTGTGGAAAGTTTAAATGACAAGAAGGAAATCCTGCAAAATGAGGAGGAGGCACTGCTGGTCTGTGTCCTTTTGCTATTCAAAGTAGCTTTTTTCTTCTTGACATCAGTGCCAATGCAGATTTCCCTGTGATGTTCCTGCCCCCCTTGGTGGGGTGACAGGTGATGTGTGACTTGCAGATGCAGCAGATGAAGAGCTGTTTTTCTGCTCAGCTGGTGTGTAAGGCCGGTGTCACACCGAGCTCTATCCTCTGCTCTTCAAAGGAGTGTTTGGAAGCAGCCCCATAGCTGCTGCTCCACTTTAATGTCTGCCACCAGCTCAGAGGAGCAGTTGGTAAACTGTTATACATCTATCAGAAGCCCAGGGGGGAAATTTGCATTATATATGCATACACATGCATATATTAATGAAACATTTATCTTTTTGAGGATATTTTTTCTCAAAAATAAAAAATACTGAGGAAATTTTTCTCTAAATCTATCGGATGCTGACTCTGTTGAGATTTTGGAGCATAAAGGAGCAGATTTGAGAGCTTCTGCAATACATTAAGTAAGATAATGTAGAAGAGGGAGAATCCACAATTCTCATAAAACTCAAATACTGAAAAATTCACATGAGAATGAAAATTATAATAATTAATTCAGAAAATACGTGCTTAAAGGAGAATGTTTCAGCTTCCTCCTTTACTCAGTCTCTCATCTGATCTCCAAGAGCTAAACACAAATGTGGAAAAAGTGAAATGAAATAGTTTTTCAGAACTCCTTGAAGCCCTCTGCCTGCGTTCCAGAGCTTGGAGGGATGCCACGGGCTGAGGTCTGCACGGGATCTGTGAGCTCGTGCCTCCCTCTGCTGACTGCCTCCCCAGACCTCTCTCTCCTTGGCTGCAAATCATAAAAGGCCGAGGTTCTTTTCCCCCTCCTGCTGGGCTCATGTCCCAGGCAATGACAGTAAAATCTGGGGAGCTGTTGGATATGGGCTGCTCACATCAGCCCCACTGTACCAGTGGGTGTCACCCCAGCAGCCCTGTGCTCCCTTTGTGGCATCTGCCCCACTCAGGTCCTCCTTCAACTCCAAATCAAAGCATCCTTGTTCAGGGAAAAACTCTGTAAGCAGTAAGCCCAGTCTCAACTCGGAAAGTTACCATACACTGAGAGATGCAGGTAGTTTGGCTACATCACTAGATTACACCTGGAAATACTTGAAATACTTCACTGAATTTTGAAACTTTGATTTTGTATCATTTTTTTTTTAAAGTTCAGGTATGTCAAACTGGTACCACTTGGTACGAGTTTTAAAATCTTTTGGTTCTTATAGGCAGCTACTAAGTAAAACTGTGGGAACTGCAAAACTTAAAGGTTTTGGATTCTCTTCTCCTTTCACACACTCTACAGAAACTTCCTGTCCTCTCAGCAGAACACGTGCCTCCAGCAAAGGCAAGAATTTTACAATCTCGGGATTAACTGAAAATCACGCCCCTTGCTCTGGGGGAGGACCATGCTGGCTGTGCTTGAGCTGGTTTGTCCCTTGATGATCTGCCAGGGTTGGGTGACCCTTTCTGTAGAGGGAGTCAAACCCAACTTTTCTGGGATGATTGGGAAGGACCTTAGTGTTGTAAATGTCTTGTTCATTTATTCCTCTTCCAGAGTATTTCCTCAGATTGGGGGCTGATAGAGATGAGATTAAAGTCTATTCTAACGATCAAAGTTTGTTAGTCAGGTTTCCTCTGGACTTAAAACACAGATTAAAAGAGCTCCTGGATGCCCCAGGAGTTTTGTGTTGTGGAAGCTTTGTTAGAAAGCTCTGAGGAAAATGATATCCTTTCAAAATAAAGTGTTCCAAGTGGAATAACCCCAGGGCCATCATGCTGGGAGCTGAAGGCTGATTTAAGAGTGCAAAAACCAATTACCAGGCTGTAATCAGTAACGGCTGTGTTGGGGAGGGAGATGGGAGAGCAAGGTCTGCTCTTGCTGGAGCTGAGACTAAGATAAATGGCAGCAGAGAGCCCTTGATATCACAGAGTTATGGAATAAATTGATGCATTAGAAGCCCCAGTGCATTAGATCACTTGAAAGGACACACAGAGCATGAGGGAGCCAGGTCAGTGAGGGACTGAAGGCAGCAATGCCTGCCCAGATGAGTTACTGACCTCCACCCTGGGACTCCAACAGCCAGCTGGTGAGTTACAGAGGCAGCAGCATCAGTGACAGTGATATATCATTAGCCTTGGGATATATTGAAATTTTCATATCTGTGCTCAATTAAACCTTCACCCAGAGTGCAGAGAAAAACACGTGATGACTTTTAATATAAATAAAATATTAGGAGAAAGCATATAGTCTTTTATAGTCTATGGTGCCGATGTTCTGATGAGACTCCAAAGCTCTCTGCAATTTATGGGCCAAATCTGTTTCTAGGAAGTAATGCCAGGAATATTTTTGAGGAAGGAGAGCTAAAGCTTGGCATGTAAACCTTGGAACTGCTATAACAGATGTAGCCAGCTGTGATAAATGTAAAACACACTAAATAAAACTAAGGCAGTGTCCAACCTGAGCAGTACAAATCTTTCCAATATTAAACCATCCAAGATTTCCTTTGATATTACTTCCTCCATTAAAAAGCAGGTTATTTCAGACCTGAGAAGCATAGGTACTTTCCACTGAAGATTGATATACTTACCTTGAACTGTAGAAAGAAGTGAATCTGTTTGGTCTGTTCTGTTAGTGGCTCAAGCAGACTCTCACTCATCAAATTAGAGCTGCTGTCTACTCAGTGATCACATCATCCAGGATGCACTTTGATGCACAAATGAGTGGTCCAGGTGGGAGAGATGTAGACTGGTTAAGGGGAGAAGACGTGTAGCACTTAAAAAACAAAATAATGTAACAAAGCATGGGCTGAGAAACAAGTAATTCCCCTGTTCCAATATTTACTGATTCATTGATTATTATGTGGAAGTAACAATTTGTGGTTTTCAGCAAGTTTTGCCTGTGTTTTGCATTTATTCTCAGTTATTCAGTGGATGTTGGTTATGTCCCTTTGTCCCACCAGGCCATAACTCCAAGTATAAATGCAGCACATGATGCAGGGCACTCCCACAGTCACCCCCTCCAGCATCACCAAACCCCACCCAGACCCTACAACCCCTGAGTATTTAATCTGGGCACAGCCAGAGCCTGCCCAGGAGCATAATTAATATACAAGTGCTGGAAAATGAGCACAGAACCAACCGTTCTTAAGGTCAAGAGCACTTGTGTGTCAGGAAGCCACATCCTTCACACCACGGGAATGTTGTGTTCCAAGTGGCTCAAGAGGACATGAAGAGTCTCTCCACTGAGTCCTGGAGACCCTTCTTCCCCCACGCCTACCCTGGGAACTGCTGGAGGGTTACAGGAGGCCTTCGTGCCTTCCCACCCCTACTTCAGCTCAGGACACATGGGAACTGCTTGAAACTGTGAGAATTTTCCGGTCTTACTGGAATCCAGTGGTTCTCACCTTTGAGGCGACGGCGCTTTGTTCTCGGGGCGTGCTGAGAGCAGATGGAGCTCCCGAGCCCCGCGCACAGCACGGCCCAGGGCAAGCGGCCGCAGCACTGGTGACCTCAAAGGACAGAAACGTTTCGCAAGAGAAGCCGCTGATCTCACTGGGCTCTTGCTCAAGAGCTGGGGAGCTCCCAGGAGCTGTGGGCAGTGGCCTTGGGAGACCTTGGATGGGGGGTGAGGAATTGGAGCCACCAACAGAACAACTGCTCTGACCGTTCATATCTGCTGCTCTTCTTTCAGATCTTTTCACCTCCACACCTGGTCCATGAATCTTTTCTGTCTAGCAAGAAGGAAATGGCCATACTACTGCTAAATTCCAGTGGTATTTAGGGGAGTTTATTTAGGGCAAAAGCCCCCTGGAATTCTTGGAGAGGTGCATGGAAGGGAGAGCGGGGTCAGGGGGAAACCACAGAGCTCATTTGAACAAAAAAATTAAAATCTGTCCTGGAAGCCACAACATTTAATGTATCTTTATTGATTTATTTTCATCCTAAAACGCACTTGGAGAAAGGTTGTATCCATGATGGTCTGGGTGATATCCAAGAGGAAAGCTATTTTCTGAGACCAAGTGATGTAAACAGAAAAAATGTAAATAATTTTAAAAATCCCCAAACCAGTAAAAACTAGTTTAAATGAAAATTAAATTTAAATGTAAATAAAAATATAATTAGAAAATTAAAATAAATAAAAATAA
>VZTB01002859.1:375138-505278 GCA_013397245.1 Thryothorus ludovicianus | reverse complement strand
GGGCTGCCTCCCTGGGGATGGGATGGGGATGGGATGGGATGGGGATGGGATGGGATGGGGATGGGGATGGAATGGGGGCTGCCCTCGGTGCCTTGCTGGGAGCTGTTTTCTCCCGCGGGATGGAGGAGCTGGCGGCGGCGGCTCCTCAGGTGTCAGTGCCCGTAATCGCGCTCGGCGCTCTCTGCTGCGGGGGGCTGTGCTGGGGAGGGGGCTCCTGGGGCTGCCCGCATCCCGCGGGAACCACGATCCCTGGAGCTGTCACATCACGGGTGTGCGCTCGGGGCTGTCCCGTTGGGAGGGTTACCCACACTCGTGTGTGTTTGGGGGGTGCGCTAATTCACAAGTGTATCAAATCCATCACCGCCCTCCCTGCAAGTACTTGGAACTGCTGCTACAATTATAACGTTTAATGAAAACAAAGCGGTACCAACCGGATTTTCGGGGGAAAAGGGAATGATGTGGCACAGAAGGACAGGCAGGACCCCGAGATGAACTGAGGGGGGACAGGTATCCCCCAGCAGCAGTCGCTGGCCCTGATGGGGAGCACTGGAGGCGAGGGTACCTTTGTGGGAGCAGTGCCCTGCATTTGGGTCCTCTTGGACGGTCCTTGGTCAGGGATTTTGGGAAGCTCCCAGCGATGGGCACTTCTGGGGACTGGGATGTGCCGTCGGAGCAGGGAGGCAGTCCTGGCAGGTAACTCCCAAACCTTTCAGCCCAGGTGAAGCCTTCGATCCCTGATCCCTGTCTTTTCCCAGGTATGCCTCTGCTCGCAAAGGAGAGCGGTAAATAATAAACGTGGGATCCTAATTTCAGTTCCTGGGCTCTAACCGGGATCCGGCGTCCTGCACTTCGCCCCCTGCCTGTGTCCTGTGGCTTTTTTGGAGCCTGTCATATGGGCCGAGCGGCAGCCAATGGTCTCTCGCTGCCGTGCCCGTGTCCGGCAGACAAGGGATCGCTGTGCTGCCCAAGGGTCGTTTCCTCCCTGATTCACTGGGGTTGCTTAGGAACGGACGCTGGTGAGGTCCCGAGCTGGAATGTTCTGAGTCAGAAATGGAAAAGCTAAACTTTGCCTTTAAATGGGAGCAGGTCTGCCGGGAGAAGTGCGTCTGCCCATGCCCCAGCTCTGCTTTTGGGTCTGTGCAAGCGATGGCTGATAGTGGCAAACCGGGATCCTCTGCTCGGGCTGCGGCCACAGGGAGGGGCTGGGGCAGCGCGTGTGCCCCAGGAAGCCCTGCACCCAAAATTAGGGGTCTCCCTAATTTTTTAAATAATTGCCAGCACTTGGAAATGGGTGTAGAGATGGGGATTCCTTCTTCCTGCCTTCCTGCACTGTCCTGGTCTCCAAGCTGGTGACTTTGCGGGTGAAGCTGCTCCGTGGGGATGGCAGAGCTGGGCAGCAGCATTTGCCTCCTTGCCCTGTCCCGGTCCAGCTGTCCCGTGCTGAGCCGAGCCTGGGGCAGGATGGCACCGAGGGAGCGGCTGGTGGCAAGAGGGAGTGTAGCAGCACGGCGCTGGTGAATGCCAGCCGCTGTGGATTCAGCTGTGGTTTCCAGGGCTGCAGCACTGGCGCTGAATGGGCATGAGAACGCAGAGGCACAGCTGTGCAGTGGCAGAGGGGACAGTGTCACAGGTGCAGCACTTCTCAGGAAAGAAGCTGAAGGTTGGGCTCCTCCATGGTGGGAGATAATTGCTGTGGGGTGGAAGCAGAGAGCCCTGAGCACAGCCTGTGCAATTCCACCCGGCTGGGTCTGGCACTGGACTCTCCCCTACGGCCGCGGCGGGCTGCAATGGCCGCTGACCATCTGGACTTGCTGATGTAAGGCATAAAAATGGCCTTTCCGTCACTCCTGCCGAGATGGCGCCAGGTACCCACGCTCCAGGGGACCTGCCCATTCCCTTGTCCTGGCCAGGCCTCTGCCAGGATCCCAAAAGCTGCTAACCTGGAGGATTCAAGGATGGAAGGTGCCGAGCTGGAATGGGGCAAAGAGCAAAGCTCTGTCAAAGCCTGTGAAGGGAGTGTAGATACAGTCTCAGTCTGGCCTCAGTTTACCTGCTGCTCCAAGTAACCTTGACCCAGATCCTAAAGAATCTTGGATTGTGCCCTCCTGCTTTGCAAGGATTTGACACTTCCTGACCTTCTGTCCCTCTCCCAGAGGCAGATGGAGGAAAAGCTCTGCACTGCAGAAGCTCCCTGGGAGAAGCTCCCTGATGCCTCCAGCCCCAGCAACACCCTCCCCAGAGTAGGAGAGGGCAGAAATCCTCCTGTTTCAAAATGCATCTTGTGCAAGAGTGGAACATGGAATTCATCTCCTGGCTGGCCAGCAGCTCACTGTGTCTGGGCAGTTGCCTGGCTGAGTGGGGACCCCCATGGAGGCACTGCTGGGCTCTATCAGGAGTTGGGGTGTGTGTGCCAGTACCCTGTGCTGGTCCAGGTGACCTCAAGCAGCTGCAGGTTCTCTTTTGGTGTGTCTGCTGGGGGTTTTTGTCTTTTTACTCTAGCAGCTATTACAGTACATAGTGATGCTGGAGAAAAATCCTTCCTGAATCAGCTGTGCTGGCTGTAAGAGCGGGCTGTGCCAGCTGGGTGACATGCAGGACACAAGGCTCACCAGAGCCAGTTTCTGTGTGCCCAGTGCCCAGGAGTGTCTGCCTGGGCCGGGCTGTGCCCTCAGACACAGTGTGGAGGTGAAAGGCTCCGTCAGCCCCAATCCCTTTAGCCGTCTTGGCCTCTGCTTGAGTATTTTTAACCTTTTTGCTGTGCTAAGCTGCCTGTGGCTGAAGTGTCAGCGGGCACTGGGGAATACAGCCTCTCACTGCTTTGCCAAGCCCAGGATTTCAGGATCAGTGTCTCTAATCCCTGGATCCTGAAATACCTTCTTCTGCCGGCAGTGCATTTGGAAAGTTTGAGTTTGCAGGTTTAAGCAAGGGGAAGGGGATGCCTTGGCCACAGGGACTGGACCCCACGAGCTCCATGGCCGGTGTCCGTACCCTCCTTGCTGTCACTGGGAAGGCAATTGGTCAGCAGAGTGAGATGAGAGGGCCTTGTGCTGGGAGATGCTCTCTCCCACACTGGAACAGTAAGAGAGAAGTGCTCCATGATCACTGTCAGGCTGACTCCCTTGTTTTCTCCTGCCAGCCCAGTCTATCCTCACACAGTGGGTCTCAGGAGCTCAGTCATGGCTCGGTTTTTGGGAGGTGACTGACTGTGTGTCCATCCCTGCGAGCTCTCTGCAGAGCTGGCTCTGGCTCTGTGCTCACCAGGTGAGCTCTGCAGGTTGGTGACCCACTGCTGTTCTGCAGCTGGCTCCCTGCCATTCCCTGCTGTTGGAAATTCATCTCCTTATGGCACAAAGGATCCACCTCTTGCCACCGTCAATGAAGGAGCTGAGCCTGAATGCCAACTCTGGTCCACTTCTGTAACATTGCCTTGGTGGGCTCAGCCAGAACAAAATTGCTCTCCTGGTACTGGAGTGGCTTCTGGGGTGAGGACTCTTTCATGTCCTGCCTAAATTAAAGTTAGCTTTGAGTTCTTTAATTTGTTTTATGTGAGGAGGAGGAGTCCAGCCGAGCTGTCACGCTAAGCTCTCGTGGAGCATTTCTGGAGTTACTGCTCTTGGCTCCTTTCTGGGGTCAGTGGTGGGTATCTCTCAGAGGCTGCTGTTGTGTGCAGAACTCCCTGTGCAGAAATGCTGGTGAGGAGAAGGGGTTTGTGCCTGGCTGGTGAGGACCTTGCACAGGGATGTTGGTGACAATTTCCCGTGGAGAGGGGGTCACTTCCCACTGCTGCAGCTGCTGCTGTTCCCCCACAGCTTGGGGCCCCTGAGCTACAGGAGCATCACTGGCTTTGTTTTACAAAGAGGAGCTGGGGACTAATAGGTTTCAGAGTCTGCTTGCTGTGGCTCTGTGCCTTGGGGATGAACACAGCCAGGGCACAGCATCCACCTGTTCCTGAACCTCCACGAAGCCTTGGGCCAGGGCTGGTGGTGTCCCACAAAACCATGATTTGCTGCTCTCTGCCTCCTCTTGGCTTTCTTCTTGCTCTGCTGCTGTCATGTGTTTACTTCTTCATGACCTGGGACTTCTCCCTCTACAGATCCAAATTCTAGGAGGGAAGAAGGGTGCAAGAGCAGGTGGAGGGAAGCCTGTGTTGCCCTGCCTGCTGGCTGGGATATCTTGGACAAAATGCTTTCACTGCTCAAACTCTTTTCTCACTTTGCTTTCACCATACCTACTTAATGACTCTCAGTGTACTTAATTGAAGTCTGGGGTGTTTTCTCTCTGCACGTTTTTTCTGTTGTGGCTGTTCTCTTAGCCTTTGAGTTGAGTTGTCAGCCACCTGGGGTGTCACACCTGGCTGTGTGCAGCCCAGTCTGGCTGTGGTGATACATGTTTATACTCAGAGCAGCACCAGGGAGGAGGCAGCGTGCTGGCAGGGACTGGAATATTCTCCTTTTCCTTAGTTTTTTATACTCCAGAAGGTTCATCAGTACAGGGCCTTGCCGTGGGTGCTCCTGTGAGCCCATGGTCACACAGCCCAGTGTCACAGCCAGTCCCTGGGATGGGACTGTGATGCTGGCACTGAGGGATCTTCCCAGGTATAATAAGGTTGTGTCCTCCCTGTTGTTTTATACTGACCAGGAGCAGCAGAAAGAAGTGTGGGGGGATATCTGTCTGTCCAAGCAGAGCCACTGTGTGGCATCTTCAGATCTGCTGGTGTTAGAGTGGAATGTTTGAGGTGTGGGCAATGCTTCACCTCTGCCAGCAAATTCCCACCTAAGATTCTATCAATCTTATTAATTCTCAGTCAGTGAGGCTAAAAAAAGCTGTTTCTGACAACCTCCATCTGTGCACTCCCAGTTTAAAAAAAAAGATTTAAATATAATTTGCACAACTGTAATCGATTTGGAGGTAGCAGAGAAGCCATTTGCTGATGGGCAAACCTGCTGCACGAGGCCTTGGCCAGTACAACCTCCCTGGGGTCTGTGGGGAGAGGGGAAACCTTCCAGTGCAGCAGAGCTGACCAGAGAGCCTTGATGGAGTGCTGGGGATAATGTGGATCCTGGCTGATGCTCCCAGTGTTGGTGGTTAATATTCTGTTTTATACGGTTTGGGGGTTTTTTGTTGTTGGTTTTTTAGGTACACATAACACTCTTCTCTTTTCTTCAGGACAGAATCATCAATCTAGTTGTTGGTGGCTTAACAACCTTGCTGCTTGTAGTAAGTATCTCCCATCCCACCCCATGTTGCATCTTTAAGTGACAGGGAGAAAACCAAAATTCCTCCCCAAAAACAGGTGGTGAAACTTCCAACGACCAGAGAGGTTCTGATTTAGGGCAGGCAGTCATTTTGGTACATACTTATCTTTTGAAACTCTTTGACAACAGAAGGGGAATACCTTTCTTTAAGAGCTGCAGTAAAATCCTTGAATTTCTCTGGTAGATTGTCCATCCTGGCTGAATGTGAGGCTGGGTGAGACAACAAAGCATTCATGTGCCAGGAGGGCATTTGCTTCTATTTCCTTCTATTTATGATTTATTGTCCTCTATTTATGGCTTATATAAGTCTTTCCAAAGTTTGTCCCTTTGTGTTGAGCTGTGCTTTCCCCAAGCTTTAAAGGCAAACCCAACGCCGTCACGACTGGAGACCATGAGTTGTGTGATCCTTGGGGGGGATTGTTGGAGAGCTGAGGGGACATGCAGGGAGGCTGTGGGGACATGCAGGGAGGCTGTGGGGACAGGGGAGGTGCAGGGAGGCTGTGGGGACAGGGGAGGTGCCAGCTGGTGGAACCTTGGCTGAGGGGATGCTCCTGCATGGGCAGTGTGCACCCCTGATGGCTTCACAGCTGCTTGGAGGGTGGTTTCTGGCAGTAAGCCAGCGTGGCAAAGTTTTCATTGTTTTTTTGCACTCCTCTCAGTGTGCAGCTGTATCAAGGCAGTTTTCCTCCAGACTTGCACGTTTTCCTTCAGCTCCTCAGGGGTGGGAGTCAGAGACCAGGGAGGGGTGTGCAGATCAGGATGTGGGCGCTGTGCTGCTCCAGCCCTTGGGCTGAGCCTCTTCTCCCTGCAGCTCTGGCCAGAGTGAAATCCTCATCTTTGTTTTCCTCCATACAGGTCACTCTAATCAGTGCTTTTGTCTTCCCGCAACTACCTCCAAAACCTGTGAATGTATTTTTTGCTTTCTGCATCTCCTTGTGTTGCATTTCTGCTGGCATTCTTGTAAGTACCGCCATGTTTGCCGTGCTTTGGAGTCGATGGCTCTGAATAAAATCTGCTTTACATGGTGCTGCCTTCTTTTTTACACCCTCCTAGAAAAGCTTTCCTGCCTCCCTAACACAAGCTGGCAGTGAGGGAGTGGTAATTTTTGTATTTACTGCAGGGTAAGCGTGTGAACAGAGCCCACTCCTGCAGCCCAGCTGTGGTGCAAGACTCGTCACCTGTGTGGCACTGCCACCCAGAGCTGCCAGGGGAGACACAGAATAGGAAACCAGGGAGCAGGGCACTGAAATGGGAATGCAGAGATGGATTGTTCTGCAGGAGGCACTTGAAGTGGGATCAGCCATGCACTTGCATTAGCCAGTGCCCTTTCAAACACAGAGGATGAGTTACAGGGGTAGGAAGCCACAGCAAGTGGAAGTTGTTCCTCTGCTCAACAACTGCAGAATTCCAAGGCAGCTGGTCCCAAGCACTGGCAAAGGGAACTGGCAGGTCTGAGTTCATGGAATCACAGAATGGTTTGGGTTTGGAGGGGCTGTCAATGACCATCCAGTCCAACTCCCCCTTCCATGGGCAGGGACATTGGGGGCTCCTTCTGCTGTAGCTTTTCCTTCTTGGAGCATTCTCCTTCCTCCAGCTGTGATCTGGAACAGCCCTGAACCCCTCACTCTGGGAAGTTGCTCTGCATTGCCTGGTCAGTCCCAGCTTTTGATCCTAGAGCTGGTGGCCACGACTCTGCCCAGAATAGACTGTGTTAGTGCAAAGCTGATGTTTGTCCTCATTCACCAGGGTGCAGCCAGCTTTGAGTGTCAGAACAGCCCCAGATAAGCCACCCACTCTCCCTCCCTCTCAGCAAAGCTCACCAGACAGCTCATGTCCCCAGGGCTAGTTTCACATACAGACACACTCTCAGTCCCTCTGGCCAGAGGAAGCTGGATTGTTTTACAGGAAGAACAAAATCCCAAAACTTAACCTGCAAGTTGCAAATTCAGTTACCAAAGAAAGTTTTCCTCAGAATGCCTGGCTGACACAAACTCCTTTTCTCTTCTAGATCTACTGGTATCGACAAGGAGACCTGGAACCCAAATTTAGAAATCTAATTTACTACATATTGTTTTCTATTGTCATGTTATGCATATGTGCCAACCTGTACTTCCATGAAGTGGGTAAATGAAGGACATTGGGAATACCCAGCGATGATGCTACAGTGTCAGACTGCTTCCAGCTCAGCTCTCAGCTCTGCTCGAGACATTTAAGTGAGAACCATCAGCCTGAGAGGAAAGAAGTGGGTTGTGCAAGGATAAATCAGTACATGATTTTCATGTAAATGTATATGTAATGTCCCTCTTGTTGGGGAGAATTATTGCCATAAGACGTGACATTCTGCTTTTTTTTGAAGAGCTACTGTTGCGCTTAATGAACATTCCAGTCGTACTGATGTTTCAGAATGGCACAAGCTTTTTCATTTTGGAAAAAAATGCACTTTTTTTATTATTGTACAAATAAACTGCAGCACTGAAAGGATCTGTGGCAGTATAAATAAATGGCATCTTACAGTCAAGTAAGACAAATACTCTTTATTTTGTTGAAACCGAATATACAATTATTTCTGTTCCCTAGGCAACCATTTAAAACTACAACTTATTTTTCACATTAACAAAACCACAGACTGAAAAAGACCAACTCTTGATTATGAAGAGCTAATTACAGAAATAAATAAAATAATTTATACAAGTCTTTAGTTTCTATAGCTTTTTCTCTTGATTCCTAGCTAACAGGCTGCTGTTCAGCCCAGTGTCTGTTTCAAACAATGTAGGAATTAATTGGCCTCCTTTGCCTCGGGGCCCTGTGTCCAGACTCTCACTATTGGAGCTATTCCTCCAAGACTTTGCCACCTTCACACCACTCCCCATTTGCTAACTTGCTGCAGAAATCCCATCTGGAGAGGTGGCTGGTAGTGTCAGGTAAACAGTGAGAGTGACAAACGTTCCAACCTACTCACAACATCTCAAATTCCAAGCTTCTGGAGGGAGGCTGGTGGGTCCCAGTGGCTTCCCTTTCTCATAGCCCTTCCCTTTTGATTCAGCTTGCTGTAGTGACGAGAGAAAAAAAAAAAAGAAAAGGTTTTCCACAAGTGATCTTGCTGAGCTCTGTCCATTGCCAGCAATGGACTCCTCAGGAACAAGCAGACCAGGCAAGTCCCATAAGCTTCTGCCTTCTTCCTATGCCACAGACACACCAAGGAGTCAGGTGAGATGGGAATACACACCACTGCTTCATGATGCTGCCCGTGCTCCCCAGTCTCTGCTGGAACTCACTCCTTCCTGAAATGTAACAGTCTCTTACTCCGTGTATTGCAAGAGTCAGTAAGTGCAAAAATCCTCACCCATTCTTCATGAAACCTGTGCAAACTAATACTTGCTGTGGCACTAAGAGGCTACAGTCCACAATCCTTGACTTCTGTCCAGTTTCCCACGTGTGCAGTTCAGCACATCAGTAACAAGTCAGATCAGAACTGACTGGATGGATCTGAGCACTGCAACAGAGGCTCTTCAGAACCCAGTGAGACGTGGCACCTCAGGCCTCCCTCAGGGACGAGGGACACAGCCTGAGCACAGAAAGTGCACTGCAGTCATTTCACACTGGAAGCTTCTGCTCAAAGAGACAGACTGTGACTGCTTTCTTTGGAAATGTGGCACAGGGTTGTAACTGATTTCACAATGCAAACATGGTCAATAGAAAATGGACACCATTGCTGCTTCTCAGTGACAGCTCACTAAATCCTCAACATCCTTTGAATCTTCTGAGTCAGGACTGCCCAACGATGAGCCAATAATGTGTGACCCATCTCCATGATGTTGCAGGATAGGATCTGTCAAGGGACAAAAAGCATTAGAAGTATTGCTGTGCCATAATAACAAGATATAAAATACAAACGTAGGAGACAGGAAATGCAGTCTGGAATTCTAACCAATTACAGGGAGTGTTGCTCAAACTAGGCAGTTTGCAATTCCTAGTTTCACAGAATAGCTGGGGTTGGAAGGGACCTCTGGAGATTCTCTAGCCTAACCCTTTGCTAAAGCAGGTTCAGCTAGAGCAAGCTGGACAGGACCACATCCAGGTGGGCTTTGAGTATCTTTAGAGAAGGTAAGTGATGACCAATATGGATGGATATGGATGCAACAGTGTGACTTGCATTTGCATCCACCAGGTGCTAGTGATGCTATCAGTGATACTGACACTATCAGTGCTGACCCTCTGATGGCTTCACAGGGAGCACCTTCCTCTGGGGAGGAGCATTTGTAAGGTTACTTGAAGTTTCATAGTATTGATATGTAAAATTATTTAAAACAAAGCAAGGATCTATGAAGTGTTGAGTGCAGAAACTCAAAAGCTCTATACACTGCTTCAATGAAAGAGACTGTCATACCTGTGAGAGTTGTCAAGGGCAAGACTGATTCACTATCTATATCATCTGTTGCCTGGATAAAACCATGGGAAGAAGGAACAATAAGCACAGTCTCATCATCTATTGTAGGTTGATCAACTTGTTCTTCTATTGTTGGGGAACCCAGGTCCTGCACAACACAGAACAGGCCATGAGAGTGTATTCCTGGTAGCAAAAACAAAAACCTGCATTGCTCAGCCATGCTCAACAGTAAGCAACATACTCTGGATGAATTTTATCTCATTAAATTGAAATGTCAGCAATTGAGATAGTTTATTTCAGCATTTACAGGACACGTTTCATCTCAGTGCAGGCACCCAAGAACAAGATAAGGAGAATTTTACCCTCTTGAGCAATGTTGGAGAGGAAGGGAGACACTGCAAGGTGGTGATAAAACGTTCCCTTGTAAGTCAAATACTATGTCTGTGAAGAGGAATAATTAGGCTTTTCCACTCCTTGCTGTCTAGATGTTCTGAGACAAGCATTACCTTTAAAGCACCTACCTTCTCAACAAACCCTACAGCTTTACCTTAAGTTTCACAACTCCTGTTGTCAAGTTTTGACTGACACTGAACACAGAGCTCAAAAACCCACTTTATTTGCTGTGGCTTGCTTGGTCTGTCACTGGCTCTACAGAGGTTAGCTCCAGACTTTTTTTGCTGAACCTCATGATACCAGAAGAATGGATACAAACTGATTCCTTCCAGGTACAAGTTGTCAATACCCTCAACTCTCTTCTAGTCCTGCCTCTGCTGCTGCTGCCTCCTCCCTGGCTCCTGTGGTACTGGAATGGCAGCAACACATCTGGCTGACTCAGTGTCACAGCACACTCCTGGTTCCACAAATGCAGAGTAAAGTCATCCCACACAGTACTGCCAGAACCAGCAGAGATATTTGGATTCCAGCTTTTGTGTGTAACATGCTTAAGGTCTGTTCACATTTCAGGAATCCATGATGTAGAATGCCAGCAACTGCTGCTGGCACAATGGAAGGTACCTGGATTTATCACTGTTTTCAGAGGGAGCACGAATTGTTGAGGAGAGGTTACAGCCCTCTATGTTTAGGAAAATCCTGATGTTCCTCCACATTGTTTTTTGTCGGAAAACCTGATTCCCTACATAACTCCACAGTGTTTTTGCAAAGGCAGCTGCCTGAAAACCCCTTCCCTGATGCTGCTGAAGAGGAGCTGACAACCTGTGCTGCAGCTCAGGGAGCTGCCCTAGGTCCCATCCACAAGGGCACCGTGTCCCTGACCTGCAGGGGCAGCTCTCAGCAGAGCACACAGCTCTGCCCACCAGCAGCACTGGGCTGCAAGGCTTGAAACTGGGAAGAGGAGGCGTGAAAAGCTGAAGAAGCCATTGTGGCAAATGGGCACCTTTCCCAGCCAGAAATAATAAAACTCTGCAGCATGACTGCCTGCCTCCCACTACCCACCCACAGTGACAATACAACCCTGGCAAGCTCATAAAAATAACACTGACTTAAAGAAAACAAAATTTAGGCGTGTTTTTCTAGAGTAACTTTTCACTGAGAATTACTCACAGACAGTTCACTATTTCCTAGAATTTAAATACACATGTCAAACTTGAATCTGACTTGAAGGGTAAGGCAAATTGGAACTACAAATTCAATTTGTTTTTCTGTATAGGAAAAAAAGCTTACTTTTATATTCTGCTAGCCATGAGAAACTTGTACTAAGTTAAATTAGGAACTAGGTTAATATCAAAAGTTTATTAATTTTACCTCAAGAAGCTGAAGTTTTAAAATAAGAATAGAAAGCTGATGGTCTGCCTCAAATGTTGAAATCTTATAACAATTATGTCAACCATGACACAGAAAGAGGAAAATGGAAGAGTAATCCCCAGCTTCAGATGTACTCAGGATTCAGATGCTTCTGTAGTGGAAAACTTGAAATGTGCAAAGATTCTCCCTTTTGCAAGAGCTCAACTGTCTGTTAGGAGCTTCTTCAAAGACAAAGCCAAAGTGCATTAATGATGGATTTTCAAGGCTGACAAAGCAGAAACACAGCTACTGTAGAAAACAGTGTTCTAAAAAACAGGAAGGGGTATTTCACTCTAATCCAAATTCCCACCTAATCAAACTTGCAAAGGAAGAGGAATTTTCTACCCACTAAAGAGTGTTATCTTCTTTTCAGCACCTCTGTGTTCTGTGACTTAGTAGTTTTCATAATTCCAGCAACTGAAAGATGGAGGAGCTAAGTACAAACAATCCAAATACCTATCATCATTTGGATAAACTCACTGCTGCATGTCAGGTGTTGGAGAAGAATAAATCTGAGGCCAGAGAGAGAAGCAGCTTAATGCTTCAAATTCTGATTTAACAAATACTTGACTGGAGCAGTATGTTTAACAGAAGTCCTCAAACCTGGAAACTGAGGTACATCTGGAAGTATGTTAATAGACTTATAAAGCAAAACCTAAATACTCTAGCTCACCTCCCTTGCTCAATCTATCTATTGATGCAGGTGTGTTGGACAATTGACAGCCCAGTTTAAAGCAACAGCATCAAACAGGAATCACTTGAAGGCAACTGTTCAGTGCCACCAATGTTTCCACTGTCACCATGCAGAAGTACCCTGAGTAGTGAAGTAACTTCACAGCTAGTGAGGTGTTCAGTGCTCCAGATGAAGTCAAATATAAGCCTCAGTAGCAAATTAAATGCTGTTACTTTATCCTCATAACACACTAACAAAGCTCAAGGATAGGGGATCTCAGCAAATACATGTAGAACTGTGATACAGAATCACAGAATTGTTTGTTTGAGAACGGACATTGAAGATCACTCAAAACCTCATCCAATCTGGCTTTGAACAATTCCAGAGATGAGGCAGCCCACAGCTTCTCTGTAAACCTGTTCCAGTGCCTCACCACTCTCACAGGAAAGAACTTTCTCCTAATATCTCATCTAAACCTATGTTCTTTCAGTTTGAAGCCATTCCCCCAGTCACTATATGCTCTTATGAATAATCTCTCTCCATCTATCTCCCTTCAGCTACCAATATAAATGAAATTACTAAAATATTTCAGACTAACAGCTTAACATAAAGGCTACAGATTCAATGAAATAATTCTCTGTGCAGAAATGGGGAAAATATCAAGTATCACGCCCTCCCTTACCTCAGTAACGTAAGTGCTGGGTAAATCAGAGTGAGAATCCTCATTCTGTTTCAGGCTAGCATCAGCAATCTCCTCCTCTGTTCTTACCATAACTCCATCCATCAGTTCTCTACTATTCCTGCTGCTAAATTTGGAAGCATCATCTTCGTTGTAGGCTGACTGCTCTTCGTCACTCAGCTTGGACTGATGGATATCATGTGGGAAAGTATTTGTTCCTAGGGTGTCTGGAGGATCTGTCAGGTCAGCTGACTGAATGTCTGAGTCCACAGTCAGTTCTGTCTGGGTGACAGAGGAGGAGATGTCTTCGGCAGCAACGGTGCGGATTATGACACTCGGCGTGTGGCACTGCACTGTGACGTTGTCACTTGTGTTTAACAAATGCTCTGGCTGTGAGCAGCATTTGCAAAAAAGAGACAAACAAAACCCCAAAAAAGGTCAGAGACTTTCCTGTAACTATCTACAAATCTTTCCAGCAAATACAAGCAAAAAGATTCCAAGTTCTAAGTGTAGTTTAGAGTTTAATATATACGATATGCCAGCCCAGATCATCTGTTGACCTTTCCTGCTCCTAAAGGATAACTTTGTAGACTGAATGTGGTGTCATGTGCTCTTTAAGTCACAAATGAAGTAAATACAAAGTAATATGAAAGAGGCAACCATTAAGGTGAGGATCACTGTAGATTCAAAAGGTCAGTGTTTTTTCCACTGAATTTCATCACTTTTGTGATTCAATCTCCATTTTGCTTCCCTTTCCCTCCTTCTCACAAAAAGCAGTATCTGTCATTACTATCCAAGTGTTATGGACCAATATCTATTTGTGAGAGTAACTGAAAACATCACAAGACAATAAGATTTGGCTTTGCTGGGGACCAAGCCATGCTGTTCAGAACTTGTTCACTAAGCTAAGTTCTGAAGCAACCTGAGGTTGCCTTTCACAAACATCACACAAACCCCCAAATTCTCAGTCTCCAGGATTTTAAGTAAAGTAACATTGTTATGACCCAAGAACTGCTCTGCAAGTTAAGGTGCACGTAAGGCCCTGCACTGCAATGTTCCCCTTCCCCCAGCCCCGCCGTGCCCCGCCCAGAGCTCTCACAGACAAGGCGTGAACGATGATCTGCTCGGGGGAGGCCGGAGCAGCCGCGGCCGTCAGGGTCATGGTGGGACTCGTGGTCAGCGTTAAAGGGAGGCCTTGGCTCGAGCTCGTCTGCAGTAAGTAGGTGCCTGGTGTCCCAGTGGGCTGCAGGTGGAAAGACTAAAAAAACAGCACAGGTTTAATACAAAAGGCACTGCCCGGGACATACTGGAGCATTCTGATTTACATGAACCAGCCTAACTGCAACTGCCCTGGAAAACACCACACCCATCCAATCCCTTCTGCACTGACTGCTGCACTGCTCTCAAAAAGCAGAAAAACCCTCATCTGTAGCCTTAGGCAGTACTCAGACAAGTATTGAGGGCAGGAGCCCAGCAGGTCTGCATTATGATGTACAACAGCAGGTAAGAAAGGAACCAAGTTCCCTGACTTTTGCACTGAGATGGAAGTGAAAATTTATAGTGTGCTATAAATTACAGGGCAATGGAACTGAGACAATCTTTATTTGCTGGGAGCTTTCTCTGTCTCCTTTATGTCAGATTTCAACAATGAAAAAAATCCACGCACAAAGGAAAACTTTGTAGCATTAAAGCAAATTTAAAGCATTTAAGTATAATTAATTCACAGTTTACTCGGCAACCCTAATGGATTACACTTTCAGAAATAAGTTTTAGAACTCTTCTTCTTTCTACTTGAAAACACTTTTTTTTTTTTGAAATGCACAGTTTTATAGTCCAAGAAGTAGCTGAGCTGAAAAGAAAAAACCACAGTAACAAACACCAGTTACTTACTGGAAGAATCTCAAAGGTCTGTAGTGTTCCACTATTCAGTGTTATTGTCTCAGAGTCAACAGTAGCAGCAGGGGAATCGGTTGAGGCTGCAAAAGGAAGGAAAAAAAAAGAAAAGTATGTAAACCAGAATGTTCAGCCCTGCAGAGAGCATAACATACTATAATTAATACATGGCAGGGTACTGTTAATTCCCCTAAGAGGAAAAAGAAAACTGGCTGCAATCCTAATGACACGGTTCTCTAATTGGTACCCAAGATCCAATACTATTTAAAGAGAGCATTCTACAGCCCAGAAGAGCAAAAGAAAGTAAGTATGGGTTTAGCACACAGAGATAAAAGCAGACAAATAAAGTTTCTTACATGATCTAATTACTTCTTGTAATGAGATTTGCAAGAGGTTCTAATGTAACAATACCCTCTGATGTAAATCATATCCTCTGCATCATGTCCTCCTTGCTTTAAACTGGTGTCAGGCTTAATATTGCTGTGTTTCCCACACGCCTCTCTTCTTTTTTTGCATTTTTAATTTTTTCTGCCCTCCACAGTATGTCCACCCCTGATATAAGACCAGATGCTTCCCAAGATATCTGCCTATCCTGTGTGTTATGACTGTAGTGTATAAAAGCTGTAAGTATTCTTACTACAGCTATGTAATTATTTATACAACTAGCTCCACTAATTCTAAAAGCAGTGAAGAGGAGCATTGAAAACAGTTGATGTACCAGGTATTTTAAGATCAGCAGGTTGAAACAACTTGTACTCAAAACTTTATAACCATAGTGACAATTTCTACTTTAAAAAAAAAAATATCCTAAGTTCCAGGAAGCTGAAACCAAATTAATACTTTACCTGGGGCTTTCCAGTAATTTCCCAAATACTAAAAGGGGAAAAGATCTAAAAGATAATAACAGTGACCTAAGCACTGGAAACTTTGCCATCTCAGACTCTTTAGCAGCAAAATACAGTAATTTTGGTCTCTTAAGAAGATAAAAGCTCTATTTTTGAAGCTTTTATTGTTGTAGTGGCATACTCAAGGTTTCCTGCTGCAGATTTCCTGGTACTCAGTAGCAGAGAGCTGTAAAGTGTGGCCTGTCAGTCACCCAGCCAGTATAAAACCTCAGGAATTGCCCCTTTGAAACCCTGAGCCTTCCACCAAATGCAGCTGAAAAGTGCCTAATAGGTTCAGCTCTCATGGGACTGTGAAACACACAATACAAAATTTACTGTGATTACACAACCAGAAATTCTTCAGAAAAGCAGACTAAAATGGGGGAAAAGGCTTCTTAGGCAGACATGGGCAAGTGAAGTCACAAAATAGCCATTACAGGATTCAATTCAGAAAGGACTAAAGGTTCCAGGATCCCAGCCCATCCTGCCTGCTCATCAAAACCCATCAGCTTTGATCAAGCTGCATTCAAAGTCTGACATACTATGGCAGACAAAAAGTTCTTGGCTTGGTGTCATCTGTCATTCTAATTAGGAAATAAACCACATAAAATGAAGACAGCACTTAATAGATAGATTAAGACAGATTGATCTAATAAAACTATAAACAGAAAATTGTTTGCCAAATGCCTATTCAGGCAAAGTCTGGAGAATCAGTTTGCAGACTGATTCCCTTAGCTCAGCTGGTCAGAGCAGGGTGCTAAGAGTGCCAGGGCTATGGGTCCAAACCCTGTACAGGCCATTCATTTAAGAGCTGGGACTCCATCCATGTGATCCTTTCCAACTGAGAATATTCTGTAACTAATTTGGTAATCAGCAAGACCAAAACACCAAATTTTCCTAATAAAAGTTACAAATGACAAATGGTGCAAAACAATATACAGTGCAGATAACACTGTGTGTGACTGGAGTTACTTAAAAAGATTAGTTACAAAATCAAGCAGTAAGAACTATATGCACAGTAGACTTGGTAATCAGTTAGATAATGAGCAAAGTTCATCCTTAAGAGAATGGGAAGCACCAACTTAAAAAAATACAGTGGTGTAGCAGAACACTGGATGAATGTTGGTGTGACTTAGCAGCTAACACTTCCCAGTGTTTGTGCCTAGAAATATCTGCATAACAAAGGACTAGAAAAAAACACTTATACCTTCTCTCCAGTGCCCTGCATCAGAACTTAGGGACAGCAGTCTATGTAATTTACAAAAGGAGAACTTGTAGATGACATTCATGGCTCTGCACAAGAGTGACCAGAAACAACTTAAGGAATAAACACACCAACACACATAGTGTGTTCTCATGAAGAGGTTTGTGCACTGAAGGCTTTTCAAAGAACAGGTTGTGTGGCAAACTCCTGTGAGCACACACACAAACAGACACCTACAACACCTATGTCCAGGTGCTCCAATTGTAGCTTCTTGGACCTACATCCCCAGCAACAGCTACATTTGCTAACAAAGTCAGAAACAGGTCAATGGAACACAGAAATGTTTCATCTGAAGTTATGGCACCACCAAGGCAGAATGAATACAACTCTTTAAAGACATTTTTACCCCTCCCTTACCACCTTAGCCCATGAAGCCTTCAGGTTTTGTGTGAGTGGTTTGTTTCAGTACTTACAGACGTGGGTGATCTGCACGGGGATCTGCAGAGCTGCCACGGGGCTGGGGGCGCTGCCCGTGCTCTCCTCCAAGCGCGCCACGCGGATCTGCACGTGCTGCACCCCCGAGCTCGAGTTGGTGCTTGCCAAGCCACTGCCACATTTGTTCTCTGGGAGCTGGTGCCCTGGATTGTTCTTTTGGTTCTCGTGGAGCTGTTTAAGACCCTTTATCAGCACTGAGAGAAAAAACACCAATGCTAAAGCAGGTTGAAGAAGCACATTTGAAATGCTGCAATTGCTGATTTACCCGAGATGAAAAGAGCAAACAAAATCCGACAGAATCTGGAACTTAAGCAATCTCCAGAGGTACAGAAACTAGAAACTGAGCACATACATAGACCATTTACAGTCAACTACAGCAGTAAACTAGATTTCCTTATGAAACTCAGGCATTTCATGATGCTTGGGGAGAAAAAAGAATACTAAGCCCACAAAAGTCTGGAACTCTCCAGAACAATGCATTGTATTCCCCAAACTACAATCAAGGGTGAGTCTCACTAGCTGTGTAATGCTGCTACCAGAACTAAATCCTTCCATCTTCTACAGTGTGGAAGCAAATCTGTTGAATTTGTTCAAGCTTGACAGAAATGTCACTGAAAATAGGGAGCAAGAAAGAGTAAACCACAGTGGTTATATTACAACTCTTCACCTGTGCTCGAGGAGGCCCATTGCTCCAACAGAACCATCCATCCTTCTCTATGATTGCTTTGGCCCTGCTGAGGGAGCAGCTGATGTAAGAGCAGGTTACAAAACCTGAGGCCTCAGCTTTTCTAGAATTCATTCCAAACTGCCTAAACATCTCATCTTTACCAGGGAAAAGAGAGCAGAGCCTGTTGATTCAGTGCTGCATTTATCTTATGAATTACTTGATGCAACAACTGCCTATTAATGTGTGGTTACAGGGGCTCTCCTCCCAGCTGCAGCTTTGAGGCAGGACTAATACATAACCACACTGTCAACCACACCACAAGTGTGCATTAAATTACATCATTAATTATGACATGACTAATCTCTCTGATTTTTTTCCTCTCCCCAAGTCACACAAAGGGAAGTCTGAAGGTCAGACACTCCTTTGGCTGAGGCACTAGTTTCTCCAAGCCAGCATGGGAAAATGGTATGAAATGTATCTGGGGGAGCTTTATACTCCTGATTGCTCCCCTCCTCCTCACTGCAGCTAAAAGCAGATCAGCCTAGAGCTAAGGCTCAGCACTTGACAGAGATTACATTTTAACATGGTAAAGGCAACACATCTAACCTGAGGCCATAGTTAGGCTGCAGATACATATCCTCTTCCACCTGAAGAGGTCACTGCCCTCCATACCAAAGATCAGCATCATCTGAGATCTGCCAGCTGAGCTGCTTATGTACATGCTCTCACTTTAGCCAAAGTGATGGCAAAGTCTGTCTAGTTGTACGCATCAGCTTCGCCTGTTTGACTGAAACACTTAAGGACTGCTTGCAGGAGCAATTCAGCCAGCAGATCCAAGGGGCCAGTAACTTCCAGCAAAGGAGCTATGTGCTCTTTGGCCAGCAATGCTGTAAGCAGACAACAAAATGCAGCCTTATTCGTTTGACATAAGTGAAAGGAGCTTTCAGAAGAGAAGAGTGCAAGCAGTACATTACCAGGGAATGAAACATCTTTGTGGTTTGCAATCTGTCTTTTAATGGTCCACCATTTACTCCGAAGCCACTGTGGGGAGCGGACACTGCTCCATCCTTCAGCCAGCAAATCCCAGTTGATGTCATTTTCATCAGAAACCTCGAGCTCCGCTATCCTGGCAGGACACAGAGCACAGGGACCTGTCAGAAACTGCCTGGCAGAGCAGCAGGGGTGTGGCACACGGAACAGCAGAACCACATGCTAGTGACCAGCCCAGCAGAGCTCAGGAATGGACACAGGCTTCCAGGGCTCCACGCTGCCAGAGGTCAAGCAGAATCATCAATAACAGAAGATGGACTAGACCTGTTAAGATGATCCAGTCCATCTCCTTGCCATGCAGGATTATTCTCCTTATTTACTTATATATTAGGTCTTAGATTGGATTATAGTGAAGCATTCCAAGTGGTGGCACTTGCATCTTTTCTTTTTGAAAAAACATTCCCCAAACACATCTCCAAGGCAGGAAATACTTCCTGAGATTCACTCTGAACATTCACTTAATTAATTTCATGTTATGATATTTACTTGTTTTCTTCTAAGTAACAACCATCCGTCCTTAACACAGATTTTTGCCTTCTCTCAGATGCTTCTTAGCCAAAGTAGATGAAGTCAACTATAGCATTAAACATTTTCTCATAAATCAATCCCACCAGGCTCTCCAGATAAGGGACAGTCTTCTCTACCACATTCTGTTTGAAATCACTAAAAATCTCTGAGTTGCCCTTATCTGTACATGAAGCATATGAAAGAGAGGTGAATAGTGAGGGGAAAGTATTTTTGTGGAAGAAAAGTCCTCTTCACAAAGAAAGCAAGAGCACTCTTGCTAGCTAAAGAAACAAAAAAATAAAAATGAAAAACACCTACCAAAACCAGCCCTGTAGGATGAGTAAAGGATATCTGGACAGACCAAACTAGATACTAAGAAATATACCCAGCACATTCTGAAATGTGGAATGAGGCTCCTCATTTTGAGTTAATGTCAAACACCTTCAGTAAATTTGTCAATACTACTTTGTATTGTAATCCTTGGATTCCCTGGATGTCTTGGCTTTTTATTCCCACCCAACCACAAAAATCCACTGGCTAAAAAGCCTGAGTTAAAGGCATTCAAAATGGGAGGAGGACTGGAGAGAGCAAAAGATTTCCAAAGTCACTACCAGGTTGCCAGTTCAAATGTAGTCAGAGATGCTGATATCCAATCAGTGTTTGTTGGCCTACATGAAATTAATTTGCAGTCTCAGTTTAGCTCTTTGTAGACAAGATGTCCACATCACAGAAACCACCACCACACTTGACCCTTGTTGGTCATCTCAGCAGAGAGGCCAAGGACTGAACGGGCAGGGAGACTGAGCTACCCTCCAGTTAAGGGTTAAAGCGCATCGGTGGGGCAACGTGTGGGAAGCTTGCACCGTTTGCTGCCTGTGCTGTACCTTTTCTGTGGAATAAAGAAGACTTCAGTCTCCAGGGTTTTCAATCTGACACCTTTCACGAACACTAACATTCACTAAAAAAACAAAAAACAAAAAATACGTTCAATAATAAATCTCTGGGAACTGTAAACATAGCAGTGATTTTTGGAAGGTTCTAGAATTTTCAGTGTCTAGGAAGACAGCAAAATGGACCCCAATGGAATCCTGCTAGCGACACATTATTACAAACCTTTAGAAGTAACTAAAATAACAAACCTCAAGATCAGATTAATTTCATCCTCCTTGGTCCACTCGGTGCCCCCGCTCTGTTTCCAGTTGAGGTAGTTGAGCCATTTGGAGCGGCACTGCTTCTCCGAGCGCGTCCCGACCCGTTCTGCCACAGCAGCCCACGACACACCCTGTGTGACAATGTCACCTGGCTCTGTGCTTGTCAGCTCGTGCACTACCTCTGCCAGTCGTTTTTCTTCTTTCTCTGTCCACTTTCCTAGAAGAGAGAAAAGCTCTCCAACTTAACCAGCAGCACATACCCTCTATTCTGATCCCTAACACACTGGCAGACATTTAACTTCCACATCCAACACCTTATCCCAGATCCAAATATGAACTTGTGAAGAAGATGTAACTGTTCTTAATCACTGACAATTTATATTATATCCATTCTTGATTAACAAATCAACAATTTCATTGTTCTGCTGCCGAATTTCTCTTTTCCTCTCCCAGGTGAATAAGGCCACACAGAACTTGTCCAAATAGTGACCAAAGCAAACTGATCCAAGCTATATGAACTGTATTAGCTGGAGTGAATTAACCATGCAACAATTTAGTGGACATTTTTCACATGAGATCTGACTGAATTTTCCTTTATACTTGAACATTTATGTAACAAAACAAACAGTACTTTATTCCTGAAGCACATCTGTCTCTCTCGACACCACACAGTGTAAGTTTATAACCATTAAACACAAGGGACAGAATTTTAACCAGAATATCCATTTCTGACACCAGCATTTACCTCACCTGTGTTGCAGGTATCCTTCATCAATCTACATCGATCCTTTACAGATGAAGCACTTCTCCCCAGGGCAGCTCCTATTGTGGCCCAGTCATTACCATGCTTTACTCTCAGCCTAAAGAGAAATGTGCTCATTAGCACTGTATCCAGTTAGGAAATTAGCAAAATATCAAATATTCTCTGATAGAAACAGGATGGATGTGCAGTTTGCAGGCTTAAAGAGAGAAGGGGGAAATCACTTTGCTACTTTACTATTAATATTTTCTGCTACTTTTTCCTATGTGTTTCTAAAAGCCCTTTGGACCAGCTAAGCCACAAGATACTTATAAAATGCTTAACATCTGTCTTGATTGTGAGGCTTAATGAATGCACTAAACACAATATGAATGTTTAGATAAACAGCTGATTTCCATTCTATACAGGTTCCTCAATGATTTTCAGGTGGTGTAGAGAGCACTTGAGAAATTTAAATAATGCCCGATGAAAACTCAGGCATCCTACAATTTAAATTAAGCAAAACACTGCATAATCACGTTCATCATTTTAGCAATCATCTTCCTCCTTCATATGACAGCAGGTAGTTTAAAATGTTGATTCATGACACTGTTGTTCACAGGCACCTTGTGAACAACACAAACCAGCTCAATGGATCCAAACAGATCCATCACTGCAATGCAATACTCTCCCTCCCTTCCTTCAGTCCAACCGTTTATTCCAACTGCTCAACCCCGGAAATGGGCAGGAGGGGATAAAGTCTGCAGCCCATTCTCCTTGATCTATCAGGTTCATACTCAAAATTAGGCTTTTTGAGCTGTACTGATAATTTATGTATCTGTAATACTTCCTAGGTGAAGTATTACTCTCGACATGACAGTTCCTTTAGGAACAACCTTTGTTCAGATTTCATAAAGAAAATAAACTTCTACTTCTTATAAGCACAAATACTGACTGTGCTTGTAAAAATCTGAAACTTTCCTGGTTACAACAGATGCCTTGGTTTAGAACTTCATTGCATATTGTTAGGTCCTGAACACATATTTGAAAAACATTTAAAAAAAATCCAAATGTAGTTTTATTTTACTTTAGTCACTATTTTTCTTTAATCACTATTTTTGGAGAGTGTTAGAGCAGTCAAATTTATTTCTAACTCTTCAGAGATCTCAGGAAAAAAAAACCTTTAAAATTTGATCAAGCTACTAAATAAAAACAAGGAAGAGTGACCTTGTTCATAGATAACTTACTCTTTAAGCTTTTCAATTTCCTCCGGAGTATACCTAAACAGGTAAATAAAAGGACATCATTTTAAACAGAAAGCATACAGCATAAATATTTTTATTTTACTAACCACACAGAACACATTTAGTTACAAGAGATTAAGGAATTTCAGCTGTAAGAAACAATCTGACTGAATACTTCAGAAGAATGGGAGGAACAAATGCCATTTTCCACATTAGTGCATTTCTAAGGTTATCTAGTACAAGATTCCTCTCATTTTCCAGAAAAATTCCTCATCCTCCAGGATCTTACTCCAATGAACACAATAAGAATTTTCTGCATTAGTCATTCAAATAAACAGTTCACCAGCGTCCCAGTTCACCATCACCATAAAGCTGACTTTCCATCAAAAAAGTGTATCAGCACTGAGAAGATATTTTTAATTTTCAACTACCTTCAATAATTAAAATATAATATCCTTTCTGGATGACACCAGATCACTGCTTTAAAGACTGGCAAGCAAGGGCATAAGGGGTGAAGATCAGTTACTTCCAGGTCAGAGCTCTGGAAAATGCTACATCTCAGCAGATCCATGCTTGTGTCCAAGATCCTCTCATCATATCAGAATCTGTAATTAACTTTATTTTGGGTTTTTTGTTTTTTAAAGCTGCCATTGAGTACCACCAATTGAACACAACAATTGCCCAGGCTGATCTATCATACTGAGCAGAGGTGACTCATTAGCAAGATCTAGGTCTCTTTGGCTAAAATTATGTCTCACATAGAACATATGTCAGCATAAATACATGACCCTACTCATACCAATAAAACCATGCAGCATTAGAGGGTTTCATACTTTCCAACATGGTTTCTGTCATCATACATGCGAAGAACTCTTCTATAGACAGCAAAGAGAGGCCGATTCAGACCCCAAGCTATTGTCCTGTAGAAATCTTTTCTTTCATCTTTTGACATTTCAAATATAATTTCAGTGGCATCTTTTATTCCACGGGCCTAGAATAAAGCATTTAAGAAAAAAAACAAAAAACAAAACAAAAACCACAAACAAAACACCTTAGATAAAGTCTCCTAGGAATCAAGAAGTAGTACACAAGAACTGAAGCCATTATGCAACTTTCTGTGTATCACAAATATTACAAAAAGCAAAACTGGGTATTTAGTATGTAAGGATTATCTCCCTCAAATACAAAACCTTGAACACTAGGTTTTGTTGTTTTGGTTTTTTAATATGTTGGGAGTCCAGGGAGACACAAAAATTCTAACACTTATCTACATATAAAAAAAATAAATCTGTCCAATGTATATTTTAAGATTAAAAAATGAACCATCATATAGAACATCAAGGAGTATGTACTGCAGTGGAATTAGTCTGGGGCTGTACAAGGGAAGGCTAGCAAACAGTGCTATATTGATTTATTATAAAATTTTAGATATTCCTTATGCAAAAGCAATTTCTTTCAACTAAACTACTCATCTTGTTCTGATGGAAACTGAAATTCAATACAAAAACACTGCAATGAAGTATAACAGTAAAGCTTAACTTCAGATTAAACTAAGAATCACTGTATTTCAATTATTCAAAGCAGTACAAGAAAGCAGATAAAGGGGAAAAGAATGAATCAAATAATTTATCAGTAACTCAGAAAAGTTATTTAGCTAGCTTAAAAAAGCTTCACTAGATTTAAAATGTAGTATTACTCATGAATGATTTTGTGGCAGAAACTCTAATATATGTGTGGGCAGACACAATCTCTTCAACTAATACTGAAGATTTTTATCCCAATGAACACTAAATTTAGGGCTTTTTTTTAAACCACAAGTGAAGGATGGTGAAACTGTAATATCCAGGCTATATATTTTCAGTTGTAAGGGCTCAGCTCAAATATTCTCAGCTGCAAGCCTACCACAAATATGATTTATGGGCAATTTTCACCATCAGTGTGTTCACCACATGCCCATTTGCACAGAACTCTGACCCCAATAATTTAAGGGGAAGAAAGAAGACACAGGCATCCTGCTTGTGTAGTGCACAATCACAGACTTGGCACCAAAGACATCTGGAAGTTGTATTCAGTGCTCAGTAAGGAAAATTACTGGTAGTGCAAATTTTTCCACCATCTTCAACAAAGGTTTTAGGAGTCCTCAATGTATAGTCAGAGAAAGAGATTTAACCATGTAAAATGTCATGTCAGGATGCTCAAAATGGGCTATATACAATATTTAAAAATGAAAAGCAATGTTACATTCAGTAGTACTTAAATCCTGTCTATGAATAAAATTTTCTTATATATTTCAAATGGGTAATGACCATTCTTATAACAAACCAATTCAAATCACTTATTGTATGTTCTGGGAAGTACTAAAGGAAGTTGGTTTCTAGCAAGAACTGCATCACCACATCAAGGAGCAGGGAACATACTCTAAACATACCTTTAAATAACGCTCAATGTTACTCATCAAAATGTCAATTTCTTCCTTTGACCACATCCCTTGCTTCCACTTATGGCCTGAAAATAGAAATGACAACTAATCACTGAAGTGAAGGCCAGAAAAACAGCATGAACAGAAGTATCTGAAAATATGACCCACACTGCAAGTAACAAAGAAAGGAATAATTTTAGCTACTAAAATATAACTAGTATTAATTTTAAACAGATATTATTTCATAACTGTCAGTAAGCACCAACTAATATTTAAATAACATGACTCAGACCCCTCTTCAAAAACATCCCATTTATAATACAGAACATGAACTCCTCTATGTGCTGTCAAGTCACATTTTCAGGCTTTCTCTTCAGCTGCAACTAGAAAATTTCTGTCTTTAAACTGAGAGCTGAAATTGCCATGCACTCAAAATGATTCCAGAAGCTGGAACTTAAAACATGACTCATAAGATTACCTGAGGAATTGGCAACAAGATGGGGTTCTCTTGCATGCTCTAACACTCCTGAACATGAGAGCAGTGCCACCTACTGCGAGTGCTTTTCAAAGAGGTAAATGCTCCATTTATCCTTTTTTTGATAAGCTGGTTCCCATCTCTCTCTTTCTTTTTGCATTGGGAGTAATGATCAGGGTCACAGTCAACATAAAACCTTGTGGTGGGTCTTTTACTTCCCCAAATAGAAGTGGCAAACCAATAGAAACAAATAACATTTCCACTCTGTCTATGCCTTTAGTAGCTACAATGCCAGCTAAGCTTTAAAAGCAAACTCAACCAACTTTATTCAGAGAGAAAATTTCAAACCTGAAGTCTATCAATAAAACATTCCTACTTTAAATTATCCCTTTTCCCCCTTATGGTCATACTGTACTTTTAATTAAGCTTAAGCTGGTGTGACCCAGTTTACATACTGGTGTGTGCTGGCTACCTGCCCTGCTCTGCTCAGAAAAATCAGGGTACTTCCTTCTCAGCCTGCTAATTACCAGAGCTGAGAGACAGAACACACCAAAGAGATTGTTTACTCAAATCCAATTACAATGAAAAGTACAGGCAGTATTACTAATTCCACTGGAACTGGTGAGAGAGTACTCTTTCCCTGTGCCCCAGAGCTTCAATCTCTTCTTCCACAGTTACAGAGAGAAGAATAATGTACTCCTGTAACTGTGATTCACACAGGTCCAAGCCTCTGAACCAACACTGCTACTCTTTATATGGAAGAACCCTTAACACCAAACTACTTTAGGAAAGGACATATATTCTGAACTTCACATGTTTGCATATTCATAGTCAAGATTATCATAACCTGCCCACAGGTCTGGGAAGAAAGCACGACCAAGTGGAGACTGCTATAAAATGATGAGCTCAGGCAGCAGATACCAAACTCTGAGCTACTGTAAAAGATGACACACACTGGCATTCCTCCACTGCTGCTCTCTGTGACAAAACACAGAGTTTACAGGAAAAGTTTAGCCAGTAGAGATTCTCAAGTATTTTTCTTGGCGTATTTTACTAGGAATGTCTTCCTCAAGTTATTAATCTCTTAACTGGAATCACCAGATGGAGCACCCTCCTTTGACTGGCTGACAATGTTGTGGCTCTTCCTAAAGGTTTGGTACAAAAAAGAGAGTTGCTTTCAACTGACTGAAAAAAAAAAAAAATCCTCTGGAAAAAGTCAAAGTTAAAGTAAGAAAAACAGTAGAGGGGCTGAGGAAACCAGAGATAAAATGTCTTCATTTGACACTAAGTTTTTTCTCTAGGTTTAGAAAGGCACTTCCCTTGTGGGAAGGAAAGAAGAAACAAAAGCTCTTGACTTCAGCAACGACAACATGATTGCACAGACATATTTGGAAAGGGAGGAATCCCCAGTGGGGTGGAAATTTTAGGAGTAGCAGAGATTATTTCATTAGGCCCTGGTCTGCAGAAGTCCTCTTCTTCTGAAGCAACTCCACTAACCTGAGCATGGGTTGTTTTTTTTTCTTGGTGTCCCCCAGCTCTGCTGCAGCTTCCCACCCCTGACCAGGCAAACACAACTCTGCCCCAACTGGGCCAACACACAGCATCCACAGCCCTTCCCTACTGTGGCCACTACTGTCACCACTGCAGGCATGGCCCACCTCCAAATGCCACACCAGAGATTATTTTATGCAACTTGCAAAATGTTCTGAGACATTTGGAATAATTTACCTTTCTACAGCATGGGAGAACTGCATTTGAAATACCCTACCCTTATTGGTTAGAGAATCCTTATCCTCTTTGGTTGTGAACCAGGCTTGACTAACAGCTGATACTTCTTCATTGCCCATTGGGGAGATTTCATCCAACTGTTCATTCTGAAGAATCTTGAAAAGACCAATATGAAATGATACAGTCAGATATTCAGTTTTTATATCACTTTTAAATTAACATGAAGACATAGTTTGAAGGAAAATTAAATCAGCAGATCTCATCACCTGACTGTTCAAAAGTGTCATGTCTCAGATATGGCATTGGAACTATCACCTTCCTTAAAACAACTGAGTAAGATTTAGCATATTAATATTACTATTAATTATTAACATAAGATGTTGTGAGAATTAATTAGATAACATTCTTCATCTCGTTTAATGTACAGTAAGTAGGAAAAGTCTCACTGGCAGAGGTGGAAACAGGACTACATCCAGCATCTCCAGTCTAGAACTCTGAAACATGGTATACCCACAATGAAAACTGCATGTAACTGTTAGGACTGGTGACAAGACAAAGCCTATTTTATTTAAGCCTGTTATAAAGCTCAACTTATAATCAAGGAATGACAGAAATAACAGATAAACTTGTCTGCTATGCAAACCACAACAGAGCACATAATTACCAGTGGAGGGTTACCCCTATTACTCTTTGCAGTATTGCTCTTTGGACAGTAACTTAGGATTAAAAATAACCTCTCTCATACAGAAAATTATTCAACTGCCTTTTACAGACCAGCATTTTTAAAAACAAGACCCATGCTCACAAACATTTGTTTCAAAGAGTCTTCTTCATTTAGTAAGCATTTCTGACACTTGTTTCCCTTTTAATTTCAATTTAAATAAAAGCATACATCAAGTAGATAAATTTGGAAGTTTTACTGTACCTGAATCTGGGTAACAGTTCCTTCATTAATCTCATCTTCAGCTACCTCAGTGGTAGCAGTCATGGTCACCTCAAAGCTCTGATCATTTTCTGAAACTTCAGATGGGTGAGTTAGTTGCATACTTAACTCCTGAAGCATTTTTTTACACATGCTACAAGTTTTATAAATTGCTACCTTTGAAATGAAAATTTTGAAGAGCCTTATTCAGTATTTATTGACACAGTAAATTAACTGTCAATAAATAAATTGTCAATAATGTCAAAAATCTGTATTAACAGATAACTAAAATGATTATCAACTGCTTCTCTTCATAATATTTAAATATGTATTCTGAAACCTTCAATTTTATGCTTGACTACAACTATGACCTAATGTGAAACATAAACAAAATGTGTTTGATGCAAAAATTTGAAACTGCATTAATAACTTTTTCAGCCCTACCTCCAGTATTTTCCAGTTATTAAGGAACAACATTTAAATCTTTTGGCTGCATGCATTTTCCCCAGTCCTCCTTCTACTTCAACATGATAATGTCTTTACTTCTAAGGAATTTCTACCTAGTTCCACCAAATAAACAGGCACTCTAGGTACTGCAAATTGCTATTTTAACTGTATCTGGTTTTGTCTCCCTTTGGGCTATTATATTAAACTTTCTAATATTCAATCAGCTTCTGGAAGACTAATTCAGTATTCATCCTATCTTTTTTACATCAATCTCTTTTCCATACACCTCAATATTACAAAACACTGAAATACCAACTGTACTGTCTGATCATTAAAAACCCCCAAATCTCTTTGCAGGAGAGCATCTACTTTGTTTATCATTTACTTAATTTTATTCAGTGCACCTGTGCCTGCAAGTATCTAAACTGCTTTAATACAGGCTTATTTTGCCAGCACTAATTGCTGCAAAGCTATCCAAGGCTGAAAAGAAATATGATATCCAAATATATTAATAGAATTTGGAGGAAAAAAAAACCCATGCAGAATATTATATTGTTATTCAAGAGTTCACTTTTTACCTTTACCAACAGATATATTTGCTACAGGAATACACAAAAGAACTTACTTGGAACTGCAACAACAGAAATGCACGGAGTAGAATCATCAAGGCTTTGATCATCCTCTGATAAGCAAAGCCTCTTGTGTGGAGGTTCAGAGCTGTCTTCAGAGTCTACTTCATCAGCTTCTAACAACAAAAACACACCCAGGTTATTTCCTGTAAGCTAAATGGAGCCTTGGACAGAGTTCTCCTAAAAAAGAGGCCAAAGCAAATAGTGGAAGCAAATGTGACAGGCTGGTTCAGGGCTTTGCTGCTGCCCAGGAACCTGGTCTAAGTTAGAGGCAACAAGAGCTCACGTGCTTTTTTCAACATGCACTGTCTGAAAACTCTATCCACAGTCTGTCAAATACAAATCAGTCTACAGAAATTTGGGTACGTCCATTTCAACTGAAATAAACCACAGCAGCTGTATCTTTGCTGGGTACACAGAGACAGTTTTGGGATTTATACCTAATTCAACACTTTATCATCCTTTAAACCAAAGCAGAACAATTCTTGCACAGTAAGCTGCACCTGAGTAGCTCAAAGAATTTGTGAGCAGGGATTTATGGTGGTCAGATCAATCAAAATAAAGAATAAAAAAAAAATTACTATGTAATACAATTCTATACCATTTTGAGGGCAATGAAGAATTAGGTTCCCTTCAGTATCCTGAGTCAAAGTCACAGAGTTCACGGTTTCTACTGTCACTGTGTCAGACTCTTCTTCAACTGTGCTCATACTCAAACCTGAAAGAGCAACACACAGGTTACATTTCTGCAGCTGGACTCCACTTGGACCATAATGTGGCTTCCACACCCCAAACAACCAGCACCAACTCCCACAGGGAATGGGCCTGCTCTTCCACATGAAAAATCCACCACTTCAGACATTCACCTACCTTCACTTTCCTGCACACATGTATTGGGCAGGGTAAAAACAGGTAGCTTTAAAGTAACTTTTCCAGTTAAAAATAGTACCTAAACTCCCTATTAAGGAGGATTTGCAATCTACTGATATCTTTTTTATCAAACACAAACCTAGGCTACTACTTTTTCAGCATTTCTAAATTCTTCACATCTGATGATTTTTGTCCAGTGTTTGTTCCACTGTTAATTTAATAATTCTGCTGTTACAGAACTGAAAGCTAGTCAGGACTGACAAATATTTTTCTAGTGTCCTATTAGTCACAGCTGCCCTATTTATAGAGTGCCAACTTGCAAAGTTTTATTCTCCTTCCATGCATATAACTAAATGTGAAACTTGCACTTTTTCCTTGGCATTTAAACAACAAGAGCAACAGAAAAATTGGTTGCAAGCAATCACCAGTACAAAAAGCTACTGAAAGCAAAAGTAATCCAGGATAAGCCATAAACATTGAAGTCACAGAATTAGGGCAATATGAAGTGTCTCTGATAATTTCATTTCCACTATAAAAGTACTGCAACGAAACACAAAGTTTCTAAGAAATTATATGCAAACCACGAGCAGGAATTCTGAAATAAAACAAAGCAGAACCACACAACAAAAGCTTTATCCAAAGAGATGCAACCTTTGCTACTGCAGAAGCTAAATGAAATCACATCTAACATACCCAGAAGCTTTGCAAAGATTTCATCAGTTTTAAGCCTGCTTTTGTTGACTTTGACAGAGATTTGTAAATAGATATCATCTATTTCTCCTTTAATTGCTCAGATCCTTTTTCTGTGTTTACTCATATGTCATTGACAACAAAAAGTTACTTTTAGCTTTTATTTTGAAGCCAAAATGTTGTTAAAAAATATCTGGCTATAGCTTTAGAAAAAATAAATCACCAATACATTACAAATTTTCTATGTACTAGGCAAGGATAGCCATATACCCATATGCAAGTGGAATTCACAACCTGGATTTCAAATTCCCTGTATAATGTTAACATCATTGCGTCAGCAGGAGATTATTTAATTTTTAATCATAAAACATGTTCCTCAGTATTGAAGATTCCCAAGAGAAGTGTTATCCTAGAAAGATAAAACTACTGCCAGTCCTTCTAAAAAACTACTTCTCACCTCTCGAGCTTGTTGAAGATTTGGCACAGCTTTCAGCACACACACTGACTGACTCCTCAAATGAAGTGATATTACCCTTCTGAACATGTAAAAAATTTCAGATACCACTGACATTTTAAATCAGAGGGTTCTCAAACTTACTTTCACATCTACCACCAGCAACAGTTCCTTGCCACATGCAGGCGTAGGAGGGAGTAACTTCCTTGGGATTCATCTGCTGCTGAGTTTTACAGCCTGTGCTCTACCCCTCACTAGAAGCTGCTGTTTGCTGCACGGCTGTAATGCTGATTTTAGGAGCCCAATGAGGCATCCTTAATGCTAAAACATGAAGAAAGACATCCAAAGTGCTACAGCTAAATTAGCAGACTGTAACTTTTTCAACCCAGTTTTAAGTTATTAATTTAGCTTTTGGGGAGTGAACAAACGGGGCTAAAATAAACAGATTCACTTTTTCATGTTCATATGTACTTTCTGAGTAAGTTTTACTACAGAGACTGTCGTAGTAAAAATCCCTAAAGCTACTAGAAATGAGGTGGAGGATTCTTCTTTAATTTTCAACTAGCTGTCACAACATTTATTTTTCTACAATTAGTTGAAAGCACTCATTTTTCTTTTCAATATTTTAGAGGCCTGAAAGACATGAGATTTTTAAGACACATTACAACAGTCATTTACTTCACCTACTGTTCTGAAAGCAGTGGAAACTATAGCACCATCCACAGCAGAAGATAGAGCAGATCATTCCTTCTTTTTTATTGGAAGACTGATGAAAGTTCAGTACAACAGCAAAGCTGGGTTATTCTTTCAGCAGTTACTCGAGACTTGAACAAAATCAATCTGTATATTTAGATCATTTGGCTCCCAAATAACCACAGGGCAATGAATCCCTTCACATTCTGTCTTGCTGGTTTGCAAGCCAGGAGGGAACAGGACACAGCATAGAAAGGATCCATAGGTCCAAACATGGCATGCCCAGAGATGGGGAGGGAGCTGCACCAGGATCAGCAGCTGCTACCCTGACACTTCCATCCAGAGCTGCACCAGATTCACCAGAGAGAGGCTGAGGCAGCAAATCTCAGCCCCACGGAGCCCTCTGTCCAACTCCCACCACATCTGGAGCTGTCAGCTCAAGCTCCATGAACTGCAGAGCACCTGGCACCAGGCACTGCACTTTGTTCAAGGGCCTGTGACTTCCCAAGAAACATTCCTCAGTGTAATTCCTGGATCAAGGACGGGTTTGTAACTCCATGCTGATTTCCCAGAAATGGTTTATGACACCTATAACTGCAGGCTGTCCCCACAAAAAAAATGATGCTCTGTATAAGATACTCAAGATTTAGAGTACCTGAAGTTTTCTGAGTAAAGGTAATAACCTTGACCAAGCCTTGATAAAAAACTTTAAACGGTCCAAATCCTTGATTTGACTCCCATCAAATTTAATGCATATGGCCTTGGACCACAATTAAAAACTGAGTAGGAAAAACATGAGGAATGAAGTCAAATTCATATTTTGGACATTATTTTTTATTCAATAGACCATACAAATACAAGAAAATATAGAAAAAACAACCAACCAACCAACCAGGTTCTTTTGAGCTACATTTACCCCAGGACAGGGGCACCAAGCCATTAATAGATGGATGAGTGACCAAAATCAGGAATAACTGCAGTGGTTCTTTTCAGTGAATAGTAAACAATCCCCAGATCTTACCAACCTCATTGTTTCACACTTAAATAATGATGCAGCTGCCAGGTGCTCTGAACATGCATCAAATGTGACACATCCACAGGGAGCCCAGTGCTGCTGCCCCAGCCAGTGCCCTCCATCCATCACAGCGTGGAATTCTGCCAGACCATGGCAGAGGCTTGGGATGTGCCATGGGAATTCTGCTCGTGACACACACCTGCACATCCACACATCTGCTCTTGGAAAAGCTAAAGGCAATGTAAATGACAGCCAAGGTTTCTTAATTACTGAGAATTAGGACCTGAGTAGTCTCATCACCTCCAAAATATCACCTTTTGACAACTTCGCTAAGCGTGCTTTTGAAAATGCAAACAAGTTTTATTTTTAAACAAAAGGCTTACTTGAATTTTAAATTATCAACCCAAGGCTTTTCTTTAATCCTTGATTCAGACACATTTTTTACAGAGATGCCAATCTATCACTAATATTTCATGTTCTCAAGGAGGATTTTTGGGAAGAGAACAGTGTTGGATAGACACGCACCAAGTGTGAACACCATAATCCTTAATGAGATAAGACCTTAATAATCAGTGTCAATTCAAAAAGCAATTTTTGCCTTGTTGTATTTCTGTGTATATTTACCAAACCCAACATTTTTTAGAGCAGCATTACAATTTCAAACAGGTTTCAACAAGCAGCCGAAATGTGGGAAAATACTTTGTCTACAAGACTCATTTAATGCACACTTCCAATATAAGCTTTCCACTAAAGCCACATAATAGAGCCATTCTTATTTATTTGGGAAGCATGCAGCAGAATTATGGCAGAAAAAAAAACCCACAAAGCTGATTTTAAACCAAATTGGAAAAAAAAAAAAAATAACATCCCAATACAAAATTCCTTTAATTCTAAATAACCCACATCAGGCAGATGGGCTCAATTACTCTGTGGGCTGTAAAAATTAATCACTTCTAGGAAATAGTATTTTTACTCCTGCAGACAAAATTCTGCCATTGCCCCATGTTATTAACTGAAAGTTATGTCTAGTCTTCAGTGGAATGTTGTAATCTAAAAATTTCTGTAGTAAGTTTTATTAAAGGCTGTGTTCTCTGCATTGGGCAATAAATATGTTTCAGTAAGTCCTGTAAAAAGCAAAAATTGAAAATTATTAAGGGAGGTTTCCAGCTACTGTGGCATTTAACTGGAACAATCCCATGGAATGCATTGGGATTTCGAGACATTTGTTCAAGAGTGACACTAAGAAAATAAAGTCATTACAGGAGCCCGTATTTTAGGATACCTGAATGTTGATGTATTCCACAGCAAGTCAGTACTTCCAGTACATTATCAGGAGATTTTATTATTGAACCAGTGCCAGTGTTGTTGTGCTAATATTCAACAAACTTCCCCCAACTTTACTCCAGACCAAGTGGGTTCTGCTAAAAATTTAAAATTCCACCACTCAGAAATTTTCTCTAACAGCTGCCAACAATGGGTACAAAAGGAACCAAACTGGGCAGACACCAATCACAAGGACCCAGGGACCTGAGTCTGGGGCATACAAGGATTTATTAATCTGTATCAGCAGGAGATTAGAGTCCTTTAGGAACAGTTGCATCCTACTCATCAGTGGTATTTAGAGAAGTGGGCCATCACTGAAACAGAATATATGGGAGACACAATGGGACAAAGTGTTCTCATTTGCATTGATCCAAATTTGGCAGAACTCCACGAGTTTTAGCCTGTCCATTGAAAGTTTAATAAAAAGCACTGAGCATGCTTTAAAAGCCACACAGGAAAAAAACAAAACAACACGAAACAAAATAAAACCTATGTCCTAGCTCTTTCAAAAGAAATAAACAGAGAAAGTTTCAAGTTTTCTTTTTCAGGAATTGGCTCTTGAGCACAAGGTTATGGCTATGGATAGAAATCTTCCTAAGCATCGTATGTACTAAAATTCTTTTCTCTTCATTTAAGTACAGTTCCATGCTAAGAATTTCAGTAACTTGTTCACCTTTATAAACAATGGGTAGAATTTTTGCATGCAAGAAAAGTAAGAAAAATTATCCTAACTGTAAGACTGACAAACAAAGAGAAGTCTTTTCTTCTGATGGACAGAAAAGCACAGAAATGATGCTCAAAAATAGGACCTATTAGAACATGTAAAACACAGTAGTGAGGTCTTTGTCTATGGCCACTTTTTATAATTTGGTGTGGTTAAGACAAAAAAAATCAGTATTTTTGGGCATTCTATTTAAGGAGTTATAATTAATGTTCAATCTTTTCAGTAAGTCATAAAACATCATGAAGTTTTTTATTATTATAATGGCATGAAATGATGTAAATGAAAACCAGAATGAGATATGTCCATCCCTATGGAGAACCTGCATCTCCTGGTTTTGCAAAGGAATTCTAATTATGCTGTCAAAAGGCCAACTTACATCTGTAGCCAGAGCGGTGCTGGCAAACAAAAAGCATTTTCTAGATTACTTCAACTAACAATGGCCAGGTGGGGCTGAACAGTGTAACTCCCTGTGAATGAATACATACAAATACTATCAGTCAGCTGAAGAAGTAGCTGGTACAAGTGTAATGCACTTCACCACGCCCAAAGGCACAACCAAGAATAAAGAGACCTCAAAAAATAAAATACAAGCGTTTCGGACCGGAATCCTTTATTTTGGGAAAACAGCGTATAGTTCTAGTGCAGAAAATCCTGGTTCAGCTCTAGGATGAAACCCCTGATCGTGGCAGAGTCCAACATTTCAGACTCCACTTGCCCTAAGCAACCTCAAATGACAACTCTCCCTAAGAAAAAAAACAGATTATGAAACAAAAACAGATAAAACCCACAAGCTCAGGATACCCCAAGCCCAGGGCCAAGGAGAGGAAATCGAGAAATTCAAACGGGATCGTGCAGGTGGCCTCTTATTACAGGCATCAAAAACTGGGGGAGGGAGTTAAAGCCAGAAAAAACAACGACAATTTAAAAAATAACAAAACATAACAAACAAAACAAACGCGCCGGCAGCCTCCCCTTGCCCTGCGCTCCCAAGGGAGCCGGGTTTGGTAATTCCCAGGACAGCTCCGTCCATCCGCTCCCCAATTTCCCCGTGCGCAGCGCTCTGGACGCCCGGCGGCTCCCCGGGAAGGTGGGTGGCTGCGGCCCAGGGGTGGCCCGGGGCTCCAGCGTAAGNCACAAAGCGCACGGAGCGGGGCCCCGAGTCCCGGCGGCGCCACAAAGCGCACGGAGCGGGGCCCCGAGTCCCGGCGGCGCCACAAAGCGCACGGAGCGGGGCCCCGAGTCCCGGCGGCGCCACAAAGCGCACGGAGCGGGGCCCCGAGTCCCGGCGGCGCCACAAAGCGCACGGAGCGGGGCCCCGAGTCCCGGCGGCGCCACAAAGCGCACGGAGCGGGGCCCCGAGTCCCGGCGGCGCCACAAAGCGCACGGAGCGGGGCCCCGAGTCCCGGCGGCGCCACAAAGCGCACGGAGCGGGGCCCCGAGTCCCGGCGGCGCCACAAAGCGCACGGAGCGGGGCCCCGAGTCCCGGCGGCGCCACAAAGCGCACGGAGCGGGGCCCCGAGTCCCGGCGGCGCCACAAAGCGCACGGAGCGGGGCCCCGAGTCCCGGCGGCGCCACAAAGCGCACGGAGCGGGGCCGGGGGCGCCACAAAGCGCACGGCGCCTTCCCCGACTCGCTGAGGGGCCCCGGGGACAGACTGCCTGAGCATCCACACCGCCTTTGCCACAGAATTTATTTGGTTGGGAAAGACCTCTGAGACCATCGAGCCCGACCTACAGCCGGATACCACCCTGTCACCCAGACTGTGGCACTCAGTGCCACATCCACACTTTCCTTAAAACACATCCCGGGATGGTGACTCCACCACTTCCCTGGGCAGCCCATTCCAGTGTTTAATCAATGGATGTCAATCAATGTCTAGTCAATGGCCACACATATGATGAGGGCTCTGGAGCATCTCTCATACAGGGAGAGACTGTGGGAGGTGGGCCTTTTTAAAATCTGGAGAAGACTAGAAGGGAATCTCAATGTGTTTAAGTATCTCAAAGTTGGGTGCCAAGAGGATGGTGCCAGACATTTTTAGTGGTGCCCAGCAACAGGATGAGGAGCAGTGGCCATAAACCAAAACACACAGAAAGTTTCACCTCAACATGAGGAGCAAATTCTTTACATTGAGAGTGGCAGAGCACTGGAACAGGCTGCCCAGGGACGTAGTGGGATCTTTGGAGACATTCCAAACCCACCTGGATGCATTCCTGTGTAAGCTGCTCTGGGGGACCCTGCCTTGGCAGAAGGGGTTGGACTGGATGATCTCCAGAGATGCCTTTGAATTCTGACCATTCCGTGGCTCTGCAGTGACTTTTCATTTCTCTCCTGCCCAACAACCTCACAAAACCAGGGCATATTATCAGAAATTATCCATAAAACAAAGAATAAGCCTGTAGCTTATTAAGCTTGTGGTGCTTGCTGCCCTGTGGAATGGGTGCCATGATCCTTGGCAAACAAGCTGAGCCCCTCACAGACAACCTGGGCACATGAGGGCAAGGGGGAGCACAGCATCCCCTGCCTGCAATTTTTTGTCTAAAAACTTCATTGTTCTTTTACCACAAAGCCCCTTTATTCCCCCTTCCCTTATGTGTGACCTCCAGTTGTGTCCTCCCTAAACCTTGTGAGCTCTAAAAAGTGTTCTCATGGGAAGACAGGGCAGCATAGAGGAGGAGACATTGCACATAAAAATGGTGGTGAAAGTATGGATATTAAATGTGTAGCTGGGACAAGAAGGTAACTGGTATAAGGAGCTGAAAGCAGGATTTTTAGCCCCTGGTCTGTTCAAAGCACACATGGTCTATGTGCAATTGGTATTTCTGGGCATCAAAACTCAAGAATCTCAAGTTCCACACCCAGTAGTTGACCTCCAGGGAAAAGTTTAAGTGTCTGGTACCCTTAGGCATTGATTGGCTGAAGTAGAGACACAGGTTGCTGCTCTAGGGTTGCATACAGCTTTTGGACTACCAGCCATGATCTCTTGCAGCTTCTGGATTTTTTCTCCCAGTTTTTTGCAGCAAATGAAGCATGAACACTACATTTGCCTTCCTTGAAGTATCTCTCTGTTTTGTTTTTGTGGTGGTTTTTTGTTTCTGTTTGGTTTTGGGATTTGTTTGTTTGTTTTAATTTGGTTTGGTTTGAAGGCAGCTATGGGCTTGCTTTGAAAATAGCAGGATTCCACTTTCCTGAGCTCTACCAAAATGCTTCATCAGCAGGCTGTGTTCAGACTGCAGGAAACAATGCTGAAATTTCATATAAGCCTTCACCATGTGAAATTTTCTAAAAAGATCTCATGTAGTAAGCAGAAAACATGAAGAGGATTCCTTCCAATAAATTAGTTTCTCCATATGTCATCCCTTCAGTTATGAGCCTTTTCCATCCTGGGTATAAAGCCTTTCTCTTTACTATTTTTTATCTTACTTATCTGGATATACCTTGTAGAAAACATTATTTTAACTGCAAAATCTGTACCTCATTTTACACAGTGAAGTTGTTCTGGGACATGTAGTAGGATATAAAGATGATAAACTGTGAAGTGGAAGCACCTTGAGGACTGGGCCCCTGGGAATTTTATGCCACCATTTTAGTCACAGATCTGCAAGACTTCGTACAGTTTGGGATGATGACCTCTGTTTGGACCCCATTCTCTGTTTATGCAATAGAAAAAATGTAATTTCCGTCAAAACTATGTGCTATAACCACACTCAGGAGCATTAACTTTATATCAGGTTCAAGGTATATGTAGATAAAATGATGACTGGAGTTCTCTGGTGTTTCAGGAGCAGGATGAAATCTTACTCATCTAAGAGACTCCTGTTCCACAGAGCAAATAAGGTTCATGAATCCTGAGTTATCTCATGTTAGTGGAACAATTACATGCATCTATACCTATTTAACTTGGTGAAAAACTCAAACACAGAGTTTACTACAGACCTAACAATCTCTTTAGATTAAGTTAGCTTTTCACTGACTCACACTGAGTTTTCTTCCAGAGGTCCTGTGTTCGTGGTAGCCACCAGGTGTCCCTATTGCCATGGGCTCCAGCCTCACCAGTTGCATCCCAGAGATGGAAGTCTCTCCCTCTGCTCCAATTAAAGCTCAATTAGCATTTCTCTGTAGGAACAGCAAACTCGCTCCTCATCAAGCATTAGGGGAAAACTGAGACTGTGGTGCTGCTTGATAAGGCAAAGATGTGAGAAGGAGGATCGACATGCTGATGACTCACCATAAATCCTGATGGCAAAGTGTGAATTAAATAATCCCAAATCTGATTAAATGGGTGGTGACAGAAAGCTTGGTGCAGATTCTTTTTTGTAATAGAAGAAATAAAGTTTTGTTCTGCAGGATTCAGGGGAAGAAATGCAAAACATAGAAGTTAGAAAAGGCCTTGATTCCTGTTTGTTTATGAGATTTTTCATATTTGCATTGATTTCTATCTGTATAAATATGTATCTAATTACATATGGGTACAGAAAATATATTTCTTACTCACTGATGGAAAAAATATTTATATATATAAATAAACAATCTAGTATTTATATAACACTTGTTCATTTGTATGCTCACAGTTTGGTAGGGGCTGGCTATAGAGAATTGCTCAGGCTCTGAAGAGCTGCCATGAAAGAGAGAGATGCCAGAGAAGAAGGTACAGAGCACTGGAGGCAATTTGTGTGGGTTCTTCACTGCAGAGTGAATCTCCTGTAAGAAAAATTATTAGCTTGTGGCCTGGCCTAAGAAGAATCCTATAAAGAGCACTCACTCATTCTGAGACCTTGTCATTGGTGACAATCTCGTAATTTCCTGACTTGCACCTGTGTGAGGCTGTAATGGACTGACCACCTTGAAAATCTCTATGTATTTGTTTTGAGTGCCTGCTCTGTCACTTACCCTCTGTCAGAATCCTGGAAAATGTTAGAGAATGGCAATGTATTCATGACTGGTCTGCAGAGCTGGGAATGAGGGCATTGTCATTCTTTTTTCCTGAAACCTCTGCTGAGACACCTGAATTCCTATGGCAGTCAGTGCAGGCTGCCCACCCATGACCTGGGCTGCTGTCAGGACATGCCCAGCCCTCTCCATACCTTGGGACCATGGCAGTAGCAATCCCACTGAGCCCAGAGCAAGACTAGGAATGGCTCTGTTGATATGGCTAAATATGAGGAAGGAAAAGATCAGAATTCCAGAGACAGTGAGTAAAGGGCAAGGTCTACATGGATCTGAGCTGCCAGCAGCATTGGGATGAGCCATTCTTCCTGCTGCTGACTTTCAACAGGAAGGCAGCTGTGCAATTCACAATATCCAGAAGGATTTGGTGTTTGGAGGGGATATCTGAGAAAACAGGAAGGAGGAACTGGTTTCTGTAAGATGGGTGTGTGGACAGCAGAAGAGGAGAAGGAATGAGACTTCACAGGACCACTGGCAGAAGAGAAGGGAGAGAAAAGGACAGAGCAGATGGGAGGAGCAGATGGATCCCAGCTGGGAAGTGCTTTACTGTGTGCCACTGAAATCAAAGGCACTGATGGCAGCGTGTGGTGGGCAGAGTGGGAGCTTCATACAAAGTTCATTGGAGAAGCTCTCCAGTTGAATCATGAGGTGCAGAGAGGATGCCCCTTGCTTTCTAAAATCCTTCTTAGAGAGGAGCCTGAGTGCAGCTGAATCCAGTCTGAGCCCCAGACTTCGTCAACAGTTATGTGTAAAGGTTTATTTAGGTGTAATCAAACCTTTATACAATTTTGTCCCACAGGATTAAGGATGGCAAACCATATAAATATATATGATTTATTATGATTATGATTAGACAAAAAGATCTTGATTAGAATTATTTAATAGACAGTACCAGAGCTATAACTGTTACAATATGGTGCACTCTGAAGCAATATTGAAGCAACTGCATTAAAGCAACTGTATTAAAGCAATTGTATTAAAGCAATTGAACTAAAGCTAGCAAGAACAATTATTAAGTAGAGATTGATGTTACTCACCCATACCAATGACTGTGGGCAGATTTCTTTCGCTCAGCCTCAAGGAATAACCTTTAGGGACATCCCCACTGAAGGGAGGAATCTCCACACATACACCCCAAGAAGGAGTATGTTATAAGATCCTGCTGCTAAAATTTGGAGCTGAGCTTTTTAGTGTAAAGTGATGCCCTGTCAGGCAGATGTCTCCAGGCCAGCTGTGTCAGCTCAGCACCTCAGTGATCAGTAGTGGCCCTTGTTTGTTCTTTTATCCAGGTACTTTACCACATCGTTATCTCACTATCAGGATGTTTAATTTTGAGATTGATGTGTCATACTGGTTTCAGCACTAATCAGCACCAAAAGCAGCATGAGGTTCCCTTCTTCATTTACCACCGATAGCTTTGGAAATAGAGCATTGTTCGAGTTGTTTTTCCCATTCCAGGCAAAGCATCCGGCTACACAGGGGGAGGCATCAGGAGAGGGTGGCAAATGTAGTTTTCTCTGTGGGAGGGACAGGTAAAAGTGGGCAGGTGCTTTCTGCACGGCATTGTGCACAGATTGTATTTGGGGACCACGGGTGGGCAGGGGCTGCAGCTGTGTAGGGGAGAGAGGGACAACCAGAGGGCCAAGAGCTGCTTCCTTGCCCTGTGTCACCCATAAAACCCCAGTAACTGAGTGGTCATAATCTTGAACTCTGATAAATTCAAGCTGTGGGAGGAGAGTGATGTATTCCACAGTGGAAAAGCTTGTCCTCTTTTGGACCTGCATGTTGATTTAGCTTTTATTATGTAGGTTCAGCTTTTTTGGCAGTTTTTGCTTAATGCTGGGTTATTGTGAGAGCAATGAGAAGCCTCCTGTCCGTTTCAAGGGGACAAAGTGTTTCTTAGGGAAAATGTGCCATTTTTGGTGTAATTCTACTCTCTGCTGGCAGATGGTGGTGTGATGCATCCAGGGGCTGGCGATCAGCTTTTTCAACTTCGAGGGGATGTGAGCCAGCAGCATCTCCTTTAAATTTTCATTCGAGTTTGTTCCTAAATTTGTTTTACTACGAAATGAAATTTCTTCTCCTCTTTCTTGTCTTGCTCCCAACTTCAACTATCTAAGCAGATCGTCCAGTTTTGGTTTTGCCTCTTTGGGTTATCACAGGGTTGGCAGGCAGAATACAACTCTAAACCCACATCTTTCCACTGGAAGAAAATCTATTCATGGCAGTGTTCCCTAAAATTTAAGGTTTTCTTCTGTTTACAAACCCAGTCTTTCAGGCCCGTGCTACTCTTGCAGTCTCCTTTTAATAGCAGTCTGAAGTTTCTGTCAATAGATACACCTGAGACACAACCTAAACAACCTCTGAGAGTTGCTTCTGCCCTAGTTTTTAATGTTTCTTTTTATATCACATGCTTGATACTGTGATCCATTGCTGATTTTTTTTCTTCCAATGTACAGTGTGATTGAAGGTTTCTCTCAGTGGTTTCTTTCTGGAAAACAAAAAACCCGAGAACCAACCCAAATCCTTTTATATGGAAAAAAAAGAAGGAATATTTGAAGGAATTAGTGAAGGATAGGATCAGCCTATTTAATATCTAAATTTAAATGTCTAAAAAGCTGCTGAAAAATTAGGGATAGATGTTAGTTGCTTTCTGAAACTGCTGTCCAAGAGGTGCATAAATCCTTTTTGTTTTGCTTGAGAGTTCTGTGGAGCACCCATATTCTCAGAGGGTGGCTGAAAGTGCTAGAGCTAAAGACCAGAAACATTAAGAAAAAAAAAGGCTTTATTCCTGAAGCCAGCACATTTGGAGCCAGACAAGGATTTCTGTCACTTACCTCGGGTTTTTCCTGAGAGTGTAATCTGAAAGTCCAGGGACCTGAGTGAGAGGCCCCTGTTTTACCCTTCCCATCTGAGCATCAGGCTTCCTACCCTGGCTTCATGTCAGGCTCTGTGTAAGAAGAGAGGGATCAGATCCCCCCACCATCCTTTCCAGAATGCTACATGGCTGAAACAATCTGGGTTAAGAAAAATGTCCAAAATAGGTAATTTTTTGCTGTTTTTCTGCTTTGCCCTGGATCTTTCCAGTGACCCAGTTTCCAGCACAAACCCATAAAGTTGTTAAAAAGTCAGAGACAAGAGCTGCAGGATGTGAGCAGAAGTGATTGCAGGCAGACATCTCTCCGAGTGGCTTCACTGTCGAGGAGAACATGCCCGTGGATCCATGCTCCACAATGAGGAGGAGTCTGGACAGAAGCCTGCCAAGCTCCTGGGGAAGGAATTGTGCCAGAAGCTCTCATGCAAAAAGAATTGAGCACCTTTTTTCCCTTTTAATGAGAAAACAGTCCATCAGGGACCACTTCTGAGGTGATGCCCAGGTAGATGTATCCTCTCAGAATGCATATGCCTAAAATTTTCTGTGGATGCTTTACATTCAAGAAGAGACAGAGGTAAACTTAGGGGGACAAGGTTATCCTCCTGAAATCTCCAGAGCACTTTTCTGTCTCCTCCAATGCCTTGAGAAATGTTTGCATTTGCATCAGAAAGACCAAGGAGAGATCCCTGATGCTTAAACACATCTGGACCTCAGGCAGTATTTTCCAAACTCAGCACTTCATAAATAACATCAATAATGTCAGTCCAGTCCTGCATGGCCAAGTTCTTCAAATACATTTATCTTGCTGATGGCAATTCCACTTGAGCTCACGAAGAATCAGAGGGTCTCAGTGCAACATTATACCCAGTGCCAGGGCCCTGTTCCAGTGGTGATTTAAAGTGCTTTTTCCTGGGCTCTCTCACGTTCACAGCAAGGCTCAAACATTTCAGGTGCTCTGATTTTTGGATTTCTGTGCCCATGTGCCCATGCATTCATGGGGAAGTATGAGCTTGAATATGAGTGTGAGAAGTTTGCCTCTTGAAAATCCATGGCAGGGTAGAACTTGAAACCCAAGCCACAACAGGTTTGTTTTTTTCCTATTAAAGACATGCAAAAAACTGGTAAGAATAATCTTCAGAAGCAATTAAAGCAGTAAAACAAATTTGACAATTTAAAGGGCAGTGGTCAGGATAACATTATCCATTTCCAAAAGTGACAGTGATATGTTTCTGGACCTCAAGCAGAGCTGTATTTCCCTGTGATTTAGCAGGAATATGTTTTGCATTCTAATCTGATTTCCTAGGCTAGAGAAGAAGTGACTAAATGAGCTGATAATACCTGGCAGCTGTCAAACGACTTTTTGCCATCTAGGGAGGAACACAAGAACATATGTTCTGATCTCCTGCTACTTAAGTTAGAGGATGAAAGAAATAGAAGGGGTTTAAGTTGGAAATGAGATCATGCATTATGCCCTTCGGACAGCATGTAATCTGGCTAATGGCATCGTGGAGTTATATAAATAACTTCATTAAAATGAACTTGTTTCAAATGAGCTAAATAAATCAGACTCATTTGTCAAAGAGCTGGGATGAAATAATCAGGTTAATTTAAAGCTGCTCGCTGGGGGGATGATTCCTGAATTTGTTCCACCAGTGAAATTGCCATCAGTAGCTGCAGTCGCCAGTGGGAGCCCTGAGCCCAGTGTGAAAATGCAGACTGGGATTCCACTTGCCTTTCCAGGAGCCTCTCTCTTGTGTCTGTAGCACAATCTCCAGGGTCCCATAGCTGAAGGTGTGTGCTCCAGGGCATTTAAAGCCTTGCCAAAGACCCACCAGATCTAAATCCTTGTCTGGTGGCTGGAAGCTGTTCAGCCCTGTATCTCTGCTCTGCTGTCTGCTCTCTGCCTCAGAGTGAATGGTAAAATGAATTCTAACCAATTGCTTTTGGCACCTGTCCCTCCCTTGATGGGAGGACTATGTGATGCCTTAGGTATTTTCCTCACAATTAATTCAATGCTTTGTGTCTAAATTTTCCCTTTCCTCATTATCTCATTCATATCCTCTTTCCTTTGCAGAGGTCAGAAGGATAAATCAGGCTCTTCAGGCTATAGATGGACTTGCTCCTCTGTGGTCTGAACACCCCTTACCTTTGTAGGGGTGAATATTTACCTGCTGTAAACTCATTCCAGTGCAGGAGTCAGACTGTGCAGAATTAGAACAGCTAAGGATGTGACTCTGTAGGGAGTGAAGAAGCCAGATACAGGCTGTCTGTCTGTCCTTTGCAGTTTACTGAAAACTTCAGGTTTTAGCTTGTGCTCCAATGTAAGAAGAATTTCTCATCTCCCATCATCATGCAGTTTACATCCCACCTTTACCAGTTGGCCAGTTTTCTCTTTGTTGCATTTTGGATACTTTTATTTACATGGTGGAGAGATAGGATGAGAACATGGATCTCATGGAAAATGAGTTTATAATCAGCATTTAGAGACAGGCAATTTCAAACAAAGGAATGAGAAATCAATTCTTTGTGTTTATGTCTTCCAGGATCACAGGTGTGTGTACAGCACATTGTGCTCCTACAGAGTGAATCTGCCCTGAAGGGCCTGTAGCTGACAGCTATGAATTTATCAGATGAGAAACTGGACCGTGAATTCAACTTGCAGGAATAAAAAGCCTTTCAGCTCTTTAATACCTCTCAGTCCTTTCCTTTGGTTGTGCTCCAGCACAGGTGAAGAGTTGTGTGAACATCAGGCTGCAAGACAAATTCTTTGTTCCCAGAGCACTGATTTATCCAGCTTGGTTGCTGGTAGCCCTGTGAGGTAAAAACTACTCTGGGGATCTGCTCACAGGTGGAGACTCCAACCTCACCCCCTCCTCCTGTTTCAGTCAGGTGTGTGACATCCTCCTTGAGGACTGTCCTAACCACAGCTTATCCTCCAGTCCACTGGTCAGTACCTGCAGACCAGTGCATGGCTGTGCTTCCCTTGCAGCACCCTGGCCCTATAGGGTTTGGGACGCTGTTTTGAACAATTTGGGAACTTGGGAAAGTTCCCAAAGCTGTGCAGTCACCATCCACCTCTGAGTGGGGTCAGATCAGGAGCAAGTGCTGGGCAGAAGCTAAAATGCCTTCCTGGGGGCTGGGATACAGGGGAGAATGACAAACTGATTCTCAGCTGTGAGCTGCAGGAGTCAGTCCACAACCAGCTCAGAAAGGGATTGAACTAAGAACTTCTAGACTTATTATTGAGGTTTTACCATTGGTTGAGTTTCCCTCTTCCCCCGGGTCTGAGTTACAGGGCAGCTTTCTCCTCTGACAGCTCTTGCACAAATGTCAGCTCACCTGGGGCCAGCACAGCTGCAGCATTTGTGCAAATCACGTTGATATCAAACAGCAGCTGAACGTGTGGGGCCAGAGGTTGCAGTGCTGTGGAGTTTGGGATGTGATGCTGGAGGATGTGCTAATCCCTCAGTAAATGTCAGAGCGCTGCTGCACTGGGGATTGGATCATGTCCAAGCAGAAAACTTTGCTTCGAGCTTGCAAATGATTTGAGAGTTTCTTCATTATGGTAATTTTGAGAGTGCAGGTTTCTCTGTACAGGACTCTTATGAGAGAAAAGGAGTGATCCTCAAAGGGATTTGAAAGAATCTGGAATATCTTGTGGTTATGTAGTTTTTATGTTCATGCCAGATGGGTCATATCCTCCTCATTTCTATGGCTGTAAATATGGATTTATCTCACCTGGATGACTCTTGTCCAAATCTATCCAATGTTCTTTAATAGATTTTCAGTCTAAACTGATGGAGTTAACCAGTAAAATCACTTTTACCAGTGAAGTGATCAGTATGTTTCAAGTGTCAGACTCATTCTTTCAACTCACTTGTAAAAGCTTTCTAACCATCTTGAACCAACCAGAATTAAAATGAAGGGCAAAATGTGACACTCAAAAACATGGCCACATTCCTGCATTGTAGCAGCTCAGTGCTACACTACAAATTGCATCCTGGTTTCTGTTATAATTTATGTTTTCATCTGTTGGATCTTTTTGAAATGAATTTGTTCTCAAATTAAATCAGCACAAATCTTTAGCTATGGCATGTAGTTGTTGGCAGGGCACTTTTCACTGCAGCTCAGTATCTGGAAGGAGCAGGAGGCGGGATATGAAGATGCTAGTGATGACAGAGGTCATTGGGTGACAAAAAATTTGGGAGGGATATTTCAGCTGGATGGAGAATCTGTATTTCCATCTCCTTCTCTCAGTTAATCCAAAATGTTTCCTTAACTCAGAAATACAACTTTTTCTGACTTTGATAACTAGGCAAAGCTACAGCCAGCAAATGAGTCATTATAACATAAACCAACCAGCTTCACCCATCAGGGTAAGGAACAGTGAAAGCACTCCTGGCCTGTCTCTGATTCTGAGTTAATTGTCTCAGAAATCATTTTCATCTCTGCAGCTCATAATAATGACTGCTGATCAGAAAACTGTGTTCAAGGGAAAAAAAGCCATCTCTGCTTATGGGACTGATAAGAAGAATAAGAAATTACAAAATCCCTTTTTTTCTCCCCCCTCAAATGAACACTATCCTAATTAAAATACTTTGTCATCAACCAGCTATGTAGGAAAGAAAATCTAAAGATATTGATGTTAAGATCATAGTCTTGAGATCTGCTTCTTACATGTCCTTCCCTTTAAGACAATATGAACATCCATACAAGAAGAAGAAATTTAAAATATCAGTCCTCAGCATTCTCACTGTGTAGATACCTTAGTATATTCTTAATTTCAATCATGACTGGTTCTATGAATTTAGATCAGGAATATATATGATGGGACACCAAGCTATAAAAATTCTTAAATTTATATGTGGGTATTTAGGGCCTTTTTCAGAATGTCTGAAAATCCAGGGAGTGATACAAGTTTAAGAGCCTGAATTTGAGGTCCTTGCACAAGAGATGCAACTCCAGTTTAGACTTTTTGCAAATTCCCTGCTGAGAAATACTGTCAGTTATGTAAAATAGAAATAATTGCCATATATAATATCAGAACTATTGCCAGTTGTAGCAAACAGTCCTACAATTAGAAAGTCTAGCAATTCCAAATTCTTTTGGGAAAAAAAGTATTTCTGGTTACATATATGAAAAAAACTTGATAAACACCTCAGCTTTCTTGAACAGACAGCCTTTAATAATTCACATATCTCGGTATTATGTATTAGACACCACAAGCAGTTGTGAGGAGTAAATAGGAAAGTATGGAAAAAATGGAAAAAAGCCCAAGTACTCTGCAATTGACAGTGAATATTGAAGTTATCAATTTGATAAAAGAACAAATAATTACTGTTGATATCTCTATATCTCTATCACTATATATCTATATATCTATATATCTATATATCTGTCTATATGCAGTGATGTGACTGAAGTCAATGATTTAATTTGTTGTTTTGGCTTTGGTTTTTTGTTTGTCTATTTTTGTTTTCCCCTTTGCTTATCAGTATGGTGCTTTTAATCTCAGAGCTGTTTGGTGCCTGCAGCAGCAGCAGCAGCAGCTGAGAATCAGGCCAACCCATCTCTCAGGTCTGATGAAGGATGCTGCACACATTCCTGGATTTTTGCCCTTTTAATGATGGTTTGACCATAGAAACTCTTCTAATTGACAGTAGAGATGCCCATACCTTTTATACCTTGTTTTTTCAGGCTGATGGAGTTGCCTTCACTCTGATCATTGGTAGCAGCAAGTATTAGAAAGTAGGTTTCAGGTGCAGGTTTCCAATGTGCTCTGAATTCATCTCTGAACGTTTTCTAAATGTGGAGCTGCTTATGTCTGAAGCCAAGGCAGAAAGGCAGCAAAGGTCACTTGTAAGAGATTATGTCTACATGCAGCCTTCTCCCAGTTTTCATAACATTCAGATGAAGGGATTTGGATGTGGCCCCTGTCAGAATTCAGTAGAATAAGATATTTTCTGAGTGCCGTGTGAATTTGTGTGAAGTTCCTCTTGCTCTGTGACCTTCACAGAATCTGCCTGTCAAGTTCATTTTTTCTGTGCAGCTATTCTTTAACCTCACAGTGTGTGATAGCTCCATTATGTGCATGAAGAACCCAGAGAGGTGAATATTTCCACAAAGTGACAAAAATATGATGTATTTTCCCAGATATTATGTCTATGCAACTTCATTGCATTGTTTAGTCACAAAAATTGGCAGAGAACTATCTTCCCAGTAAATTAACAAAAATAGCTATTATGTGTTTTGCCAATAAAGGAAAAGGGAGTCAAATTTATCAGAAATTCTGAAAAAACAAAACCAATTCACCAACAGTTCAGCAGCATATATGAGAGTCAGACAGCTTTCTTTAGAAATGACTCTGTTTTCTATTTGCTCATTGCAGGTAATCATTGCTTTTTGATTTAGACAGCTCTGTGCAAATTTGTTTTGTTCTGCTTCTGTAAATAGGAAATGGAAAGAAGTGTGAATAGTGGTGAAACTGCACACAGAGCAGGCAAACCTGAGTTATCTCCTCACTTTGCCTCTGTGTTGCTGCTTAACCTTGCATGAAGTATTGCCTTGTCCTGGTTGAAAATGAGAACTACTCAATTTTTAGTTCACCCTTTCAGTGGGGTGAACTGGGGCCTTTCAGTAAAAGAAGTTTTTGATTAAACCCTTATTGGTAATAATATTTGGATTTGATTAAAAAAAAAGAAAAAAGAAGAAGAATTTTAAGATCTATTTTCATCAAGAAAACCCTAATCAAAAGTATTAAAAAAAAAGTTTTCCTTTCTCTAAGAAGGAGATGTCTGAGCTGTCCTTTTAAAATTCATCAGCCTCTGGAGCATTATCTGTACATTTCAGTTTCTATGGCTGACATATCCCAGTTTGGGCTCCTATACAAGTTTTCACGGTTTCATGACATGGTTATCACACAGTTTAGTTCCACTCAAATGGACAAGACTGGTTTTAAATGACAGTCCAAGCACTGTGCATTTTAAAACCGTGTGTTTTAGAACCCCTCTTTCCCTCTCTCTCATCATTGTCAACCTGGCAGGTTTTTTTGTTTTTGAGATAAGGAAAATGTTATTTACTGACTTAAAATGCTGTGAAGTTTGATTATTGATGTAATATCCTGGAACTACATAACTAACAAACATTTATAGTTATTTATCCTTTGAGTTTGAAATCCCCTCTCTAATTTTTCCTTCTACCTTGGCCACTTAGCCATTTCCAGTGTAAGATAATTTTCAGTGCTGAGTGGTTACTGTTCAGAGGTTGTAGGACTCTTCCATCATTTCTCCATCACATTTCTCATCCTCATTGGAGAATGAGGAGCTAAAGAAGAGCTTTTTTACCTCCATTTGTCTTTGTCTCCAAGTTTCAAAAGTAAAATGTCCCTGTGGCAGTGACAGGACAAAAGTGGCTGATGGAGGATTCGTGGCTGATGGAGGATTCAGGATTGAATCCTGACCCAGGGCAGTGACCTCAGCCTACCTCCAGAACACCCCCTTGGCTCCATGGCATGATTCTTAGTTTCTCCTGTAAGGTCTTTTACACTTTAATCATTTAAATAAACTTTGGTTCATCCAGAGATTTCTCTGCCTTGGAAATAGCTGGTTTCAAGATAGTTTGGATGCAGAGGTACATCCCCCAGCCCAAGTAAACACATTTAATAAAAAAGTTTTGGCTATTCTATTTGTTTTCCTCTACCTTTTCACAAATGAACTTGCTCCCTGGTGCAGAAAGCAAGCTGACAATAGAGCCCAAAGTTCACGTGATGGAAAAAAGTATTTCCTGGGCATTTGTGTTCATGTTACTGCACTGGCAAGCAAAAAAAAATAAATAATTAGATAAATTGTTCATAGAGTTATTAGGACAATTATGGGATTTTTCTTGTGATAAGCATAAAATCTGATTATTACTTACAGCTATCTGAGGGCTTCTCACAGGAGCTGAGAGTCTGGATCAGTCTCCACATCCGTGTAGCTCAGCATCCTGCCCCTGTTGTGTCTGCACAGCTGCATCCAAAATCTCACACAAGCAGATGGGGAAGAAACCAGCTCCAGCAATGACCTCATCCTGACCAAACTTCTCTGGGTTTTGACCTGCTATGAATTAATATCCTCAGAGTCTCTGTAAATGCTGAATCTCTTCCCTAAACATCAGTACTTGGATTCCAGTGTGAGTTCTGTTTATTTCGAGGGGCTCTGCAGGCAACAGTGATTAAAGGATGAAATATTATCTGTTACTGTTCCAACTGTTTCCATAGACCCAAAATTTCAAAACCAAGGCCTGAAGCCTCTCGTGTAACCCACTACACAAAAAGAAACAATGGAAAGGTGGTTTTGTTCCAAACACTTTACAATCTGTTTTCTCAGAGAAGAGATGGCAGAGGGGTGTAGATCAACAGAGGGAGGAATACCATGAAACAAGGAGTTTGGTCAGCAGGATCAGCAGCAATTTCAGTCTCCCAGCTGCCTTTTCATGGTTCATTTGGAGGCACCACTTCTGTGCCTGCTATAAGAACTGAGGCATGGCTGGGGTGGAGACCAGTTATTTGCATTGCTCACACAAATGGGCTTTTTTTGTGAATAACACTTTCATTTTATTTGTTATTTTGAACCAACCATGTTATTAAAGAGCAAGATTTTTTTGACCTTCGCTCTCACTTTATTAGCATCCACAGTTCCAGCCTGTTGTTTATCACCATTACCTGAAATTCATATTTGTTGAGCCAGCTGCTGTTTGCTTTGGCTCTCATTTTTTCTGTTATGGCTTCAGTGGTGGTTTTATCTTCCCACCTCTCTGAGCTCTGTGGAAAGGGGAATTTTTTAGCTTCCCCTTTCCACGGAGCTCAGAGAGATGGTCAGAGAGAAAGAATTTCTTGATTTTTCAAGTGGACGTTGGTAGTCACCTCTAACTCACCTCTCATATAGCACAGACCTCCAAATCCCACACAGTAATTTCTTCATGGAGTGGGAAATTCTGTTTCAGCTCTAGCAGTCCTTTCAGAATAATATCTGACCATGATTTAAACATTTCTGGTAATATACAACCCACACAACCCTATTGTTGTTCCATGACTTGCCTTTCCTGTTACCATTCTATGCCTTATCTTTTTTTTTATATTAAATTATTTAGCATCAGTTTCCAGCTGAATATAATTCCCATTATGTCTTTTTTGAGAGGGAAGGAACCACCTAGAATCAAAAATGCGATTCTTGTACAAGCTGTGAACAAGGCACTTGTGAACAAAACACCTTTTAACATTCTTTGAATAAATGGAGGCAAAGGGGATCTTTTCTCTCTTGATGCAAGTTGTGCTTCTCAGACTTACTTAGATTAATTCTGTGTCTAGTTTTTTTCAATGGCATATTGGATTGGGGGGGCTTAGGTGCCTACATTTTGGTTCCATCATTCCATAATCTCACAAAATACCTGTCAATGGCTGAGCTAACAGTCTCACCCTATAAATATTAAGTGAAAAGGCACAAACCATTACACATACATATTTTATAGCCATTAGGAACTGGGAACACTCAGCACTGCAGCTCCCATACACCAAATGAAGTGGTGATCATCTTGATCAAGGAAAGAATCTCCCTGCTGAGTCAGAATTAACTTGAAGAGCTGCAATTTCTGGAGAAAGCAACCCTATTTTTATCAGAATTCTTTTAATTTTACATAAAGAAATGAACCTCATCAGGAATATCCTTGCTAGAATGTAGCTGCATGTTTCCATTTTCTTCTGCAGATCTGAGGAGATCTTCAGGATCTTCTTTTTTCCTCCAAAAAGCCCATTTTTTTTACTTAGGACATATCAAGTCAATACATTTGTCCAGTGAACAAACAGTTAACAGCTAAATAGTTCAATGTGCTGTCAGTGCAGGATTTCAGAAAAGTATTAAATAGTCAAGGAAAAAGCAAAGGGATATAAGGAGTCACAAAGCCTCTTTAGTACTTTGTCTGCACCCTGCTCATTTCTGCCCTGGCACTCTTTCACTCAATTGCTTCTCTTTACCAGCCACAGGCAATCCTGACCCAACCCAGCCCTACCTGCTGGCTAAAGGACAGGAATTTTATTTCCATTTCCAGGGCACATCCCTGGAAGGAAGTTCTCTTGAAAGTACTAATACAGTCTTTTCACCTGAATCTGGAACAAAGATAGCCAGGAGCTCCTGAAAAGCACCTTTGTGGTTGTGTGTCATCTTCCTTCAACTTTCAAAATTCCAGGCATTAGAAAACACTTTCAAGGGAAGCTGGATGCTTCTGAGTGCTTATTGCTCGATGCCCCCCTTGCCTTGCCTTGCCTCTCCTTGCCTTTTCTTCCCTTCCTGCTTTGTCTGAGCCGTGCTGTGGATGCTGCCTGGGTCGGGCAGGGCTGTGGGAGCAGCAATGGAAGGAGGTGGGATAAGTACACAGCAGTGGTACAGAGTTTTGTAAAAAAAAATAAAAAAAAAAATAGCTGAATTGTCACTCTATTGCTAGGAGATAAAATAGTTTAATTCTCTGTCAAACCCTGAAGCGAAGCCACACTTATAATCCAGGTGTTTATATCCTATTTAGAATATTTGAGATTTGGAAGGAAGGAGGAGAAGGGAGGGGGAGGGAAAGAAGGGGAAAGGAAAGGGTAGGTTTGTGTTTGAACCTGATCTTTGAGTACAAGCCATCTGGACCCTGCAACAGCCCTGACACACCTGAAAGTACAATATTGGATAAATGGAGGAAAACTCCCTTGCTACTTGTGTTTAAGTTTTATGGGTGTTTAAATACTATGTTTTAGAGAGTCAAAATATTAATAAAATCTTAGTCCCCAGCCTTCAGAAAACTGCTGATATGACAATTCCTGTGTTACTTCAGCTCTGAGAGGAGATCTGATATTTAAAAAGCAGCCTGGAATAAAAGCACATGTGCTTTTTTTGCTATAACATTGTTTAAATTTTTAATGAAAAGCTTTCCAGTATAATAACTGTAATTGCACTTAAATAAGACTGCAGAGGAACAATATGGGAACAGGTGAGTTCCTCAGGATGGTTGCATCAGAGGGTGAGAGTCAATGTTGTGCTGGCCTCAGGGAAGGTGTAGGTTACCTACAGAGCCCTGGAGATCCCATCTGCACAGGGCTGAGCCACCCAGCTCCCATGAGCCAAGATGGGCAGAGCTGATCTTGGAACAGATGCTCCCTCTACACAGATTAGCTGTGATACCAAAGAAATTTCATGCCTGGTGTGAAGCTCTTTCAGTCCTGGTGTTCAGTTTTGTGCTTTATTCCTAGAGGAGAAAACAGCTCAGGCTTTATTTTGCCAAATGAGTGAGAGTTTCCACAGCCAGGAGAGCCAGTGTGACACAGGGAAAAACCAGAGATGACAATTCATCTCCTCCTGTTTCCAAACTTCACTTGCCCCAGTTTTTGTGGACATCCAAAGGAAAGATAAAAATAAGTGAGGAACTCAAGATGGACTTCTTCCATCAAAGTTTTCTTCCGTGTCTTTATGAGCAATATACTCTGCATACTTTGAGTTTCACTAATTGGCAGTACTCATCTGAATTCCTAGAGGCAGCTTCAACAGGTGCCTGAAAGATATGTGATCATTAAAATTAAAAAAGGAAATGGTTATTTCTGTGCAAATTTTGCCAGAAATTTAGCATTCTACAAATTATAATTGCAAACCTTCACCATGAATATTCATCCATTAAAAGAAAAGGTGATCTGAATGACTTATTAGATTCTAGGCAGATTTGGAAGCAATTCTGCAGCTGGTGCAAAGGAAAAGAGTGAGCTCGTCTTCATGAGGCTGCAGTCATTTACAGACTGAAATAACCACAGCCTTGGTTTGCTCCTTGAGGCTTTTACATGAAGGCATTCAGTGTTTTGAGGAACCCAAAGGTATATTTCACAGGAAATATGACATTCTTTAAAAATCTCCTAACGATTACATCTGCTCAGCATTATTTATGTGTCTCCCATCCAGACACCTCCATTCACTGGTATGCACACCTTGGGTAATTTTTCCTGTACAAACAAGTTGCAAAATGGGCAATACCAAGTCCCAAATATGCAAATTAAACAGGAAAGTAAAAAATAATTGGAATAAACCTAGACTGGTCTGATCTTTGTTATTTGACATTTGTGTAGTAAATGCAATAGTAGCTGGAGAGGAATTTTTGGCTTTTGCAAGCTCACGAGCATCACATAAGGAGCTCATGGGATCACAGAATATCTTGAGTTGGAAGGGGCACCCAAGGATCATTGAGTCCAACTCCTGGCCCTGCACAGGTCAGCGCAAAAGTCACACCCTGTGTTTGAGAGCACTGCCAAACACTTCTTGAACCCTTGGTGCTGTGAGCGCTGCCCTGGGGATCCTGTTCTGCTGCCCAATCACCCTCTGGGTGAAGAAACTTTTCCTGATATCCAGCCTAAACCTCCCATACACAACTTTAGGCCATTCCCTCAGGTCCTGTCAGTGGTCAGAGAGAAGAGATCAGTGCCTGCCCCTCTGCTTCCCCTTGTGAGAATGTTGAAGAGCTCAATGAGGTCTCCTTCAGCCTCTTGTTCCATTCCCCTGGCCATGTCCTACCATGATTAAAGAGATCCCTGCAAGGTCATGTGGTCTCTGCAGTCAGGCATAGACATTTATTTTGACATGCATGAAATTGTTTTTGAGGTTCCTAATTCTTGGCGGTAGAAGAGGCATCTTTTTGTCATTTTACTTTTCTACACAATCTTCATTTTGTACAGTATTCACTCTGCAATCTTAGTGTGTTGGAATATTAAAGTCCCATTTACATATATAGAAAAAGGCTCTTAAATGCTCTGTAATTACACAATTCAGAGTGAGAGCCATTCCATTCAGTCTGACCCAAATCTGCTGTTTATAAATGTGCACAGCCTGAGTACACGTCAGGGTTTTCTTCTCTGCTGTAACAAACTCATCAAATTTGTGGGGAAGTCTGTTTTTATTGTTCTCAGAGAATGAAATATTGTTTTTTCTTTCTTGGTCGTCATGGAAAGGAGCTGAGAAGCAATTCTGGAGCTGCCAACTTTTTACGAGGCTGATCTGGAATACTAATTCAAAACTCACATTAAACATCTGATCAAAGTGTTTTGGGTTCCAGTATCGTGGATTTCTTAAATAGGAGCAGATGGTATTTTACTGTGTGACAGCATTGAGATTTCCTTTCTTTCAGTTTTATCCAGGGGGAATACTATTCATGTGAATTCTTATGTAATTCTTAAAACCAAAAAGCCCAAATGTATAAAAAGCTAGCATGATACATTCAACTTTTCCTAATGAGGTAAATTCTCCATCTCTATATCACCCTTTATTGCACTTTCCAAAACAAAATGTGGAAGCCCCAGATCCTCTGTAATTAAAACTTAAGCATGTAAACAGGTTTTGTGTGATTTATATATTTTTGTGCAGTAATGTTCCTGTGGCAATAAAATTTGAACAGGAAATGATGAAGGTCCTTAAGCACCACTATTGACAGGGGTTAGCTGGGAAGCAAATCCCAGGTACTGGTGTGACACTGATAATACAGTGTAGTATTTTCTCTTATAATTGTAAAACCTGAAATAACATCTGAAATCTCCCATGAAAATGGTGGTGGTGGGGCTCCACCCAAATTTAAAACTCTGCCCATGCAATCAGCTGGCTGTGGACAGGTCTCAGATCAACGTTCCTGTATTTTCCTCCTGAAAAACTGTCATTTGTCAAGCAAACACAAGTGGGACATTGCTCCCACTCCAGCAGCTTTGCTTCTACTTTATCTATTTATTCCTTACCCCAGAATTACAACTCATTTACTCTATAAATCTGCAGGTTTGACTCTACTTTATTTGATGAAGAAATGTTGTTATTAAACTACAAGTTTACAGTGAAGATTAGGAGAGCAGTTTAAGCTATTTTCTGTCCCAGGCTACTCTGAGGCAATCCAGGGCAGTTCTGCATTACAGCAGATCTCAGAGCTGATTCTCCTAATGATGTGATTTAAAGCAGATCTTCTTTGGGTGGCAAAAGTGGATTTTCAGGGAATGGTTTTATGAATTAAATGGGCGGAACTGGTTCTATAAGCCAGAATTTGTCCTGTCTGGTCTGAACAAAAAAGAAAACTGAATATATATTGCTTTGCTGTATGCGAGAATAAGGACTTCAGGAGTGTCAGACTATTACCATGACTGATGGAAAGTGAATCCTGGCTCTCAGCACTATGAATTTTGCATAGAGGTTAAGAAAGATAATGACCTTCATAAAATCAGCTCCCAGATTTGCTGCACGAGGCCACAAGTTTCAGTGCCTGGAATGTGGATGAGGTATCCCCTGCCCTGGAGATTGCTTCCAGACCTGTGTTTCTAAGATTAGGAAGTGCTCTGCTTTCAGTTATCCTGCATAATGGTATCATGCCAACGAGGGAATGGTAGTTTAATATAAATTGCACATGATAACTTTGCATTTCTACACAAAAAAAAAAAAAAAAAAAAAAAGAAGATCCTTTTCCCTGTCCAAAAATAAAAGCACTGTGAAATTTGTAAAGCACTCAGAATTCAGTTTCCTTGTGGAGACAACTGTGGGGTTTTACAGTTTTTGAGAATAAGGAATTCCAAACGGGGCAGCTCAGCTTTACCAACTGTGAATAATCAATCCCTGCTGTTACTTATGACCCTAGCATGGAGAAATATCCTCATGTATGGATACAGTCTTGGTGAAAACAACAGACTTGATATGGGCTTGAAACATTTAAATGCCTTGTAGGGTCACTTCTAATCCTCATTGGAACTAATGGAAATATTCTTAGCAATATCAGTGATGCTTAACTATTCTCTGAATAGTTTGGGATATCCCCGAGCAAAAGGGTGTCTGCAGCACAGATACCTGCATTTCAACAAGTTCCTAGGACTATCCTAGTCAGAAAAAAATAGGTGTCTGTTGGATGTCATTCATCCTATTTTAGTGCAGATGTCTGAAATAAGCCATGTGAATCCAAATGCGCAGCAGATGGCTCTGAAATGTTTGATTCTCCAACAGCTCCACCTTAAAAATCAGACAGAGCTTTGGGCTATTTTTAGCAAATCAGTGTAACAGGACAAAATTCTTCAATAATTCAATAGATAACAATTGTCCCACAATCTTTTTCAGTCAAAACTACAGTGTTTCGTACCAACACTTATTCTTAGCTCACTTACTAAATACATGTTACAGACTCAGGGCTACAATTGTGTGGAGTCCCCATGACCTCTTCCCACACGGTCCTGTTGGATATTACAGCAGCTTTGGTTGACGTTTGCAAGTGAGAGTCCCTTCTCCATGAACTCAGTTGTCACTTTTGGGAATTCCTGACACCACTTTAGGATGTTTGGCACAGCAGACTGACTGTTTTAATGTTGCTCTTCCTTGGCTGTCACTCTGCCAAGAACTTTTTAAATCTCTGAAATGAGTAAGAAAGCTTTAAGGTAAGAGTAAAATGAGCATCACTTAATAACATGAAAAATATTAAATCAGTTATTAGGTTTAAAGTGACATATCAAAAGATAAGTGATAATGTACCTTACAGTTTCCTCTGTGCTGCCAATGTCTGAAAACTATGAGGTGAATGTGTTAACAGATGGAGAAGATCCTGGTCAGCTGTCCTGAGCCAGGCTTGCAGTGCATCAGCACAAAGCCCTAAGCATGATGGGTGACAAAAAGTGGAATCAGACTTCACAATGGCTATGTTACTTTTAAACCTTCAGGATTTGAACGATTCCTGAGCCCGTGTGCTTCCACTGCCTTCAGAAAACTTGATTTTGGTTGATATTTTATTCATGGAATCCCATTTGCCTGTGTTTGCTGGAGACATATAAAGGGGTGCTCACAGAAAGCAGCTTTTTTGGGAAACTGGATCTCATGTTTGCCCCCATGTGGAGGGGTCAGCTGCAACTGGAACAGGATGAAGCACCCAATACATCTTACACAAGTGCTGACAAAATTTTGCCTTACTCTCAGGGACAAAGGTATGTTGTTAGTTCTCCTTTTCTTTCAAATTTTGCATGTTTTCCAGTGATTTTCTGGGGAAAGAAGAGGGCAGGTAGTTGTCAGTACAAGATACCTGCATTGACTAGACAGGGAAGTTTGTACTTGGAAAGAAATTATAGTTTACTCATTTGATATTTCTGATGTAGGACTTCTTTGCAGCTTGGCTTCACGAGTTTTTCTCTTCTGTGTTTGTCTTGTGTTCAGCAAATTAAAGACCTGTTTACCATCAGCCCCAGGCATCCATGGACTAACAGTAGGGCAGCAGCCTGCACATCCAGCTGGGCAGTGCATTGCTGGCTGTGCCTCTGGAGTGACCTCTGCCTCTGTCCAGCTGTGTGTGACACAGCAAGGACAGGGCTCAGTCACCTTGGTTAGCCCTGCTGCCTGCAGCATCTTGGGTCATCTGGAGCACTTCGGGGTCAGCTGAGTGTCCTCTGTTTGGCCACTTCAGTCACCAGAAATATATATATATATATATATATATACACACACGTATTTTGTTAGATACTCTATATATATGTGTTAATTAAATAAGAATTTAAAATCTATATCTATGTATCTATATCTATATCTATATAAATATATGCCTATATTTCATTAACTCTGAAGTTTGGCAGAAATATGCCAGGAATTACGAATATTCAGTCTGCAGGATTTGTCTCTGCATGTGGGAAAGTGGTAGAGCAGCAAATTGTTCAGCTGCAGCAAAACCACCCAGTTGTTATGAAGGGTGGGCTGAGTACAACCTCTCATCAGCCTTTTGAAAAGGCCTGTAATTTCATTACTCTGATAAATATCAAGGGTCACTTTAAGTCTTAAAACAGAGATTGCTTTGACAAAGCTTTTAACCTCAGGCTGACATTCTACCTTACCTCCATGGTAAAGCCCATTTTTAGAGATTAATTCAAACACACTTCCCTTTGCAAAGTTAATTTCAAATTCACTCCCTCTGATCTCTTGCAGGTCTGTGGGTTTCTAATGATGCTGGTGTTTGTATTTTTTACAGCCAGAGGTACTAAAGACTCACCTTGCCCTCACCTTCACTATTTCTCAGCAATATCTAGGGATGACTTAACACATAGTTTCACGAGGTGTTTAAACAAATCTTTCTGTCCTTCAGCAGGGGAAGAGATCTGCCATCTTTTTGGTCTGGGATGGGCTGTTTTGGTCCCATCCTGAAATGTCTGATCCTCCTCATGGCTCTGGAGGCCTGGCTAAAACCCCTCCTGTAATTAATTGTGCCAGGATCAGGCTCCTCATGGATCATCCTCTTCCTCTTCTTGGGCAGGTCTAGACTGCACTGAGCATCCATGTGCTAAGGACAAGCAGACAAATGCTCCAGCATGTGTGTCCATGGTTCTATAGAAGCTTGGATCAAGGAGATTTGCATTCTACTTGTCAGATACTGTACTTTTTTGGCCATAATCATCTGGCAGATAAACCCCTTTGCCCTGCTGTAAGTCCTTTTCATCCAAACATCTCAAAGGCTGATTGAATACTAATTTACAGGGAAAGAAATTGAAATAAAGAAATAAAAAGTGGCTTAGCTGAGACTGTAGAAGCCACAGTAAGCATTTAACTGATGTGTAAGTTTTGAGGTGATGTTCTGCAAAAGAATACATTTTATCTGGGATGAGTCAGTGGCAGTGAGATGAGTGGAAACACATCCCTGGAGCTCTTGTTTTACCACCACACTCAGCTCTCTCTCAGGCACTCACTCCTGCTGTGCTGTTCTGCATCTTCATAAGCAGTGGGTTGGCACATGAGTGGAATTTCTGTTCAGAAAGCTGGGTTTAAGATGAACCAGAGTACCTCACAGACTTTTAATACAAAACATTTTCATTCAGGTGAGTTTGTAGGGAAAGGGGGCATTGGGAAAGATGGGGAAAATGGAATTACTTACTACCTTTGGGTAAGGTAGTAAGTTAAGCAGTGGTTTTAAAGAGGGGGGAAAATTCAGACACCAGGATAACCCCAGCAAGGAAAGCAAATTCCTGAGGGAACAATTAATAAAGCATAAAAATACATTTGAAAGTATTCTACTTAGCTTAGTGCCACTTGAACACTAGCATGGTAATGCAGTGAGCTATTTATAGTGCAATAAATCACCTCACCCCTTAAACTGCAAATTTACCTTTGTGGATTTTGAAGGCTGTGGTGCATTGCCAAATTTAAAGGTGCTGACAGAGCAATCAGTATTTTTGTGGAGCAAATCACACTGAGACTTTGTGTCAAAACAACGTCATCCTGAGGGAGCTGGAGAAGCAAAAGTGCAGAGAAAGGTATATTCCCTGTTCAAATACTGCCCTATTCCTTCTGAATATTCCTTGTGAGGGAAACAGGTTATACTCCTAAAGATGCTGTAATACTCTTTATAGGACTCAGGGCACCTGCTTTAAGAGACAATTCATCCTGAAACCACACAGACAGCAACCAAGGCTGACTCTGAGGCCTCTCCTGGAGATGAGGACAGGGATGATGTGAGATGTACAGGTCTGCTCCCTCTTCCAGCAGAAAACCATGCCATGCCCAGCTGTCCTCCAGATCTGTGCATCCTTTTCCCCCACACAAGTGGTCCTCTCTCTCGGCAAGGGGTGAGAGCCCCAGGATGTGGGGTGCTGCTCCTCTGATGAGTTTGGCCCCAAACTTTGCTCTTTTTCCATGAAGATCAAGAGTGAGCTGGGTCTAATGAATGAAAACGTGTGGGAGTTTTGGGAGAGGGAGGCTGTAAACTCAGCAAGACAGGCAAAAGTTTATGCAATGTTTATTTTTGAGCACGCAGACATCTGCCTGCGGCACCTGAATGGCTGCAGAAAGTGTTTTCAGAAATTAATCATTATGGAGCTTGATGCACTGGGAAAATGCGCCGTGACTCATCCAGAGCCTGAACGGTGACTGTCACTGTGTTAGGATAAAATAACTTCTCAAATAGATGATGCATGTGACAGTTGGATGTGCTCATCTAATTGCAATAACCGGCACAGAGAAGAGGAGCTTGTTACGAAGGTCTTCGCATTAGCACACACTTTTGAGGGTATTTATTGCTTCCAGGACTGCTGAGGATGGACATAAAAGGCTCCCAGGTGCCAAGAAAGCTGCTAAGAGCACTGAGCATTTTAAGCTTTCCCTGTCATAGCTGCAAAATCCTCTAACAGCACATACCCTGCTTTGCCTTACATCAATCCTTACCCACAGGAGCAGCCTGATCTAGTGGGTGACATCCCTGCCCATGGCAGGGGGCTGGAACTGGGTGATCTTTCCAACCCAAACCATTTTATGATTCTATGATTAGGGGTCAAGTGAACGTTGCTTATTGCTCCTTCAGCCTCCTTACAGCTGAAGCCCCAGAAGTGAAGATGGGACTCTGCACTGACGTGCAGGTCAGCCTGTTGGGGTAGATCAGGCTGCTTGGTCACAGCATCACCTTAAAGTCACCTTGAAAAGTCACATTTCTGTCACATGCTAGCATAGGGCCAGCACAATTTCACACCCAGATACATGAGATCAGTCTCCTCACATGATGAATTACACCTCTGGCTTCTACTAAAATGACTTTGTTACAATTTCTGACATTTAGCCCTGTACTTTTTATTTGGAAAAACTGGGTTTTGGAAGTTTACAAAGGCTCTCTTGGGAGCAGAAAATCAATCCTGTTGTTAATACTGAGTTGCAGTCATTTGCTGCCATTGCATGTGTCACTGCTATCAGCAATGTCAGCTCAATTCATTTTTGCTACCAACCACAGCAATAATAAGGTGATAAAATATATCCTAGCTACAAAAACTCCTGTTTATCAGACAAGTGGGACTTTCAAAGCATTTTAATGTTGGCTCAGGATGGCTCCCATCGATGTCCCTGAGAGTGCCTGGTATTGTTTTCTTTGAAGCTTTTGAAGAATGAGGAGATATTGTCATTGATTCAGGGGAACTAAAAAGACCTCCGAGAGACCATTGAAAATGCAGTGTTTTAATTGCAAAACTTCCATCCAGATTAGGCAGGTAAACAGAAAATATGAGCCCTGTTTCCTTCCAGAGAACAGTATCATAAAATCATAAAATGGTTTGAGTTGGGAGGGACCTTTAAAAGTTGTCTGGTCAAATTGTGTGAAAGCCTTGTGATGCTTTTATTTTTCTTCTTGAAAAGTAAGATGTTTCTGATAGGTTAGGTAGGAGAGGGAGTTCTCCTCTCTACACTGTGGGATAGTGGCCCTTGACACTTTGGTGATGTTACAAGGGACAAATGGTGACTGGAGAAGTTGGGCAACAGAGGGACTCCTGAGTCAGAAACACAGCACTGTGTGGAGGCTGCTCTGCCTTCTGCTCTTTCCTAGAACCAAGAGTGCATCTGCAGAGCCCTTGCCAGCCTGGAGTGGACGTGGTCAGGCTCAGTACACCTGGCATCACTATTGAGATGAATGCAAAGTTACACCAAATGAGTGCAGAAAGTAATTTAGTCCATGTCATTCCTCCTAACTTAGTTCACACCCCAAATCAACACAGGCAGAACATACAGATTTTAGCTTTCTAATCGTTTACTCTGCATTACTTTTCAGATTGCTCACCCCCTCCCTCCCTGTGTCCTCTTTGGACATAACCATGTCCCCATGAGTCCCTGAGAGTCCTCTAACAGGGCTCGATTTTGCATGCAAAGTCAAGAAAATCATCATTACTCAAAACCCTTTTGCTACCCAATAGCAGACAAATAGGTCTGCTGGGAAAAGAAGCCTGTGGATGAATGGCTAAGAAACCCTAATAGCAGCAGTAAAAGGCTTTGGATGCTGATCCTGCTGTCTGTCCCCAGTTTTCTTGGATATATTTACCCTTGCTACTCCTTCTTACTCAAAACAAACATGCTAACTTATTTTAATACAGTGATCATCTATTTTTATCCTGTCTATAACAGGGAGGAGAATCAGATGGTCTATACATTAAAAAACTTAAAATTTCCCCCTTAGTTTAGAAAGCAAAGAAAGAGCTTTTGAGATAGCCATATGTCAAATCATATGGCTATCTCAAAAGCAGAGACATTCCTCTCTTACAGCTGAATTTCTTGTGATTCAGATTCAAGCAAGGCAGATGATGTCTCTAACCTGTCTTCTCCAGGCCTGTGGATAGAAATAGTTCAGAAGTGCTATGGGTCTTTTATGTCTAACCTTTGCACAGCTCATATTAAATTGTATGTATTCAAGGAGCTGTTCTATTGCCAAGCTGAGAGCAAGATTTACAGGAAAATTCAATTAAAGTCACAGTAAGAGAAAGGATGAACAAAGAAATCACAAATAGAAGGCTCCAAGAGGTTTAAACTGGATCCAAAATATGAAATTTGCTAGAAAAGCAAAATATAGGCATTCTAAACATCTCTAGGGAGAAGAGGCAAAGCATTGAGGAGCAAAGGAGGGAAAGGGATAAAGCCTGAACATTACATCTAGGAGGGGGAATTAGGAAAAGCTGGTCCTGGCTTTTCTCTATCTAGGAAGCCTTGATTCCCTGTTTTTCAGGTGTGGGTTTATATCAAGAGGCTACAGCTCTGTGACAAAGCTTCACAATGGCATCACAGAGCCCAGCAACCCCTGAGCCACATTGCCAAACCTGTGCTGAGCTCTGGTTTGCAGGCAGGTGGGGCTGAGGGTAGAGCACAAGCCAGTCAGACATGTACCAGTTAATACACCTCCAAAGCTGGAGGACATGAACCTTGTTTAAAGACACTCACCAGACAGCAGAAAATTATTTAGGATGGGCTTCACTGCACCATGTATAGGTGTCTATATCAGAGCTACCTGTACAGTTAATGGAGAGAAAAGACATACAACTCCTCCTCAAATGGATGATTAAAACAATGTCTGATGAAGGCTGCCTTTACTTTCAGCTCTGGATGCTGTCAGGTACCCTTTAGAAAAAGCTTTCTGATGTATTTATAACTCATTTTTTAGGGGAGGGTGAATAGTACTCCCGAAGCCCTACAAGCTGTGGGTGACAAAGCTGGGAAGTGGATCCCAGCATTGGGTTCTTCCATGGCCTACAGGAGAACCTGAGAGAGACCTCACTGCAAATGCCACCCATTTTTTAAAATGACTGCATCATATCAGCTTTCTCAGCTGGGTTCTCCAGATTATTCTAGGATAGAATCACCATTGATCCTTGAAGGACTTAAAAGTATAAGTGATGTCTAAGTAGTCAGAGCTGAACCAGAGGCCTGGGTATAAACAATCTATTACTATTGCTGTCTATCTTGAATTTCCATAGAGCTTGGAAAGTTTGGAAGTCAAAAAGTAAGAACGTTTGTAGGAGCAAGTACATACTTTAAGGCTTTCTTGAACTGTGCTCAGTAAAGAAACATGATTACACACAATATTGAAAGACTGTTAATTTTTGTCTCAGATAAAGTATTCCCTAATGGAAAGTACACAGATGACCAGGTTATATGGGAAAATATATGGTTCATAAGAAAAAGAAGAAGTCTGAGCAGGACATACTGCAGTAGAGCTCACAGATGGATGTATTAGCAAGCTAAAAGAATGTTACCTTCTGTGGGAAAGCAGTTACTCTTGTAGAGAAATCACAAAATTTAACCACATGGATAGTCAACAATGTTAGAGTTTCAGCGAAGAAACTCCATGAAATTGCTTTATGTTGGTTAGCTTTTCCAAAAGTTGCAGTGAAATGTGGTTTTTAAGGCAGAAACAGGCAGAGCGGAAAAGGGTTAACAGCTTCATTTACTCTGTGATGTATTCCCACGCAAGCCACTGTCAGCCTACAGACCTGACTAATCCCAAGTGTAGTTACTAATTGCTGTCATCCAAACAGTGGCTGGCATCCATTTAATTTTCCCTTTCACTTGGTGTCATTAACATTAGTGACATATGGGCCTTTCCCTGCCCCAGCTCAGTGGCTACCAGGGAAACCTATGGCTTGAGCTTTGCAAACATAAAAAATCCATGATTGACTTTCACCATCTTGATGGTGTCAGAAAAACTGTTTACAGATTTGGATCCTAAATGCCTGCAAGCTGTTGGGTTTTTTTCCTGGGCACAACTTTATAATAGCAGTATAAAGGTACACTTCTACATCTTTAACTTATACCAGACTGATGCACAATAAAATTCAGGCAATAAGGGAGATACAGCTTGAAACACATTACAATATAAATTATTACTCACTATTTTGCTTTCTTCCTTTCTTTTTCTTTTATACTTTAATATAGTTGAGGTGGGCAATTGTTTATAAGTGAGAGTGCATAAATCTTCTGAATTCCTTTTGTATGTTTTCACTTGACTCAAAATATTAGGTCAAGATTTCAGATACACATCTCAAAACTCTGTTTCACTCCTTGCTATCTGTTCTTACTAGAGTTAAAACTCCTTTATCTCTGCTGCCTTATATATAGATGCTACTTTTTTTGGTATTAAAGTTACACAATATGTCTCAAATCCCACACTGCTTTCCTCTACTTCATTTGTTGATGTCTATCTAGGCTCATTAATTTTTTAAACAGTATACTTTTTATTTTCTGCTGGCCACATGCTTATTATGCACTGCAGAGTTTTAGCCATACTACTTTCAGGTAAGATCTTCAGGATTTAATATCACAGGCATTTCAGATCCTGTTCAAATAGCACAGCAACCATAGTGATGATATTACTTTTAAAGATTGAGTAATTTCTGGACCTTGTGTCATTTGGAAATATAAAGTAAGACAAAAAACAAAATCTCAGATCATACTGACTTTTCTTGCTAGGGAGACAGCAAGTCCCACAGAGGACAGTAAAAAAAGCTTTGGTAACATACAGTGAGTCCTGTATGTAGCCTTTTATTTGTAAATTGACTTCACCCTGCTCTGAGTTTTAAGGTTAAATAATTTAGTGATGCAAAAAGGTGACAGAGCAGCTGACAAAGCACACTCTCCTCACCCATCCCTGTGTTGTATGGAAGTTCTGCTCACCTGAACTGACTCCTGCTGGCCCTGTTTCCTCCTGGAGGGTCCCTGGGAATGAGCAGCAGCAGCCCCACACTGCAGAGAGCCATTCTGCCAGCAGCTCCCCAGATCTGCTTCCCACTCTGAATTCTTACTCATGTCAGCACCTGCAGCAAGAATTGTCCTCTTCTGCAAGTTGACCTTGTTTCCATTTTCCTTGCACGAAGGGCATTCTATATCCAACCAATATGTTTTTTTCCCATATACTTTCAGAGTGAGTCCCTTGCTGCATACCTGGGGGTGCCTGCAGTTTTTTGTGTTTTATTTTACCAAAGGAGAAGAAAAACGCTGCTCCAGCTGAAATCAGTGCTGCTTAGACACTGGATTTTATCCTGCAGTTAAGGTGAGCAACAAATCCTTGGGACCAACCTTGTGACCTACCCACTGCAGAAGCACAAAACATAAAGCAGCAGCAGGGTTTCTATCCTGTTTTCCACTTTTTCTGGAAAGATAATTTGATTTTATTCATGTAACTGATTACACAAGGTGCTTTGTTTGGCACCCTGGTGAGCGATGGGGCCTTTGATGGATGCACCATAACCCACTTTCCTTCCTCCAGCTGGAGCTAAAATCAGAGCAAGGCTCTGTACAAGAACAAAGGGAAATTGCAAACTTGTCTCCGTTAGCAGAGCATCACAGAGCTCCCTTCCTGACTGCTCCAGCAAGGGTCTCAAATGACATAAAATGAGCAAATTGAACCATTTTTGTGTCAGCGTGTGGTCACAGCAATGACACCAGCCAGGGATGGACAGAGGGCTTGCATGATGCAAAGAACTGACTCTGCCCTTATACCTCACATCTCTTTTCATGAGGTGAATAAAAGCTGAGTCAAACCTGAATCATGGTGAGCTGGAACTGCAGTAAAATTACAAAAAAAAAAAAAAGTCACTCCATGAATTGAAAGAAAAGAACGGAAACAAAAAATAAAAGGCTATGTATTGGAGTCTGAAAAGTGGATCAATAAGGACAGGAACATCTTGTGCTAGCCATGGGAAGCCCTGTGCTGGGGTTTGCTAGTTAGATAAGAGGAGGCAGAAAGGAAGGCCCAGGAGGGAGCAGGAAAGTGAGCAGGGCCAACCCCAGAGATGCCAGGGAGGCAGAGGATGATCGGTGCCTGAGGCAGTCACACGCTTCATTAGGAATGAGTAGTTGGACATCGCTGGGGAACAGGAGACAAAATTCGGACTGAAAGGCAACCACCCAGGGAGAAATGTGCATAATTCTGGGGGATAAGAATAATTTGGGTCAGGCCACGAATAAGCTGCTTTCCCACCTCACTGAGCAGGTCGCTGCCGTGCTCTGGCCATGAGCTGAGCGGTCCAGCGCACATCCTGCCTGCTGGGATCCCGCCTTGAGGGGTGGGACACGAAGCATCCTCAGAGTCCGAGGAGCAGGGAGATGGATGCGGGCACCCCATGGACAGTGACAGGGATGCCAGCAGTCAGGCGGGAGGCAGCGGGGGATGCAGGCCAGCATCCCTCGGCAGGGCTGGGGAAGGGGGGATCCCATCCCACAGCGCCGCTCCCATCCCGGAGCCTATGGAAACCAGAGGTTCCAGGCGAGAGGTGCTGCCCTGCTCCCCGGCTGTGCCTGCGGGTTTCGCCCCCGCTCCCGCCGCGGAGGTTTTGGGGCCGGTGAGACGCAGCCGGAGGATGCTCCGCGCTCCCTTCGGCACGCCGGGGCTGGACCAGGCTCGGCAGCGTGCGCCTGCGCTGCCAGCCTTCCTCCCCCTGCCGCTCCTCCTCCTCCTCGCCGCTGCCGGCCCCTCCTCCCGGCTCTGGCGGTGCCGGCTGCCGGGGCGGGCGGCGGGGCCGCTGTGTCCGACAGCGCCGGGGTTATGCCCGGCTGCCGGCGGGGCGCAGGGCCAGGGGCAGCCCGCGGCCGGGGCTCGCAGGTGTCCGGCGGGAGGGGGGGGCCGTGATCCCCAGCAGCACCCCCCGCCCCGGGAAGGGGTGCGCGGGCGCTCCGCGGCGGGGGAGGAGGAGGAGGAGGAGGAAGATGCTGCTGCTGAGGATGCTGAGGATGCGGCGGGCCGGAGCGGAGCGGGGGTACCCGGGCAGCGCCTGGGTGTGCTGCTGGCTGCTGGGCTGGCAGGCGGCCGCCCTGCAGCTGCCGCCCTGCGAAGAGGTGAGATTTTCCTCCTCCTCTTTGGCTTTTCCTCGTCCCTAAGGGCGGGTGGGGGTTATGCACCGGCTCGGGCGGAGGGTGGCATCCCAGCAAGGGGGTGTTGCTGGCTCCCGCAGAGCTGTCCGTGGGATGGTGGAGGGGTCAGACCCTCGGGGAAGGCTCTGGGGCGGCCGAGCCCCCCCGCATCACGGGCAGAGCGGCTCCCTCGGCCGTCGGTCGCGAACCGCGCTCCCCACTCCCCTTTCCCTGGGGATCGCTGCTCCATTCGGTGCATGGAAACTGCAGAGTCCCTCTCCAAGCGGAGGGGGCCCGGCCGGCCTCGCTGTTTTTCTGAATACCGTGTTGAATCAGCGTAAAGGTAGAGGGTAAGGGAGGGATGGTGTGTGAGGCTGTCCTGCCCTCCCGGTGCCAGCTCGGTGTGTCCGGGGCCGAGCCGTGCGTGTGACATGGAGAGAGAAACTTTCTGGCTCTCTGCTGCTGTAAGAGCCCGAACGTGGCGGGGGTCGGTGTGTTGGGAGCAGGGACGCTCCGCACGGCTCTGCGGGATGCGGGGCTCAGGCGGCCGGACAGGGATGCGCGGCTCCGGGTGGCCCCTGAGGTTTTACGGGGAAGGGACCTGGGCTTCCTGGAGCGATTTTCCAGGGTTTCCAGCCTTACTCCTACATGCAGGGAAACCCTCTCTGCTGCTGTTGAAGAGCCAGTGGGTCTTGCCTGTATTTTTAACCAGCAGTAGAAGTGAAGAGGCTGGGTGTCACCATCCCAAACAGGTCTAGGTGGCCGGAGCTCTGCTCAGGCAAGCAGGAACCTTTAAGTGGGTTAACAGCTGTCAGTCCTCTGCCTTCTAACCCCCTCCTATCCGAGGATGCTCTGGGACCAGACCTCCCCACTTTACCTCCTGCAGTTGCACCGTTTAGCAAGAACTAATTTGTGCATTCTCAGAGCGGGTTGGGGGTGGGTGACCGCAGCCAGATGGGAGCACTCGGCTGGGGAAGGGTCCTGATCCATGCTTGGAAGCTCTTGCAGTGTGAGACCTCCTCGGCTGGGGTGCAGAGGACCATGTCTCCTTTTTATGATGAAAGAGAGCATTTCAGACCTGGGGAATATTCTCTCTCTGCCTATGAAATTTTCTTCTTGTCTTCCAAGTAGCAGAGCTCAGTGCTAGTCTAGCGTGGGAAATCTTGCAGTAGGGAGAGGTGATGTCTGGCAAATCAGTGTCTGTTTTGGGCATGTTTCTCCTCAATGTTGATCATTCTCAAAGCATGTTTTTCCTAAATGTTAGTCATTCTCAGAGAGAGGAATTTATGCAGCCACCTGCTTTAAATTACCTATCTCCCTTTTCAGCTAGTGAAGGGAAACAGGTACTTTTAGAGCTGTTTTCAACCTAAAGTCTTTGCTTAAAAAAATGGAACCTTTGCAGATGGTTAAAGGTGAGAGCTGAACCTGTGCAGTGGTACCAAAAGTGTAGAGCTGGTATTTTAAGCATCTTGCATTGGGCTTTAGGTGTCTGTAGTCTCAGTCCTGCACAACTTTGGATCTGGACCTGTGTGCTTTTGCTTTCTTTTTAGAGAGGTTAAGAACGTTGTTTTACTTGACTTGAATGCTTTCTGAAGCAGAGGCAGCCCTCACTCACATGGATAAAAAGCTGTGTGTTACTTGTGCTGGGGTGTGTGCAGCCATGAAAGTGTGTGTCCCAGGAAATGTAATTACAAACATGTCTGGATGGAGACAGAGGGGGGAAAAAAAAGGAGCTTACAAAGAACCAGGATAGCAGATGACCTGCTTTACAAAGGAGAAGAATAGAAGTTAATAGTTTTGTCTCAAAATGTTGCAATTTGCCCTAATTAAGTCCGATTTGAGTGACCTGGGTATATTACCATTAAAAACACATCAGCTCCCGATGAGATTGACTCTGATTTGGGCAGACTCAGGGATGAAGTTGTGCCATAAGAAAGCACAGCCTGTCAGAGGGTATTGCAGTCCTTTAAAGACTTGGTAAATGTCTTTTGTTTTATACCCAAAAGGTCTGCGAAGCACAAGGCTTAATGTAATGACAGGTAGTTCATTTTCAAGAAGGATCTGTAGGGGATCCTTCTTTAGCAGCACTTTCTCTACTCCTTCCTTGACAACTTGTATTTTTGTTCCCTCACTTATGACAAATGCAGATATCTGCTGGTTTGTGAGATTTCTGTGCTGGCACAACATTTGGAGCAGTGGGATCTCTGGCTGTGCCTGAGGCTCCTTGGTACTCTGATTACATAGATAGTAAAATAATAATGTCTAGCAATGTCACTTTCCAGAAACCTTTTTGTCACTGACTTCATTCATCAGGGACTGTAGTAGTTCAGCACGCTGGATTTAGGAGGGGTGTGTTTGTGCTGCAAACCAAAGGTACAAGCAGCTCGAGTGAATGTTCCTGTGAGTTTTTGGAGTACATTGGTACAGCCATGAGCTTCTGGCACAGCAATGTTCCGTCTGGGCTGTCATGGTCATTCCCATCATGAGCCCTCCCTGAGCTCTCCAATGCCAGCAGACAATTTAAAGGTGATTTGTGAATCTCCAAGAGATGGAGGCTGGGGTTCCTCTGGGGTGCAGAACCCAGGGAGACCCATTACTGTACCCTGTGCCTCTGGTGACTTGACAGCTCGAATTGGGACAGTGGTAGAGGAATAAGTGCTTGGTGAATTCTTTCTACTATGCCAGTGATGATCAGGGTACTTATGCAAATATTTCATGTGTTGCATAAATTATGACTTTGAGTGGAATTGATGACACCCATGCTTTTCACTGCCATTAAATACACATTAAGCTGTTATGTTGGAAATAATGAGACATTCCTGCCAGTCCTCCTGCTGCTGCAGGGACAATGTTGTTACATCTTATGTTCCACTGTTTGGTACTTTTTCTTTTCTAAACTTTTCAAGTGAATGGGTCTTCTTCAGCTTCGCCATAGAGATTCACCCAAATCTGAGCAGATTTTGCTCTTAGGACACTTGATACTCAGCCTAATTGGGTTTTTTCTTCATTTCGTCTTTCCTTTTCCCTGTATTGTTTATGCAATAATAATAAAAAAATTAAACTCACCAAGTGACTCTTCTCTTAATTCCCCTTCAGCCAAATTGCTTTCGAAGTGAGATACAGAGTATCCTGCTGGCAAAGATGTTTTCTTTCGTACTCCTGTTCGACTCTCAGTTATTATGCAGATTGAGACATGCCTTTGACGTTGGTAATAGATGTGATTCTGATATATTGCATGGTTTTCCTGCTGTTTTAGTAGACAGGTAAATTAAAGGGTGATGCTAAATGCTTTCTTTAAGGGAATGCATTTTTGCACTAGTCTGCTAGAAAGCTTATGGAAAAGACAAAAACAATATAAGAAATGTTCTTGGAAAGTGATAGTCTTCTATAAAATCACTTGTGAGACAAAGGCAAAGGAGTCTTAAAAATAAAGGGGAAGCATGAACTTGAACTTAGGGAAAGTAAGGTGGATTTGGTGTGTTGAAATAGTGCCACGATGAGAAAAGGTTAAAAAACCGAGTATGTCTAAGCTAAGTGTGAAGTATTTTAAGTATATTAGTACGTTAAATGAGGGTGCTAGGTACTGAGCTAAGGAGCGTGGGATGCAAGGTGAAATTCTGTCTTTCCATGTGAAGGATGGAGAGGAGATGTGTCAGTTGTGGAAAGGTGTTACGTAAGGCAGCACGCCTGTCACCAAGTACTCATGGCAGGAGTAACAGGGATGTCTGTCGGCAGGAATCTGAATATCTGAAGCACTCCTGAGTTGTAAGGGAACTGTTCCTGCTTGGGAAGAGGTTTGGAGTCATTGCAGAAGGCTCTAAAGAGGCAGCGCGTGTGCTGATGGAGAAACAATTTGGGTGGGTGATTAAAAGAAGGAGAAAAGAATAGAACCTGTCAGAGTGGTTTTGTGCCCTATCATTAGTGCTCAGGAACCGTGAAGGCTGTGTTTGTTCTACAGCCCCTTAATGAGCACGCAGAGATCACAGCAAAGGGTGGGGCTGTCTAGGTAAGGAGGGAGTAACTCGACAGAGGAAGAAAAAGAAGAACATGCATTAATGCACGGGGGAGAGAAAATTAATGAGATGCAAATCTATAGGATAAGGTAGAAATAAAAAGGATTTTTGTTCTCTTGAAAGGCTGTATGTTTTTATTTGTAAAAGGTAATAATTTTTTATTTTTATGTAACCATAAACAACCTTTGGGTTGATCAAATACAACTATTTGATCTCTGAGATTCATTTAGTCTCTGTTGGCTTTAAAATCACTGAAGGGATTAGCTCATTTAGGAAAGAATTCTAGGCTGGTTTCCTTGCTGCCCCTTTTTGGTACCCTTGTCCCTTTCTCTGAAGCATCTGCATTTGCTGTTTTAGCAACAGAGCAGGTGCTGCCTATACCAGCTGCTGGGATGATCCAAATGTTGTATTCCCTAATTTTTAACCACCTTGAAAGATATTAGATACTTAATCTAGGAACAATTCATAGTCAGCAGAAGAGGCTGTGGAAAGATTCCTACACAGACCATTTCACTTCTTTTATGTCTTGCTACATGGAGTTTGTTTTTGTGGGGAAAAGAGAAACGTAGAGCTTCCATTTTCCATGGTGATGAAGGGTCATAAAGATGAGGTAAGCAGAGTTAAAAACAGGCTACAAAACAGCTGACAAGGAAGTTGATGGAGTGGAAACACGTGCACAAAAGGTGAGGAGACAGATGCTAAAACACAGGTGCCACAGCAGAAAGCACATGAGCAGACCAAGGTGGGGGAAGCACAGGACAGGCTGGTGAGGTGTCAGAAATGAAAACCTGGGAAGGAAGACAGATGCTGGCATAAAAATGGGATAGTGAGCCATGGTTGTAATGATTCAAGGATAAGAGAATTAGTCATAGTGGAAACTGCTGTAACAGACCATAAACTCAAAAGAGTAGCAGCCATTAAACCAACACAAGATTGCATTTCTCCCACCATCAAATATCACTGGATCATTCAGAGTGAGATTTATCATTTATAAAGAAGGCTATGATTTTATTTTCTCTTTTTCTTCATAGGTTGAGGTTGAGTGAGAATGGGAGCTGTGCAGGGATTCCTGACACATCCATGCATCGTAGAACCAGGACTTCCATCCAGCCCAGGATGGGTTTTTGCAGGGATTTGAGCTCTCAGCTGCCTTGCTCAGGCTGTATTTTCCACCAGGTGTTGGTTGGGAAGGCTTTGGCAGTACTGTGTGTTGCTTTATGACCTGGGTCAGAAATGCTGGAATCACTTGAAGGGAACCTTTCCCTGAGCCTGACCCTGTTCTCAGGGAAGGTGTTGGGAGGGCTCCCACTGCCTGCAGCAACCATGACAGAGCCAGGGGCTGTCAGACCTGCAGGGCTCAGGCTGTGGGCAGCAGGGAAATGCCATCACTGCAGGCTTCCCCCTGTCTTATGGTAGGTTGCTGTCAACACCTGCTGCAGGAAGTGGTAAGCACCAACTAAATAGGAAAAAAAAAAATTAGAGAAGACTAGATAAGAATTGGTAAAAAGAAAAGTAGCCTTGAATGCCTCATACTTGAGATAGGAAAGAAGCAGTGTTTGGGAACAGGTCCCAGATGTCTCCCAGATGGTGCCAAGGTTTTTCTAGGGGCTGCTGCTGTGAAGGTCCCATGTTGTTATCCAGCATGGCCTTATCTTCCCTGACTCTTACAATCATGTGGAAAAGAGTGTCCTACTCACTACCCCTTGGTAATACTTTAGGTCTTACCCTGGACCTGAAAATATGTTTAGATTTTGATTGCTGGTACTGGGAACATTTTGGTTTCAGCCTTTTGAAAACAATAACGTGTGGTATTGAAGGAGAGAAATAGATAAACCTCCCTTTTTGTTTTTTATTTTAACAACCATCTTTTAAAGCAAACAAACAAACAAGCCCCTTTCAATTACAAAACATTACCTAAATCTCATAATGACCTTGTTTCACAAGCATTGTGATACTCTCTTTGATAAATAGTGCCAGACAGTAATCGCTGTGCACTTGGGACATGGGCTCAGAGCTGATTTGAGATGATTTAGGACGACGTGTGCAGCTGAGCTGCTGGCTCTGCTGTGTTGGTGCTGATGATCCTGTCACTGTGCTGAGTCAGAACTAATGCTGATTCGGCTGCAAACTCACCTGCCAAAAGGAAAAAAATAGCCAAAAGAAAAGGGTGAGGGTTTAGCTGGGAGAGTGGCAGAGATGACTCAGTCAGTGTTTAGGTTCTGGGGTGATAGAAGTGGTGCAGGTGGCTTTGGGACCTACTCAAGGGCACAGGTCTGGTCTTCTTTTATTTCCAGAACATAAAATTTTGTTGGGCTAGAGCTAGCCTGGATTTACAGTGAGATAATGGTAAGTGGATTGCGTTTCTTGATGTAGGAAGAAGAAAATGAGAGCTGTATGTTAAAGGTGTGAAAGAACTGGATTGTTGCTTTCTGTTGTGCTTTGACTTAAAAGATGCAAGTGCTGTCCCTGCAAGGAAAGGTATTTGCTGGCTGCAAGATATGTTTTCAATGGAAATAATAATAATTCCAAATGATGGTGTATTCCTAACTAGGAAATTCCTTTGACACTGAGTTTTTACTGCTACAAAGAGAAGATAAATCAGTCATCCCATTGGTATTGGATTAACCTCTCTTACCTCTTAGTGTTTTGTGGTCAAGAAATGCAACACACAACAGAGGTGATTTATGGTAATACTTGAAGACTATTGGACTACAAGGAGTGACAGGAACTATTACCTGGTGGTGAAAATTCTGGGTAGCTCAATTTTCATTTGTTTAGATTTTGTTCCCCCTTAGAAGTACAAATATTTTCAGGGATAATCTGCAGGAAAGTGGCTCAGGGTGTTTGGGATTGGTTAAAAGAGGCTATGCCCACCCTGCCAAGAACAGCAGCATCAGAAGATATTCCTGTAAACAAGATGAGGCAGTCCATGAGTGTGGGCAGATCCCTGGCCCTCTTTTATTTAGTAGGGTAGACCCAGTCAAGAGAGCTATTTTCTATATGATAATTACCAATGTGGGTTACTAGTGCTAATCTTATAATCCAGTTTGATGAAAAACCCCTGCTTAAGGGAGAGGGTGAACTTTCCCTCTGGGGGTGGAACTGACCTGAACATACTTAGAGGTGTTTTTGATGTAATGAATATGGTCAGAAAATTCAAATGCATTAGATAACCAAGCCAGAGGGAGGAGCAATGGGGAGTGCAAAACCCGAAGATGCCATTAACATAATTGCTGCTGGCTTGATAAAATACAGTACACATTTAACAGGAGAGAAATCAGTGTCTAAATTGATTGTACTGTCACAGAAGGCTGAAGTGCACAAGGTGGTGATTGCTAGCAGCAAACTGAAGGGTAAAGGTGATTTAGACCTGAGCTGTTGACTCTTAAAGTGTTAATTTCTCACAATATTTCCTGTGGTGTATGAAATCCTCCTGGTTTTGTACTTGCTCTCTGAAGTTTCTTAAAGGAAGACCTTCACACAGGCCAGTCATGTTTTATACACACAAGGGGTGGTGCTGTGTCTTTTGAGAGATGTACAGCAGAAATGGATGACTGCTGATTTTTTCCCAGGCTTTTATATCCATGGCTCCCTCCTGCTGGCAGGTCAACAGTGCTGATCAAATGCTGCTTGTTTCTGTTAAGCTGCTTTTTATCTCCAGCTCTGTGGTTCCCTGAAGCAAATGAGGAAAAGAAAGATTTCCCAAGACAGTTCTTTTCTTGCCGCTTTTGTTTGTTCTTATTTAATCCAATTTTTAAAAAATTCAGATTTCTCTTGAAAGGAAAGAATGAGGGGCTGTAACCAGGCTTCTTCATGGCAGGATTCATGCTTGCGTGGAGGGGCTATGAGCTGATGTTCATCTCAGGGATGCTGGGGAAAGGCTGCACAATAGAACTGGAGTGGGAAATGATTCAGCTTATCATGCTGCACCTTCCTCACAAGCACCTGCCCTGCAGACCTGCTGATGAGCAGCTTGTCTTGCCTTGTGGTGAATGTCAAGTGTCCTGATTAGCAGGAGAGTGGCTCCCCCCTAGAGCTGCTCAAGTAACAGCTGAACCCAAGCCAACTCTTGCCTCTTCCAGAAGATCTGACAGGATGGCTGTCAATGGTGCCTACAGTGAATATAGGATACACCAGGGCTTGGAATTCTCCTTTTTTTTTATAGCTGGCAGCCCACTGTTCTCTGTGTTAGCCTCTGCACAGCGAGGCAGTAAATCCAGAGGCATTGCCCTATCCTGCACCAAAGGAACACATCCTGTTAGAGCCAAGCCATCCTTTCAGGGGTGCACTAACCAGGTATCACAGATAGTTCAACACTGATCCCTGAACTGCTACTGAAATAGCTGTGATCAATGATCACACTCCCATTCACCCCAGCCAAGAGGAGGCATAATGTCAAAACCAATCAATTCCTGTATCTTTCTGTTTTGCAGTATTTTTAATGGCACTTAAAGCCAACTCTACTTAAATGTTTGCTGGCTCCTCTGAAAAGTCATTGCTTTGCAGTTCCAGCTTTTAAATTTAAAAAAATCCCAAACAAACCAGCTGGTTTGCTGCATTGCCCGTTGTGATACTGACCTGCAAATCTCTTGAACTGCTTTGCTAAGCATGGGGAAAAGATTTCCTTAAAACATCATCATGTGGTCATGGAGGAATCACAGCTTTCATTGAAAAAGGTGGGAGAAAAGAAAAGTTAAGTTGGCTCCTCAGTATTGAAGAGTTGAAATGTGAACTTTGAAAGTCTGTAAACTTAAATGAAGCAGAGCTAACTTGCATAGTGTTTTAAGGTCCTGTGGCACTTAAATAGGTTATATGAATTTGATGGGGTGGAAGCAATGATGCCTGACTCAAGGTTTTGGGAGGCTTTATGTGACTGTTACTGAAGGTACAATTTGATTAACAAACTTTGACATTATTTAAGTTTAGCATTTACACTGTAGTCGATGGGAAGGCCCAGTAGTGCCTCATTGGGCACTGCACATGCTAGGAATAAAAATAAATTACTGGGGCAATGACCTGCTCTCATAGGCAGTCTCTAGCCTTCTGAACAGGACAGACCCAAAGAGCTCTGGTCCCTGAGCTCTCACCGTGCTCCCTGGCATGGATTTGCCCATGGCAGCTGGCACAGCTTGGGACACTGCAGTAGAAGCTCTGGATGAACTCCACAGGGATCCTGCATTTAGGCAGCAGAGATGAGTGGAGCCAGTTTTGTCATGGGATGATGATAACTGGGTACTTGTTGTATGTTAGGAAGGCACACAGCACCCTCATGGTTCTCCAGGACAGCAGAAAATCAGTGTGAAGAGACCTTGCTCCAGTGATCCATGAATAATCCAAGCATGAGATCCTGATGGTGTGGAAATAACACAGGGCAGAACCAGCATTTCTGCCATAAAAAGAACTGACCCTGCTTTTAATTGTAAAAGTTAGGCACTTAGCTTGACCTAAGTATCTGGCAGAGAAAATCACCACTCAATATTTATCATCCTGAAAGGGATTTTTCTGCTGAATGTGCCCATTTTCTTCCACTGGCTACAGAGAGATGCTGGCTTTTGCCAGATTTTAGTTACCTGAAATAAAATAGGGACCCATCAGTGGAATCAGTTGCCACTGTGCACTCCATTAGCTGTTCCACAAGCTACAAGGTCACCTTGCAGCACTCTGTGTGCTGCTGCAGGGGTGAGGGTGTTTTGATAAGGCTGGGACATCACAGTGGTGCAGCTAGGTCTCTGCAGCGACCTAATTATACTGCAGAAGGGATCTAAATCTTTGCCTCTGAACTGCTGAATTAGAAGGGAAGTGCAGCAGGAGCACAGCCTTGGTCTTTAGTTCTGGAGAGCTGTTTGTGAGCCAAGAGTTTTTATTGCTTTGCCTTGTAGCAGCTTCCTACCAAAGGTGCTTTATCACACAGCAGAGTCCCTTCCTATCCAGAGAATAATTATCATCAGGCTAATGCCAGGGTAAATTTCTGTATTATACATGCACAATATACCTATGTCTGTCTGTCTGTCTGTATATCTATCTGTCCATCTCTACACACACACATTTAAGCTTGCCTGTAACGATCAGCTTGTAATATGTCAAATGGTCTAGACCTTGTATCTGTATTTAATTTCCCACAGCAAAAGGGCAGCTGCATGATTTTTTATGGCTTCCCATGTGCTTGGTTACAGGCTGGCTGCATCTCCCAGGCAGGTGAACCAGCCATGAATGCATTTCTTTCTTTGTGTCCTAGACTGGGTCATATCTCGTGGGCACAATCAGCAGCAGGGGACAGCTGAGGAGCTGTGCCTGAGCAAAACCCTGACCTCTCCCTCCCTCCTTTCCCCCAGTCCATGGGCTGATAAGTCACTGCTGATTGATTTGACTGATGCAGCCCTTGTGATAACACATTACCCTGCCCCTGGAAAAGGCTTTAATGGGGCTATGGACAAAGCTCTGTCATGCCAAGCTCATCTCTCACTGAGCCCTGGTTGGATGCAAGAGGGAATCTTGCAGCTGCAGGCTTGCTCTAGCTGCTAGAAATGCTAACAAATTTGGATTTGTGGCTGCCTAAGCTTCCTTAGCCCTATGGGTAAATCTGGACTTCAGGAGAATTGTGCACAGAGCAAGGCTTTGGCTGGACCCTGCTATTGGAGAATGTTTTAACTGGAGTTAGCAGCACAGACAGAAAAGAGTCCAGAAGCTGAATGTAGCTGATGGCAAAGTTTAATCTAAGATGTGTTCTCTCCACCATTTACTTAGCTCAGGCTGCCTTGGGCTGCTAATTTCTCTTTGGTTTTATTTATTAGTTATTCTTGCAGTGGAAATGGACTCTGTGGGCTTGGAGACAGCCCAGGAGGGCAATATTGGATGAGGCTTGCTCATAAGTGCACAGTGTTGCCTATTTTTCTTGTCAGGCTGTGATTTAAGATATTGCTTTGTTTAATGAACAGGGTTATTTCACATAAGGCAAGTAAGTGCTCACAAAGGGCTGGTCCTATCCTGGGACAGTGGTTCCAAGTCAGGCAGAGGTTCCCAAGCTAAACCTCCCAAGCATGATGTTCCTCTAGTGTTACAGGTGTCATCAGTCTCTATTTTGTCTTTTCTTTTTCCCCTCAAAATGGAATATTCATAAAAACATATAACATTTCCAAACTTGAATATTGATAGATTTAGCTAAAAATTGTAAAGGAAAAAAGTCTTGCTTGCTATGGGACTGGTTTTTTTTTTCTTTCCTGTTTGAAAATACTCAGCCATCTGGTCAGCAAACAAGTAAAATGCTGAATGATATTGGCAGCAAAACATCCACTGAAAAACAATGAATGAGAGAAGGAAACAGTTCACAGTCTTTCTGTAGCCTGGTGGGGTTTAGTTTTGCAGTATTTTTTTCCACAGAAAAGACTCCTGGGTAAAATTTATATTTGTAAAATGCAGAACCTGGTAATAATCTTCATATGAGTAAATGCAGATTTGGCAAAGCCTGAAGTCAGTAAAATTATTCTTATTTTTACTTCCCCACAAGGATTAATCAGGTTTGGCAAAAGAAGCACACCTTTTCATCATTTTCAAAATGCTTACTTTGTAGTATTACATATAAATGCAATATTATATATTACTGTAATACAAGTAATATTGTATTGAAGTGTAACAAAGTCCTCTCTATAAACATGTTTTCTGTCAATTTGACCACTTTAGTTAAAATTATGTGAGTTCAAGTTTGAGTCAAATGCCTTGTTTTGACACAAAACTGACCAATACTTCTAGCTCTTCCTGTGGGGACTGGTAGAGGAGACCTTGGATTGGGGTAACATTCCCTGCCACACTGAAGGTTCATTTCACTGATCCTCTCCCTGGCTGTAGCTAAAATTCAACCCCCGAGGAAGTCAAAGTCTGGAGGGGACAAGCTGAGCCCAGAAGTGAGCCAGACTCATCCATCCCCGTGAGGAGAGGGAGGAACACACTGGGAGCACAGAGATGTGGGTCAGTAGTGATGAGGGAAGGAGGGGTGGGTTTGTCACATCCTGCCCTGTGCAGGCCAAATTCATAAATGGGTATTTTTTTGTATAGCAACATCTCGAAAGGGAAATGTGGAGCAAATGAATTTGGTAGGAAATTGTAGAGGAGGTGACAGGGCAAAAAAAACTTACAAGATCAGACAAGCGAGCATCACACAGACTTCCCTCTAATAACTGTGTTGTTCCTTTTCTAATAGTTTTTTGGTGCCTGCTATGAAAAATTCTTATACCTAATGGAAAGTGATAACCAACAGCAGAGGGACAGAAATGGAAGCTTTGCAAAATACTGGTGAATATGCCTGCTTTTAAGCATATGAATAATTCCTCTGAAGTTTGAAAATGAATGCCTTATTTAAGATGAAGTTAAATACCATCCTGGATTAAAGTCAGGGAATTCTGTGTGTCACAGAGTCAATGCTCTGACATAACTGAGATATATTATTGAATTTAAATCTTCTGCCTCCAGTAAGTTGAGGATTTTGCTTTAGGTGCAGTGTTGAAAAAAGAATATTGATTGGTGCTAAAAATATTTAAATGTTAAGTCAGTTGGTGCTCATTTCATGCTCTTTTGTGGGTTTTCATAGAAATATTCCTTCTGTATACATTCTGCAGGCATTTTACGATTAACTAATGATGTCCTCTTATGTGCTTTTTAAAATGAAATTTTTGTAGCAAATTTGACAGGATGATGCTGTGAGACTGCTACTGGAGGGGAACTGCAATGAAATGGGCCATGTGGATTCCTCAGGTGATTAAATCTGGCCATAGTTCAGGTCCTCACAGGATTAGAGTTGGCAACTTGTAAAATATTGTTACCTTTATCCCCCTCTACATGAACCCCTGGGAGCCCTGTGAGGATGAGACAATTTGGCAATAGTGAACTGAATCAGTAAAGATACATTTTCCCTATGTAATTGCAGAAGTTAAACCTGGTTCAGAGCAGTCACTCTGAGGATGTGGCCATACTGAGGGAGATGCACAAGCTCTTGGATGCACTTGCACATGCCCAAAAATATTAATGTTGAGCTAAATTGTTCACTCAGATTTGAAGAGCCTTGTAGATAAATATGCTGTAGTATTTGCCTTGACATTTGCTCCATCTGGCTCATTTTTCTCGAGTACATGGATATAATTTCCCCACTCAAGTTATCAGCTCAGGTCCTCATCTGAGGTAAGTTATTTTGTCTTACTCAGCTGTTTTATATCTGAGGTAGTTCTGGTTTGTGAGTTCTACACATCTCAGGAGCATCCAAAGTGAGGGCTTGCCCCTGTCCTTTATTTTGAGATTTAAAAAAGGGACCCCAATTTATCATCTTGTCTTGCATCTGGTAAAGAAAGGTCATGACAAGGCATGAAAAGAAGTGAGTTCATTTGGCTGGTGCTTCAAGAAGCAGTGAAATTTGCCACTGCATTGGTGTTGGTGTTCAGAAGGAGAACAAAGAGCAGAAATGAAAAGGATGAAGTTGTTTGGGAGATGGAAAACTCAGTGCTGAAGGGAAACCTGGTGAAAGCTTATACATTTATTGAGTGGAGACTGCCTGGGTCTGCTTGCTCACCTTGGAGCTGTTGGCTCATCTGCTTGTGTCTGTCTCAGGTTTGGGACCTCCTGATTGTTGAGTCACAAAATGATTTGGGTTGGCAGGGCCCTGAAGGATCCTCTGCTTCCAGCTCTGCCATGAGCAGCGACTCCTTTCATTAGACCAGGTTGCCCAGGGCCTCATCCCAACCTGGCCTTGATGGCCTTGAGTCCGTCACAAACTAAAGCTCAGCAATTTTTTGCAGTGGTTTAATTAGAGCCACTTGGGATGGTGCAGGTACCTGAGGTAATTGCCTTCCTGGGATTTGCTTCTGAGCTATTAAATAGTTATATATACCCTGAACCCTTTCTGTGCAGATTGCCTCCTGAATAGGCAAGTCAGCAACATCCACACTCAAAAACCCAGAATCTTCTCTTTTCATTTATGAGTCTTAAGCCCTGAATAGCTCAGAATAAAACATCAAGGTTGAAAAGGAGGAGGAATGAATAAAATCGAGCATATTAAAAGTTATAATTAGAACTGTGATCAACTTTGATACTGTCAGGCCTGTTCGACTGTAATAACAGAGTAGCTCTGAATAAAAAGCTTCAGCAGATTGGTAGTGAAACATGAATCTTGCTCTAGGAGAACATTTTGGCTGATTGCACAGTGCCAGGGTGTGTGGATCTGAGACAGCACGTGGGTGGCTTATCTGGTGCCCATATGCAGCGTTTGCACAAGGCGTGCTGCATCCTTGATGTTTGTGAATAATAGGCGCTAATATTTACTTTCCTGAAGAGAAAAGCTGGGTTTATGTGAATGGAAGTGACCTTGTGGAAACATTTCTCTGCCAGCCTGTCTAGACGCTGCTCTGCTGGTGTGGCAGGGAGCAGGGGACTGTCCGTCCGTCTGTCCATCCTGCACGGCCACACCACTGGTGCCACGGGCAGTCAGCGTGTCATTGTCCCCTCTGCAGGGCACTTGTCTGCTTTGTGCTCTGGCTGGTGAATGCCAAATGACAGAACAGAGGATTTAGTGAGCTTTCTCCTTTATGGTTTTGTAGGCAGACATTTATGGCAGTGGGGGAGGGAAAATACTATAAAATCAAGTGTGAGGCACCTCTTTTTGTCTTTTTTTTTTTATTGCTATAAAGGAGTGTAAGGGATAGATTTCCAGTAGTTAACAAGGCAACTACTTAAGCCATGCATAGGATGCCTAAACAGTTAAAAAGCTGTAGCCCATTAATGCTACTTTGATAGGCCTTCATGAGATTGTGGATATTGCCACTGAACCTGACAGTTTTTCCTTAAGCCTAATATTTCTGTTAATGCATGATCTTTCAATCTAGTTGACTTGAATAATTGCAGATTTAAACCCTGAAAACCAACTTCAGCAAGGTATTTAAGGGATTGGTCTTTTGGGGTTGTTGTCAAGGTGTGCCCTGTACCATTGTGACCCTGTTCTCCACCACAAACCTGCACTTGCAGTGACCTGAAAACCTCTTGTCACAAAAAAAACAAATGAAAAATGTGTTATTTTTAAATGGTTTTGTTGAGTATTGAAATAGGGATTCCTGCTTTGGAAGAGAAAACCTCAGGAAAATCATTGAAAAGCCTAGACTTCCTGAAAATGCTGATTCTTGCTGTATGAAAGCAAAGCAATATAAGGCAGTGGGGTAAATATCTGTAGGATTGTGTAAAAATCACCATGTACAGTGAAAGTATCACTGTAAAAGTTTAGCCACGTAGCAAGTTGTGTGCATTTATTAAACTTAAAATATGATTACGTGTGCATTTACATGTAATAAAAAGAATAATAAATTATAATTAATAATAAAAATAAAATAAAACCCACAAAAACAACCCATGATGTATAAATTTTAAATGGTAAGATTTTTATATCATGAATATTAAACAAGAGTGTCATGCATAGATTGGTGTTAATAAAAGTCCTTCTCAGTTTGACAAACTACATTCATTTGGTTGTAAAAATCTGAGGAAAATTGCAAAAACTCATAGAAAGCTCTTTGCAGTTAATGGAAAAATATTCACTTTGTGGAACTGGATGAAACCTGTCCAAATATTGCTGCTGGGTGACTAAAAGACTAGAACTCAATAACATTCGAACAATGAAGATAAATTTATGTATCAACATCCTTTATCATCATGTTCTTTACTTCCGTGTTCTCTTTAACCTATTTTTGATTTAGTAAATTTAGAAGCTCACTGAAAAATTATGGTTTTCCTATCAGTCTTATCTAAAACCTATTTGAGAAGCAATAGAGATTTGCAGGTGAATTTGCTGGGTTTCAAGACTGAGGGGTTAAAAACCCCATAACCCAAAACCTAATGGCATGAAAGGAATTACTGGGGTTTTTGCTTTGGTTGTGGAGTTAACTTCAGTGTAAATCACACTGAAGAACTCCCTGGGAAGAAAGGCTGGTCAATTGGGATGAAACCTCAATGTTTATGGGTAATTAGGGTGTGAAGCAAGCTTTCAAAAGAGTATTTGAAAGTATTTGAACCCCTTCTGCCTGTTCAGAAAGTAATGGTCAAGTTTTCTGTCAAATAAACCCCCAGTGTGAATTTACATGTGCAACAGCATTCTTGGTGGGTTTTATTTTAATGTGTTTGGCTTCTCTCAGTATGTGGAATTGAGTGGAATTGATCTCTCTGAGTGGTGCTTCTCCAGTGGGCAGCACTGCCCTCTCCAACCTGCATCCCTCCCTGTGCTGCCTGTACCAGTCCACCCTCCACGTGCTTGTTGACCACGAAAGAATTTAATATTTCCTTTACTGGCACAAGGGACTTTCACTGGCACACTCCTGGGGAAGAAAATGGAGAAGTGAGGGGAACTTAGTCACAGTGAATTCATCTTCATAGAGGTTAATTTTCAAGAGGAAAGGCTCTGAACTATCTGTTGGTCTCTTTTGATCTTTGTGGAGCTTTGTGAGCATGAAAGGCTGTGAGTGCTCAGTGTCACAGTTCACAGAAACCACAGGTGACACGCAGCTACCCTGCAGAAAGCCAGTGTGCTTCTGACAAGTCTGTTACCAGTGAGGTCTGACTGTGACTTATGCATTTGACATCTTTTTACAAAGGGTAAAGTGTTTTAAAGAATTCTGAGGAAGAGCTCTGGGAAAATGATTGCAGCAATTTCTTTTCTCTGCACCAAAGACAATGCTGGTGTTAAAGTAGCTGACCTCCTCCAAAGCAGCTATTATTTATGGGCAGAAATGGTAAAATCTGGCTTTATAATCAAGTCCAAGCTGGTATTTAAACAGCAAAACTGTTTGAGAAAGGTCCTCTGGATCAGAAAGAGCAAGACCCTGGGTGGTTTAAGCATTATAATTGTATGAGTGTGTATAAAAAAAAATATAGGGTTGCTGCTGAGAATCCTGAGAGGCAAATCAACACTTGGGCTAGCAAAACATTAGATGTATCCCAAGGATTGGAAAGAACATTTGCTAAATATGTGGTGAAACACTGACAGGTGAGAACTGTGTGACATAACTGGTGTCCTGGCAGGAGCAGGGGCTGTAGAGAAAGGGGAGATGAGGTGGGTAGTGGGAATGGCTCCCTCACCATGGAAGTTGTTTGGGGTGGGCATCGTCTGTGCTGGTTTTGGCACTGCTATTAAATAAATCTATATTACACACTAAACTAGATTCTATATTATATAGTCTCCTAACTAGGCAGCTTCTTATGTTTTCCTGCTCCTGAAGTTTTCCTGTGTTAATCCAATAAATGCTGCTGGATTACAAGGCACTGGTTATCACAGGAAGGGTCATAACAGGAGTCCCAACTTCCATCTTTCACTAGACCAGGTTGCTCCAAGCCCCATCCAACCTGCCCTTGAACACTTCCAGTGAAGAAGCATCCACAGCTTCTCTGAGCAACCAGTTTCAGTATTTCACCACACTCACAGTAAAGAATTTCTTCTTCATATCTAATCGAAACCTGCCCTCTTTCAGTTAAAACCATTGCCCCTTTATCCTGTCATTGCATGCCCTTGCGAAAAGCCCCTCTCTACCTCAACTGCAGATCTCTTTTAGGTTGTGGAAGGTGCTGGAAGGTCTGCTCAGACACTTGGAATATTTACCATAAAATATCCCTTGTATTCCCTGAGCCCTCCGAGGAGGATAGGTAGTAACTTTGTACCTCTCACCTCCTCATTAGGGGTTTAATGAGGTGTGCTTTTTAAGATATATTGATAGTCCTGAGGTCTTTATCTGTAATTATTATGATCTGTTTTGTCTCAAGTGTTTCACCTCTAGAACTGGGCAGCATTTTCCTGCCTTTGGGCAATTTGACTGTCAAAGCTGTTATTTTCACTCTGTGTTATGGCCTGACATAATTTCTTGTTCTAATTCTACAAAAGAGAAAAATTGACATCTCAGTTTCTCAGCCTCCTACGCAGGGTAACACAGTGTTTGCCTTTTATTCCCAGAGTAACAGAGTTAGTTAGCAGTGGTAAAATCTGGCCCTGTTCTCTGTTACTGGAGAAGTAATAAACATAAAAGGATAGAGGAAACTGTTTTTTGTTGTTTGCTGCTATGTTGGTTTGAGGATTGAGTGATGTGCTACCGAAACTGGAGACTTAATGGTGGCTCATTCTCTCTCCCTTGCTGGATGTTGCCTTTTGAATCAACCCCCAAGTCTTCAAACTAATTATTCTGAGGACATATGTATTGCTTCACTTCCCCCATGCTGGCATGGCCTTTGAAGAGGGAAAGGACTCACAAAGTCAGATATAAATCCTGACCCTGTCTGAGTAAATTAAGAAGGAGGTGGAATTACTGATAGAAGCACTCAGCTCCATAATCTGAACAAGAATGAACATTCAGATGAGAAATGCTTTGGATGCTTAGGTGAATCCATAGTGAAGTTTTGATTATGACCTTTTGTGACTAAGCCTAAATTGCTGCCTTAACAACTTTCCAATCAGTAATTGGATGAAATGGTGTTAAATAATGTTACTGTTTTGCCACTAACATTTCTTAAGAGCAAGGCCACTCTGTTAATTTTCCATGAGATGCACGCTGAGCCATTTCCTGCTTTGCTACAACTCTTGATAAGTCAGGAAGGTTCTTGCTCACGGGAGTGGGAGCTGATTGTGCCACGGGCAGCTGTGGTGGGCACAAGCTGCTGTCACCATTCTAAGAACAGCAGGGTCAGCTCAGACTGTCAGATGTCCAGGGGAATCCAAGGTCCCACTGCAGTCAGGAAAATTGGGATCTGGTTCTCAATTTTTTTATTATTGGTGCGTGGTTTAGATTTTGCAGCTTTTTGGTTTTGAGTGTATAGGGTCAGGGATGAGGATGAGATCTGCTTTGCTGCCTGGATGTTAAACAGCCCATAACTGTGCCTCGCTTCTGAGTTTTCCATGTTCCCAGCAGTGAGGCATCTCCCAGGATGCTGCAGCCCTTGTTAATAATGGGACATTAACAAGCCTGTGAGTGCACACATGCTCATAGCTGGCAATGCCCACTTCCTGTGGAGAAGAGCTTTATCAGAGTATGCTTTTAAGGTATTAGAGATGCAGAGATTCAAGTGGGTGGCCCAGTGGTACTCTCAAAGCCACAGAACAGCTCAAGCTGGTGGCAGAAGGAGGATCAGGAGCAATAAACCTTATTCCCAATCTTTGCTCTAAACACTAATGAACACTTCTCTTAATGCAAAGCCAAAGCCTGTGTTGTGAAATTTCCAGGAGAGTGAAACTTAGGATGCTTGTAAGCCAGTTATCTTCAACCCTCCCAGGCATTTAATGCAGAGTTGCAGTTCTGACTCCCTCTTCTAGGTGGTAAAATCATGTTAATCTCTGATTACAGTTATTTATAAAAATTTCTCAGGTTCAGGAAAAAAACATGCAACTAGTGTCCAACTTAGGGTAACTGCTAAAACTACTCACATCCCAAAGAGCGACACCATTCATTCTTACATTGTACATGTACATTTTCATTGTACATGTACTTAGTCATTACAGAACTCCTCAGGGAGAAAGAAAAAAACATATAATTGATTAGATGGGATATTGGAAAAGAGTGGGTGGAGAATGAGTCAGTGACTGTAGTTGTTGTGGTACCCAGATGTGCATGTTATGGACAGGTCTGGTAGTTTCATTTGGATACATACTCATGAGTAATTCCCTGTTCCCTTCTGCCATGCAGATAAGAGCATCTGCACTCTCATTTATTATTTATCTGTGAGCAATGTTTTTCTTTTAATTAGAAATATCAAAGTAACATGATCTTTTTGGGGACTAGAAATGGCTCTTGTACATAAAGGGTAATGTGTGCTTGGAAAATGTTAATCCATTTCAATTTAGTGAATATCATGTTAATGCTACTGTACTGCACTGAGCTTTGTAGAAACCATGTTTTGGAGAAGATTATGAAATTTGATAAAAGTCCTACTAGTTTGGGTCAACCATTCTGTGTGTATGGTTAATCTCATCCCCATATGTTACAAAGCCTTTAGCTAGTGGATGCACAAGGAGTGTAACATGCAGGATGAGAGGCACTGCTGCACCACACCTCTGCTCTGCACTTACCCCCATTTCACATTTGGTCACTTCTCAGTCTGCTGCATTGATTGCTCTCTGTAATTAAATTCTCAGCAGCAAATTCAATTTCTGGGCAGCTGTGGCAATGAAGATGTTCCTCCCGTGTCTTCTTGGATGGTGCAGAGAAAAGCAAGGCAGCAGATGCAAAAGCTGTCAGCCATCTCTAGCAGGAGGAGTTGGGGTGGGAAGTACAGTGAGGGTAAGGATTCGTCCTGCCAGTCCAACATGCCTTAATAAAAACACTCTTGAATTCATGGAAAAGGCATCTGTATTTTTGGGATATGGTTTCCATTCCCTTTCTCCAGGCAAGGCTCTGGAAGGGTGGGTGCTGTGGGTGTTGTATACTCAGATCCATGACAGAAGTACTGGAGCAGGGTGCTAACAAAGGGGATGCTGATTTTACTGTTCAGTGCCATCAGATCAGTCAGGGAAAGATCTGCCCATTCACATGAACCTGGACATGCTCAGTCCCACCGTGCTACAGACAGACCTTTCCAAGTGGCTTCTCATTTTTTAACGTGGCCAAAGGCGAGTCCACAGCCTTTGGGTTGCCAGACTTTGCTAAATAACCCAGGCTTCATCTGCAGTAAATCTTCTAACCATTTTTAAAGAGGAGCAGCTGTAGGAAGATTAATGTGTTTGAAAGCATCAGTCTATGACAAATGGTGTTTTTTTGGTAAGTGGCTCACATGGGCAATTTCTCTGGAGTCAGTGGGATGACTTGCTTGAGCAGAAGCCATTAGTCACAGTGCCTGCACGGCCCTAATGAAGTGTGTGGCACCAGAGGAAGGATGCTGCTTCTGAGGAGGGCACAGATCCAGCCTTACTGAGTAGATGATGTAGGCAATCATCCCTGCTCTGTATTTTCATCACTTTAGGAAGCATGACTGAAGAAATAGTTCCCTTCAAGAATTCCCATTATGTTTTCAGTCAAATTAGGTTGGATGCCATTGGGCCAGCAGAAAGAGAGCCTCCCCTAGCCTAGAAGCTGTGTACTTCCTTGCCACAAGTAACAGGCTCTGCTGTAATCATTTGTAAGCCAGTGATGAGGGCTTCGATGGATTTGATAGCCCAGCTTGGATTACTTCAGTAGTGATAATTTCTTCATCAGGTTAAAAGAATGCAGATAGACTGGGATATTGGAAACTTTTACCCGCAGGTGTTTAAAAAGAAAAACCCTGACTAAGGAAGCCACTCAGTTCAAGTAATATTGATGTTTCTAGATTCTCCCAGACAGCTGCATATGAAGGTTCTTCAAGTTGCCATGCATTTTCCATGGTGTGGTAAAGGGTGGGAATGGCAGGACAAGTTTGCAGCCTGAGTTGTGCTGCTTTTATAATTTAGTGTTTTTTTTTCTCTCTGGTGATCTGATTCAGTGAACTTTTGATGTGGAGTGTTGCAACATGCAGCTCATAGCACCAAAAAGCTGCTTCCCTATGAGCTAGGTATGTAGCAAGACTTGGAAATGATAATAATGATAATAATAATTATTATTACCACCAAAACCAACCAAACAAAAAAAAATCAAAACACCCAACAACAACAAAATACCACAGAAAACAAACAACAAAACCAAAACCAAATCAAAAAAACCCCAAAAGCTTGAACAGATCAAAACTACCAAAAACTAGACTGCAGAAGCACTAAATGATCCACTCACTAATCATCCTGGTCATGATGAAAATGATGGTATTATACAAACAGTAGGGATAAAGATGCCTGCTCTGAGAAAGGTAAACAACCAGGTGAAGATAAAAAGAGGCATCTTTGTCTAATACAGGAAAAATAGCAAACAAAATGGAAGAATTATACATATTATATAAAATAGGTGATGTTGGGCCAAAATATATCAAAGAAATGGAGAGAGATTTTCGACTCCTAAAGAAGAGAGAATAATGTTTACTTTACACTAACTCCATTACTGATAATATCTTAAGTCTTTTATGATGAAAGGATACTGACTCATGAAACACCTTTGTGGAAAATAATTAGTAGTAAAGAGCTTGCACAAGAACTGGAAGGATGATTAGAATCTAGAGAACAAATATTCAATTAATGTGTATGAAGAGTTTGGTATGATAATGAGTAACAGAAAATTCTGATAAATATAAAAAAAATAATGCTTAGTGTTTCTCTAAAAAAAGACACCCTCAGCTATCATTGGCTCATAAACCTGAATAAAACAGTAACAAATAACAGGGGAGAGAAAATCATTATCTTGCAAATAGAAAATTCATGGATTTCACTGGATCAAATAATGTCAGACAAATTTCATTGCATTTTTGCACTTGCTATCGTATTGCATTGAAATATCCTCATAAAAGAAATTCAGCCTGTGCTTTGAACCTCATCACATTGATAAGTGACCAAAGAACTAAAAACAAAGCAGTGACATGTCCAGACAGAGATTCATAGCAGGTCATTTATCCACAGAGCAAGAAGCACTTTTATTTAGCATTTCCTTTGATAAGGGCATATTTTAACTACCCTCAGCAACTGTGTAGATGGTACTAAACTGGCAGACATAGGAAACACTGAGGAAAAAGGAATAATTCATGGCATGGAGATATTTAGTTGCTACACATGTAACTTAGTGACAAAGTGTCCAATAAATTATTTTTACATCCTCAGTGTTAGCTTTATTTTTTCTTCAATACTTTAAGTGTACACAAAAAAAAAAAGATGACAAGAAGCTCTGCCTTGTTTCCATGCAAGAGAAAGGGTTGGCCATATGCAGTGAATCCACCCAAAAGCAGACTTGCAGTGCTTTGCTCAGAAGGAGACTGAGCCAAATTTGCCCAAATTTGCAATGGTAATCCAATTCTGTCTTACATCTCCTTTAAGGGCTGTTCCTGGACACATAGGCAGCTTTTGGTCTGCATGCATATTTGTTAATTTTAATTTTAAAATTTCCATCTCTCCTGTAAATGATTGAATACAACACAGATCAGGGCATGCAACTCATAAGAGGGAATGTAGATCCTGGCCCCTGATCTATCAGCCCTCTACAGACACATGCTTAGTTCTGAGGTTGGACTGGATATGGAAATACTCTATATTCCGGGTTTAAAGGATGGATCCACATGCTGGAATGCTCTGCTGTGTAACTGCAGGTGGAAATGCTCTCCCAGATGATTCAGTGTCTGTATCATAGCTAATACCTAGCAATAATTAAAAAAATTACTTTCTAATGACTTTAGAGTAGAATTATATTAACCAGCAAAAATTACTTCCAGTGAATAATTAAAGTATCTGTAGTAAAAATAATCTAAAAGACGTGATCAGTGGAAAGTAGAAACCTGTAAATAGGAAATTCTAAATAGACACAGGGATAAGGGTGTCAGATGAATTTCATAACAGATGAAATTCAACGTAGTGAGAAAGATCAGTTTGGTGACAAAAAGTGCTAGTCTGTTTTGTGGTGGCTTTCCCTGAAGAAATAATAGAAAATACCAGTGATGAAGGGTGTAGATAAACAGCTTATGGAAAAATTCAATTAAAATTCAAATTTGATTCAAACTCAGTTCAAATTAAATTCAAACACTTCAATTCAAATTCAAATAGATTGTAAGTGGTTGTAATGGGGAGGGAAGACGTGGCATCAGTTTTATTCTCCTGTTTATGGCCCCTGAGCACTGAGTTGAAGCTGAGCTGTCTGGAATACCAACAGGATGAGATGGGGACATCTCACTGGTGACAGAATGAATGATTTGAATGAATTGGGGTGTCTGGGCTTGCTGGGGCTGGCTCCTGGACTCCTGGGTCCATCTTTGCCTCCTGTGCTGGCTGTGGTGGAGGCTTTCCAAGGCGCTTCTTTTTCACTGGGGAGCAAAGGTGAGGTATAAAAATACTTTCCTGGGAAACAGGGGTGGATTTAGCCTTTTAAAATCAAATACAGATATCCTGAGGGACAGCACTGATGGAACTGCTGGCTTTAAAAACCCCTACAAATTCAGGCAGGATGATTACCAAAACAATCTTGGCACAGCTCCTGCCCCTGTCCCTGTGTCCTTCTCAGAGCAGCCGTGGTGGATCCCAGGAGCCTGCTGCCTGTCCTGGCTGCTGTAAGGTGGGCATCCATTTAGGAACACCTCTGATGGCACCCCCTGTTGCTAAGGCTGCTTGAGGGCTGAAAGCTTTGTCCCCTCCTGCCTTTGTCCCCTCCTGCCTTTGTCCCCTCCAGACTTCCAGCTCCCGGCAGCGCCTGAAGCCAGAGGGATTTTAATGAGGCTGCCTCTCACAATAGCGGAGACCCAGGCCAATTACAGGTGGTGTTTGGGTTTCAGGATCATTAAATTAATCAGGAAAATGCAGCCTAGTTCCTGTGAGGATGTTGTGTTTTGTAGCTGATGAGACTGTGTTCTACCTGCTGCCTTTGTCCACGGCCCAGAAACAGCAAGAAAAGCTGAAAAAAAGTAAAAAATATCCAGCTTACTGAAAAAGAACCAGCTTAATGTTCAGTATTGTAAGATGACAACAGCCCTGAATGTGGGATGTTCTATTGACTTAATGTAACCATGCTGCAGTATTATCTGCATGTACCTAGTTTACTCTGTGAATGTATAACATGATAGCTGATATATTTCTTTCTAATGCATCCCTTACAGTTAAAACAACCCCCTACTCCTGTTCGGCAGCAACGACCTTGCCTACAGCCTCCATCTTAGTTTTATTCCTTCCTTTTCCTTATAAACCTTTAATTTATGTCCTTTCCCTACTAGGCTTGTGCTTTTTCCCTACTATAGCACAGACAGGTTTAGAAATGGTTTTATGAACTGGATTTACAGAGATAAAGTGCCAGCTCATGCAAGTCATCTGTACATAAAAGACCAATTAACCTTGAGAATCAATCCTGAAGGAAGCTGGGGAAGATTGCTGCTATTCATAAGCCTATGGTGCTTTTTTTTCCACCCCTCTTTTCTTTGAAATGGGCTATTGGATCAAGCTGTAAAGGAACTCCATTGACTTCAATGGTGCAAATGAAATTACATTTTGATACTGAGTTTGTCTCAGTAGTTTCCTTTGAAGAATGCATGTTCTAGGAAAAAAGCACTGGGACAAGTTGTAACTTCAGTAAAGATATAACAGGGTGACTTTGGACCAAAGAAATTTCTTTTAATCAAGTGAGTTGTAGAAATCTTTGCAATTTACATTTTTCACAGCTTGCTCTCTGGAGCAGAAATTCAGTTCTGTGAAGTTGGATGTAAATGCACGAGGGGTCATTTTACAGAGCATTAGTGTAGATAGAAGTTATCAAAATAGACCAAGTTGTTTGTTTAAAGAAAGAAAACATAGGCAGCAAAGATATATACAAATGTTGGCAACCAGTTCTGTTATGCTGAAGGATAACTTGGTGATAATAGCAAAGATTTAAATGAAAAGTGGTTTCTAGATGTGGGGTGAAACCTTTATATTTATATTGAAGGTATGAAATACATTGGAACCTCTCACTGCTTTCTTGGAGCATTACATTCACAAGGCACTGACTTTATTTTTTTTTAATATACAAATGTGCTATACATAGATCTATATATTCAATTTATTTCAATAAAAAACTGGCTCTTGATTTAGAGAACACTTCTCACCAGTCTAAATAACATCTCATGTCTGACATGCTACAGGTTGGGAATTGTATTGAATTTAGAATTTTCTCTCTAACTTTTACAAGACTTTATTAAAGTCAAGCTAAAAGAAAAGAATTTTCATTTGGTTATTGAATCATACTTTGGAGTTAAAAAGAGATCATATTAGGGAAATTCAAGGAAGGAAACTCTTACTACTAACAGGAAACTGATAAGAAACCTCCAGAGAAGCCAAGTTGGCGCAGGAGTCTGGAAATTCATAGATATTTGCAAATTGCAGTGTGGCAATCCTGAAAAGCATTGAAGTTGTCCTTGAAGCAGATAAGAGAAAGCTTCTCTCCTCAGCTGAACTCCAGGACAATTTTTAGCTCTGAAGCAAATATTGTTAGGTTTTTATTTTAAAAAAGTCTGAAATGCAAATATCCCTCTGCTTCTCCCGAAGGAGGATGGATTCAAAGTGTGCTGAAGGCAGGGGAAGTTTTTCCTCTGAATTCAGGGGTTTCTTTAACTGCTCTGTGTCCTTCCCTCCCATCCATTTCTTAGAGCCTGTGCTCTTGCTTCTGTGTTCTAGCTTCTTCACAATGAAAACACAGAGCTGCTCTTTTTATAGTTGGCTTGGCAACAGTGTCACAGGATGCTGTAAGACTAAAATACATTAAAGATATGAGGATGTATAAGCAGCTCCAGTCTGAATTAAACCTCATCCTCAGTCTATCCTTGTCATGCTGTGTGTAAATACACACATGGCCAAACAAAGGAGTGAGGTTGGGTAATAGACATGAAGATTTTTATGATTTGGATAACATAAAAATAGGGTGACATCAGTGAAGGCCACGTTGTTATTAAACCTTTACACCAGGGCACTTCAGAAATGGTGAATGGCAATGGAGCTTTCTCTCCTTCTCTTGCTTCAGTTTTGTGATTCCCCTTGGAGCTCGTTCCTCCCCAGAGGGATTTCTCCCGGGGTGAGGTGGGGACAGGTGTGTCTCAGTGATCCCTTTTAAAATAGTTTTTTCCTGTCTGGAGAATTTTCATTTTCAAAGAGATTTTTCCTTCTCACATTTAATTTCTTTATCCACACTGGATTTATTGGTTCACAGAGTGGGGGTCCTGCTGTTAGCTTTGCTCTGCTCAGTTTGGCTTGCTTGGGACTCCAGAAATGTGGCAAATGCAGTCAGACAGAAAAAACAAAAGCATGAGCTGCTTCTCCACCAAAGCAGGGGAATCTTCCAGCAACTTCAGAAACAAATACCACGTTTTATCATACAGTTTTTCTACTGACAGATCATATTACATTTTTTTCTTATCAATTGATGGGAGTATAAATCCCCAGTGGCAAGAGGACTTTGTGGATCAAATCCCAAGTGCCCTTTCAGAGCTTCATTCTTAAAAGGCTGCAGCTTTGTTGTGTTGTGGAAGTGAAGACCGTTTGGTGTATTGTATGATTTGGTCCTGAGTAAGACTTTTTTTGTTTTTCTGCTTGAAACTAGTTGAAAGATAGTTACTGATTTGATGGATTTGGATGGTGGCCCTTTTCTGAGTCAGTTAAAAGCTGAACTTCTCTGGAACCAGCTGTTTCTCTGCTCAGCAAAACTCAGAACCAGCACACTCCAGTTCAATATAGAAGTCAAGTTTCATTTAAAAAAATAAAAAAAGAAAAAGAAATCTGAAAAAGACAAGGCTAGATGTTAAGAGTTTGACTACTTGGAGGTTAAAGTATTCTGTACCATTTGAGTGAAAAAGTGGATCATCTATATATAAAATGACTAGCAGGAATATGTGGGCCATAAAGATTTTCTAAAATGGTTCAGTTTGAAAAGTTTACAATAATGTGGTCACTTCCCACAAAATTTCTCAGGAAACTGATGCTTTTCCAAAGAGCAATTTTTCAACCAGAAAATCCCAGCCAGTTCCTGTCCATAAGTACTGATTTTAATGAGGCCAGATGAGGTGTGAGGCCAGATGAGGTCCTCTGATGAGAAATTTGCCCTGCTGTGGTCTGGAGCATTTTGGCAGCAGCAGGAGCTTTGGGGGATCCTGGGGCCCTGGGACAGCATCTTCCAGTCCTGCCATCATTGTATTCCCTGCTTCAGTAGGGGGACAGGTGGGGATCTGTACATCCCGGAGGTATTTATGGGATGAGAAGATGTTCTTTTGGGGGTGATCATTTCTCTGGTAAACACTAATCACCTCCTTTCCTAAGTTTACAACCAGGTTTTTTTACTTTTAGATTTCCTCCTGCTCCTGTTCCCAGAGCAATTTATTTTCTGTCTTTTCATGTGTAGCCTCTTAGCTGTAAGCTTACAAATGTCCTGTGTTTGTGCTGAATATAATCTGTTTAATAGAGAATGATTGCCTGAGGCTACAGATCTTAACCAAGCATTAGGCAGATCTAATTCAGCTGTGGTGCTTATTGGCCTGCAAAAGCCAGTTGGATTTTTTTTTTTTTATTTTATTTCCCCTTTCCTGGCTACGTAAATCTTCAGAGAATCCTTAGTCATGTGTTAAAGCTTGCTTAGCCTGAGGAGTTAATCCTTTCTAAGACAAGCCTTTTCTCTCTCACATGTGTGGGTATTCATGAAAGCTTGGTGTAAATCCAGGAGAGTTTTCTTCAGAAACTCATGGCCTTTGCTAAGGAAAGCACATAATTCACCTAAGGAAGAGACCACCAAAGCTACACTCTTTAACATTTCCTCATGTGTCACTATTACAAAATTATTCAATCAGGCCAAACCAGAACAATCATAATCTTAATTTAGACTAATCTCTGCTTAACTTTGGATAAGTAAATTGTTTAATTCTGGAAATTTGCTTCTAAGACAGGGAGCACAGATTGCCCTGCCCAATCTTCCTGCAGCAGCAACCCAACCTGAGCTCTAAGGGTTAAGTACTAATCTGCATTCCATGATTTTTAGTAGGGTTTGAGGTGCCAATAAATCTGTGCCTCTCTTTCTTCCTTTCCTAAATTCTGCTCATGAAAAATAGTTTTTTAGCTATTTGGGCTCACATTAATTTTCATGAACTCTGGTTCATCAGGACTTTAGGGGGGGAGCCTGTGACTGAACATGATCATAAAAGAACTTTTTTTTTTTCCCCTTAGGATGAAAGTGAAATGGTTCTGTGAACTGCAATATTGAATAATGAGATGATTTAAAAAAAAAAAAGAATTATGTATGAGATCTTCTTAGGTAAAAAGATCAACTTTGCATGCACGTGAGTCCCAGAAAACCTTAGTGCTTTTATGACTACTAAACTGTATTAGAAATTTTCCTCTCCAAGCCACCCAGCCAGGGTTGTACTAAATCCATGAGCTCCAGACAGAAGTAATTACACTGCCAACACTCCAGTTGTCCTGGAGAGCCTGTACAGTCCTACAGTCCTCTGTGACCCCAAATGGAGCCTTGTGGCCACGTCTTCCCTTTCAGCTCTGCATGCAGCCTCTCAGGTCACCTTCCCCAGGCAGGGAAGATCAGTTAAGCTTGGCTTTCCTAAGCAAGTTGTTCTCTAATTAGCAGCAGGGATTCAGTTCATGTTCTGCACTACATGGGGTGTCTTCAGATGATTTACCACTGTGGGAGCTCTGTTACTGCGCAGGACTCGGGTGGGTGAAGTATCTGTGAGGGGGGATATCCTAAATCTGAATGATCAGCTGTGCCTTGCAGGCTGCAGGTTTTTCACCACTAACCCAGAAGCAGGACCTTGTTTGGCCAAGAGTTTCCCATGGGCAAAAAAAGACCCTGAAAAGCAGCTTTGCAGCTTCTTTCTACCTTCATCTAACATGATGCAGTGTGTCATCTAGGTAGCATGTAGCTGTAGTAGAAAAAGGCAATTAGAACTGGATTATGTGTCTGGTGGCATCATCTGCACCACTTTCCCTTCTTTAAAAGCTACTCTGTGTAAGTGCAATGGCCCTGTGCAAACAGCTGGTGGTCAGCAACATCATTACTATTCCAAAATATTGAGAATTATTCTCTGTGCAGGGTGTGAGAATGGTGTTTAATGGTCCAGTTACACTCACTTCTGTCTACAAAATTTAAGTCCTGGCTCTTCCAAGTGTTGCTCTGTTTGGGATCACTTAAAGTGAGCTGGTGAGCAGCTCCAGGCTGCTGAAGGGCTGCAGGCAGCACCAGCCACTGGTGCTTATAAATGGCTTCTGGGCAGCTGATGATGAGGATGGAAAGTTTCTGTGTGTCTGCAGTGTGCAGGGTTTCACAGTTACACAGCTGTAGTGAATAACAGAAAGGAAAAGGATCAGAATGTGCACCATTATCCTGCAGTGTGCGTTTATCATTGCTCTCAGGCAATGAAGAATGTTTTGTGAGTGGGATAAGGACATCACCCACTCTGTTGTGCTGGTGAGGTTTGGTGAGGCATCTCCCAAACCCACAAGTGGGTTGTTTTTGGTTGCATCTCTGTAATTTGCCCTGTCAGGTTGTGTCTCTTCACCAGATACCTTAAAGTGCTTCCTGGCTTTGAATGCAGAGATAATCCTGGGATTGAACCTTCCTCCTTCACTCTGCAGGGCACTCACCATTGTTTTCATGTGGCCCTTTGGTCTCCACCCGGAGGACATGACCCCTGCATCCCTCACTGCTTCCTGACCATGGCTTTCACACCCAGCAAGCAGCTGTGTTGCTCTGCCAGCATGGGAAAACATCTCAGAGCTTCTTCTCTGGCCTGGCTTCTGCTGCTTGCTGATGGCCCTGCCCTTCCTCATTTGCATTTTATCTGTAAGGGCCAATTAAATCACTAATGCCATCATTTGTCTGACCACATGACTCCCAAGCACCTTACATTTTGCTGTGTAATAACACAGAGGCACTTGTTTCTTGGAGGCTGTCTCTGTGAATCACTGTAATGTATTTGCACAGTGAAAGGGATTTGGAATTAATGTAGCCTGAATTGTGGCTATTGATTTAGCCCCCCTTTCAGTCTGGCACTGTGTTTATAACAAAGAAATGCTGGCCAATCAGTTCATATCGTGCTGAATCATTGTTCAGGGGTGTTTTTTATTTTATTATCCTTGGATGGTGGAGTGGTGATAGTGGTGCTCCAGGAGCACCTCAGCCCCAAAGGGATCAGCCACTCCTGGGTTTAATTCTGTCCTGATTTGCTGCAGCATCATACAGTAAAAAAAAAAAACAAACCAAAAAGCAAAGCAAACCCCCAAGCCCGGGCAGATGGCCTGTGCTGGTAATCCTTCATCGTAATGGCTCCTGACAGAGCAGCTGTGCCTCACTGCTTCTCAGGGTTTTCCATCAGAGAGAACAGTTTTCTGGGATATGAAACTTGGCTGTAGCAGTTTGCTTCACTCAAGCATCTCTCATAGAAAAGGACAACACAGAAGAGGGAATGACTTTTTTGGAAAGGGAAGAAACCTCATTTCTGTTGAGATAACCTGCCAACATGTGACTTTTTGCTTACCATTTGTGTTTATGTAATTTTAAAGATATGTTTCAGCCTTTAAATTGGAAGGCTTTTGTAGAGGCTTGAGGTAAAAGCCTACAGAAGCAAAACAGCTTAAAACAGTCACAGATCTTCACAAGAGACTGACACGGAGGCAGTTGTGAGTTAGGGAGTCTGGAGTTGCTCATAGGGGATTTCATTAAGCAGTTAATTCCTTCTCTTTATGGATTCCATGGATGTAAAGGTAATACTTCTGCAGGAAATCCCCGGGATTCTTCACTGGGGGTTTCCTGCAAAACTCTTCAGGCTGTTTTCTTCAGGAAACCCCCAGAATGCCCAGGTGACTTTGCCATCTCTTGTGCTGGATTTTCCAGTGCTGCTGGAGGTGTCAGGTGGGTAGAAGGGCTGTATCTGAGATTTGCTGCCTTTGGCTCTGTGCCTGTCTGTATGTGTGTGAAATACTCAGCCAGTGGTGGAAGATTCATAATTATTTCTCTGTCTCTGTGCTTGGTGGAGCATAGTTGTATATTGATTTGCTGTAGCTGAGATGAGCAGACAATTACGAGGTTTCATTACAAACATTGAATTATGGCATTAGGCAGCCAGTTGTTTGGTGTGTGACAGGTTATGAATAAATATGATAGGACATTGCAGGGAGATAGGCACGTGGAAGGTGGTATGTTGGGAGGGCATGGAGTGGCTTTGTCAGGGCTGCTCCATCCCTGGAGTCTCCCTGAGTGCTGCAGGAGACCCTTAATTCATGTTAATTGGGGTTATCTCTGCATTGGGTGTTACAATTAATTAGTGTTGAGGGTCTCAGTCTGATGTGATACAGCTTTGGCTGGGCTCTGTGGGTTGTGCTGTGGTTATATTCTGAGTCCTGACAAAATTTGACATCTGCATTTTTTCAGATGAGGGAAAATGTCCACTGGGTTGGCTTTGTGCCTTTTTATTTCCTTTTTCCTTTTCGCCTTAGAAGCAAATGTTATTCTGGGTGGGATTTGCAGGCTTCCACATTGAAGGGAATGTTTTCTAATGCATTTTGACAAGTGCACTTTCAGCTGGAAAGCTGACCATCTCCTGTTGCATGGATATTTCAGAATGAAATCTCCTTTGCTTTTCAACTGAGCAAACCCCACAACTCAAACACTCCTCCCTCTTCCCTTCCAGCCTTCAGAATGAATGACATCCTGAGTGGTTTCAACTTAAAGACTCTCAGGTGGCAGGGACTCCTCTGAGATGACACATACCATTCTCTGGAGACCCTACCTCTCTCCTTGGACAGTCAAAAGAGACATTTAGACTCTTTTAAATGAGGACAGCAAACTTCCAGACTCCCAGCTCAGGGCAGATTTGAAATAGGTACAGTTTGTGCAGAAAAACTGAAATGTAATTATGCTATTATGCTATAGCTGTGCTTAATTCTGATTTTCAAAGCCAATTAAAAATATGGTTGCCACTTCAAGAAACAAGCATGTCATGCCCATATAACATCTCTTCATTTCTGCTGTTCTTCCTCCAATGTTGAGCCTTGCTTAAAACTTCAGAGCTTACAAAGTGGTCAGTGGTGGGAGGAGACTCTGGGAACCTGTGCCAGCGCTAGCCTGAGAAATGCAGAGTTCACAGTATTTGGAAATTAGCTGCTCTATATGCACATTGCCTTTAAGTATANCATTTTTTTTTAGTTTATTTTTTTTTTTTTTTTTTTTTTTTTTTTTTTTTTTTTTTCCCTCCTTGACTGCATTAACCTTCTGCTGGCTCCGTGGGGCTGGTGACACAGATGGATGATGTTGGTGGCCTGGCACAGCAGAGGGGGAGCCTGTTTGCTCAGTAAAGGCACGTTGAGCAGCACTACCTGCCCATTTGGCTGGAGAAACCTGTGCCCCTGACTCTATGTGAGGAGCTTTCTTTGGCAAGAAAACAGATGGATTATCAAGAAAGCTTTGCAGAATGATAAAAGTGGGGCTAAATGTTCCTGTTTTACTGCTTTTTGAAGCTCTGCAGAACTGCTGTTTGTAATTGCTGTGGCGAGGGCTGCTGCAAGGTTTCCTGCCACAGAGAAAGCAGCTCCCTTCCAGCAGTCCCTTAGGCAGGATCAACACTACAGATTTAGAAAGCTCTTAACAAAGAGTTTGATCCAGTCTTTTGACCCTCAGGAGACCTGCATTTGATTTTCTTGTGTGCAACTTGCCACAGCACTTGGGGCATGATTCCAAGCTGGTGAAGAGCCCAGCTGTTGTTGTAACCCGTGCCTGGATAGCAGCAAAGCTCTTTTGTACCTTTTACAAATAAGGACCTAAATGTCCTGGCTCTTATCTCCTGGGCAGAATTACATTTGGGATAAGAACACTTGTCTTCACTGAAAGTGTTCAGGGCCACATGGGATGGGGCTTTGAGCGACCTGGTCTAGTGTGGGGCATCCCTGACCATGGCAGGGAGGTTGGAACTGGGTGATTTTTAAGATTGCTTCCAATCCAAACAATTTTGTGATTCTGTGTTAGAAGGGTGCTCTGAGGATAAAGTCACCAGAGTGCCCAAGCTGTGCTTCAATGTTCTGTGTCATAAAGAAGCAGATGTTAGCTAAACACTGAATTAGAGGATTTTTTTTATAGACTTTGATTTCAGATCTTAGATCCAGTGCTGAGAAGAGTGCTACAGAGCAGGTATGGACATCAGGGCTGTTCTCACCCATTTCACTGGGTGTCACCACTACCTCAGAATTTCAAATTTTCCAGTTAGGGTAGGAATATGACCCCCTGCAGACATACCCTGCTTTGGATGTGAATTTGCAGCAAGCTAAGTGAATGTCAGCTGGTTCAGAGCTGGTGTGCCGAACTTGCTGCACACTGAGGAGACTTAATGGAGACTGACTTGGGTAGGGAGTAGTCTTCCTTCATATACTGGCCTCAGGTGGTGCTCCAGCTTTGGGGAGAGGCATAGATTTGTTCTCTTCTTATAATTCAGACTTACTTTGAATTTTGCCTTTGGTGCTTTTGGTTGGTTCTTGTAGATTTTGATGTTAGGGCATGCAGCTCCCTCCCCAGCTGCATGGCAGGGTTGTGGAGCCTGACTGTGGATCTGTCTTGGGGCACTGCAGGGAGCCTGAGCCTTCTGTTCTGTAAATCTCTCATTATTTACTTCCTTACACAATGAAACTGCTGATAAACTCAGAGGGAGTCATATGCAAATCCTGCAGCCCCAGGAACAACTATGACACCTCTTTTAGCTCTGTGTGCACTCAGGCCCAGGCAGCCCTTTCTGTGCTCTGTCCTGGCGGTCAGCACAGCCTTGTTTCTATTTCCAGCCTCAATTGATTGAACTTCTGTTTACTGGGCTCTGGCTCCGTTTCTACCTGAAAAGGAACTGAGGGAGCAAACAGCTTTCCTGAGCTATTGTTACTGCCTGGGGCAGGTCCAAACAGCTTGACCACCCCACGCAGCCATCCTGAGGGCTGGCCAAGGGGACTGGTACAGGAGGGGAGTCTGGCATCTGCTCCTTGCTGGAAGGATCAGGCTGAGCTGGCTTGGCAAGGACACAAGGAAAATTCTCATTGGAATCTCTGATGTCACGAGAGAGGGAAGAGCGTTGTCATTGCCCCAGGAAAAGGGTTGTAAATTGTGTTTCCTGCTCTGCTTGCTGAAGGGTATTTCTATCCAGATATTTTGTGACCTTTTCCCATAGAAATTTTGCATAGAAATAGGAAATAGAAATAATGAAAGGGGAGGAAGTGATTATGTGGAGCTTGTGGGGAAATATTACTGCAGTTGTTTTAGCTGGAGCTTTAGGTAACACTCCTTAGAGGAAGGGGAAGAGGCTTTGGTTCTTGGTTTATCATGTGGGTCTGAATGCCCTCATGCTTTGTCCCAATTTATGTGTTGTTCCACCTGTATTTCTGGGGCATCTGTATCCCATCTGCTCTGCAAAGATCTGCTCTTGTCTCAGGCCGGGTTAGGGCTGCTGGCAACTGCTGTGATTCAGAGCAACATGTGCTTTTCCTGAAGTGTGATTTTTACCTTACCAGAGCCACAGGTTTGTCTCCAGAAGCCAAGGTGAAGCACTGAAGCACTCATGGTGCTATGAATGGGCAATTGCATTTCCCCCATGATATGATTCCCACTCAGTGTCCATTGGGATATTTTCTATCCAGCTCTAGATGCTTGTTTCCTTGCTCCTGACAATCTCTTGTGGCTGGTAGAGGTTAAGTGGAGGGGAGCTTGTGTATTTGCACATTTGTTGGGGTGCTGCAGAGACAGAGGCTGCAGGAGAGATCACGAGGCTGGGTGAGGAGAATAGATTTGTAATCAACAGAAAGGAACAGATGGCTTTAGTTGTAATGCCTATATTTATATCTGATGCTAATAGTCCTCCCAGAGCACCAGCACTTCAGTGATATGTAACACAACTTAAAAGCATCTGGGGAGGGAGGGGATAAAAAAAAAGGTTTTTTGAATCCTGTGAGAAAATCCAGCCATGGATTTAGCCACAAGGTTTCAGTGGATGTTAGCAAGCAGAGGAGGCAGAAGTTAGCTAAAATCTCCCTTCAGAGCACTGTAGACATTGCCCATGCCACAGACCCTGAGGAGCCATGGTGGGACCCTGGGAGGGAGCAGCATTTGTGTCCTGTGCTCCACCTGCAGAAAGATACTGTGTCATGAAAGGAGCTCTTTCTCAGAGCAGTTTTTGGTTCAAAAATGGGGAAAGACATCAAGCCCCTGCTCTGTCATCCTTGCCATCCATGTCCTGATGAGGTCAATCCCATCCTTGTAGCATCTTCTCATGCTCATCCATGGTGGGATTTATGCTGCTTGGAACTGCAAACTGATCTCATTCTGTGAATGCAATTAGTCACCACCAGCACACAGGTGGAAGTTAAAAGTTAATTCTGCAGCACCTAATCAGCTGTCATTGCTGGAAGGGTTCAAGAGCAGAGACAAGATGTTTTGGTTCTAGCTGCACCATCAGAGGGTCTCATGGAGCAATGGTCAGATACCCCAGACTTCACCCAAGACCTGAGTGTTACTTTAACAACCTTTTGTCATTCTGTTGAAAGATAAACAAGAAGCTAGAGTCTCCGTGGGTGTAAATCAGTGTGGCTCTGCGGGCAGCAGAGCTGTACCAAATTCTATCAGCTAAGGGGAGATGGAGAATGACAGAATTATCCTTGTGTGAGTTGCTGTGTGTGCATACAAAAATGCACAAGCAGGTGTGTACGTGCCCACACACTCATTAAAGGTGACTGTTTTTTTTATTTGTTTGTATTTAGTGCACCTTGGAGGCTTTACCTAGACAAGAGTCATAAATGAAATGTCATCAGATCATTAACACATCCCCAACTTGTTAACAAATAATCGCATGATTCGTAGGTTAAAAAAGCCAGTTGAAAGACACGCTGAGTAATATTCCTCCCAGGTCCCCTGGCATGTGCATATATTAGAAATCCATGTGATACAAAGCACAGGACAAAAATGATTGATAGCAGGTTACAGTGCTCTTCATTACAATGAATTAATTGATCACGTCTAGCAGATTTTCCTCCCAGTGGAATCACTGGATATTGGACATGTCTCTCTCATTTCTCTTCTATCCTCTCTGTTGGAAACACGCCAGACAGTTTTATACCATCATTTAAATTTATTTGTGACCTGAGAAAGTTGTGTTGCCCTTGAGACAGTTAACTTCTTAACTTTCAGCTAAAAAGTTTGGTGGCATTTTAGGAGATACAGGGATGGATATTATAAAAAGCTTCCTGATGAGGTGGAACTCCTCAATCCAGTCCTGGCAGCAGGTCCCACCTGAGAGCTGAGTTGAAATGTTTTTCCTGATAACTGCTCTTATTTGACTGGCATCCTATTCTGAACCAAACATATTCCAAAAATATTAACCAGCACTGTTTTTCATAGTCCTGAGCAGTGGAACTCCAAAGCAAATGTTTGTAGGGAGTATCCCTTCAGCCTGGGGATGGGACTTTCTTGTGACAGATAATGACAAGGATGTGATGGGAGGGCATTCAAGTGGAAAGCTTCTGCTGTTTTTGTGCCATACTATTTCACATCTCATTCCCTCTTTTTGGTAGGTGCTTTTGGTGGCTCTTATATGTGGAATGACCTGCCAGAGATAGAGAACAGGTTATTAACCTGCTGTTTTTACAAGCTCTCTCCTGGCAGAAGTGTCCTCTTTGTTGCACTTGTAACTGGCCTATTACAGTCTTAAATGAAAAGAAAATAACTGCTCCAAGCTTTCCATATCCCTGAAGCCATGCAGACAGTGGACAAAATACTGTGGAATTGCATTAGTAAATTCAAATCTGTTTTGTAGTTTTGCCCTTGCCTGTGGATAAGGCAGTATTATCTGTTTAAGGACTCAGCTTCTGGATTCCACTCCTGACCTGTCTCAGTATTTGGCATTAGGTAAGATAATAAAAAGTGGTCTGGTTCCCAGAATAATTTGCAGAGAAATGTATGATCTCCAGGTCTGCCAAATGAAATTATACTTGTAAGGCAGGTGAGTGAAGACTTCTCTGAGACTCCACAAGCAAGCCAGCAGTTGATGAAGAAGTAGGACTTTGGCCTCTGGGCCATGATAAGCTGCCTGTGCATTGTAAAAAAGAGCCAAGCCTGTCTGCCAAAGGATTTGATGTCTCCTGCCATTTTTGCAAGGTGCCATTTGCTACATCCATCTCATGATTTATCTGAGACGTGTTACAGCCCTCGCTCCCCCATCTCCAAATCACCCAAGTCAAGTTTTGGGGTGACGATGGAACAGGGTGGGAGGTTTAACTCCTCCTTTCTCCTTTAGGAAAAGAACATTTTAAGTCTTAAGATACAATGCAAACATGTATCATCATGTCTGAATTTCTTCCTGATGGCTTTCCTGCAAATTGGTTTCTGTAAAGCAGGGATAGGAGGTTTTGAAACAGGATTCAGCATTTCACCAAAGATGCAGTTAAAGCACAAAGCTTATTCTCTTAACTCTCAATTTTCTATGGTTTGACTGGGATTAAAAAGTCTCTCTTTGATGAAGGTTTGTAAGGCTTTGTTGCTAAGAACCAGAATATACATTGGGAAATTCTATTGAGTGGCTTTGGAGATGTGTATCCCTAGAGACTGTGTTAATTTCCATATTCATTAAAATGTTCTGTGGTGCCTGAGAGACCCAATCCTGTGGGAATTCAGAGTTCATCTCTGGCTGCACTGAAGGCACAGAGACCTGGGCAGGGGGCTCGGAGACCTTGGCACAGAGCCCAAGACACCTGTGGTTTGCATTTTAGCCCATGGGAATGATTGCCAGCTTTAAGAGAAGAATTGCAAGTCACAAATGTTTAAATAGAATAATAATAGGTTTGTCACAGGGTGAAAAAATAGATTTTGGGTTTTAGTATATAGGAGTAAGTGAGGCCAAGATGGAGGAACGTCGTGGTTTTTAGGTTTCTTCTTTCTTCTTCATCTTCTCCATTTCTGCTGTGATGGTGGCACGGGTGCTTGGTTTAGAGACAGACTGTGTAACAAAAGTGACAGGTATTGGAAAATAATTGTACATAATGTATATGTAGTTTATAGTATAAAAGATAAACACTGCCCTTAGGGTGGGGAGTGTGCCTCAGACTGTCCTGCCAGAAGGACCTCAGCAGGTCAGGGAAAGAATGTTATAGATAAGATAAAGTAAACAACCTTGAAAGTAAGAGTTGAAGATTCTCAGCTTCTTCTTTCACCTTGGGCATGGAAAAAAATGGACTTTTAATAGCTTGGAAGCATTTCTGCAGAAGCAGAAAACCTGACACAAACCCTCAAATAATGCAGCTGTAGAAGCTGGGAAAGGAGACATCTGGATCAAGGAGTACTTTTGCCACCAATTTAATCCAGTCTAAGTCTGTGTGAGCAATAGCTCAGTCCTGTTCCTGACTGAAAATACTTTTCCTCTGTCCATCTTTCTGCCTTGGCCACCCATTGCCACTCCTGAGTCCACAGCAGAGCTGTGCAGGGAGCTGTTCTGTTGAAAACTAGGAGAAAAAATGACTTTATGATGGATCAAGTTCTTTTTTGATGTACTGCTGACACAAGGGAAAAGAAAAACGTGGTTTGGGGCAGGCAGACTGCTCAATACTTATTAGCTTATTAAGCCATCACTGGAGATGCCTCCACAAATACCGTTTTTCTCTCTGAAAATAATCTTTTTGAGGGCCATTTTGTGCCATCCTTTAGAATTTTCTATTTGATATCTCCTTCTATGAAATTAAATGGGATTATTTTAAAGGGAGAAAGGTTTTTGTGTTCTCCAGAGCTTCACTTGCAAGGGTGACAATGACCATCACCTGTTATTTAAACATCAGGGTGATGAGTGCATGTGCTGGTTAACTGTGGCTCATCCTGTTGTCCTTTGAAGTGAATGGATATCTTTTATTGACTTAACTGGGCAGCAGCCCTGGATAAAAGAGATAGTGTTTTACTAGAAGCTACTTGTTTCTGCAGGTTGCAAAAATAAATAATCCCAGACACTTGCCAAAGATGGCTGGGGTTGGGCTGCACATATCTTTTGTTGTGAAGTTTTATTTAAAAGAAAAATAAATTTCTCATAGTCAAAGAGCTGCTGGCTGACCTGACCTTTTCAGACTGAAAATGGTCCCTGAAAGGAAAAATAAGGTAATGATAATAAAAACTCTCCTAGCCATTACTAGACTGCTGCTGAAAGGGATTTGGCAGAGGCTGGAGAAGTGTCAGAGTGAGAAAGCACCATCTCTGCTGGAGGATGACAGTCTCTGACCTGGCTGGTGCCCTGTGAGGCTGGAGAGATCTCCACTGGTTCCAGCAGAGTGAGGGTGCCTGACAGCCAAGAGAAGAACTGTTCAGAATACAGCTCTGTAGTTTCTTGATTTTATGTTACCTGGGAATGCACTGTCCTTAAAAACTATCTTCAATAAATCATGTAATAAATATATATAAACGTACAGCATGGCAAATGCAATTTCTTGGAGGGATGCAGGCAGTCTTTGGGGCCAGCCATGCTCTCTGAATCTCTTTATATGCTGAAATTGTATATTTTGGGCTGCACTTTTCAGCAAATAAACCCTTCACCCCCACGTATTTCTCCCAGCTCTTCTGCTCAGCTCCCTTGCTGATGATGTGTGCTTCATTAGCTGCCTGATGAATGGTCTGAGTACATTAGCATCATTTTATTGAGCCAATAACACGAGCTTCACCCTGCAGAGCTGTGCAATATCCATCACTGGGAGGTTTCTAAAAGGTTAGGCAAACTTCTGTCAGGAATGGATTAGGTGTGGGGGCAAGAACATGGATTAAATGGCTTCTGAAATGCCCTTCTGACCCTGCAACCTCTTAATTTAAAACCCTGCTGTAGTTATAGCATGTGATTTCTATGAAAAGCATCTCTGGGAGGCTTAGTTGAGAGGTGGACTGGAAGCTGTTGAGCTGTTGAGGCTGCACCAACACGTTCAAAATGTGCATGGCAGCCCAGCAGGGGAGAGCTGGGTGCAGCAGGAAGGAACAGCGAGTTCCCAGTCCCACCCAACCTCAGATAATTGTGAGGAAACGACTCAGTACAAACTCTGTGGAGCTCAGTACAAACTCTGCAGCTGTGGAGGGAGGAGCAGATGCAGTTCATGTGTCCTCCTCTGGACATCTGGGACATGCTGGAACCGCCTCCTGGTTATCTCTCTGGTGATCATCATCCCGTGCTGCAGCAGGTTCACCAAGAGAAGAGGAAGTCCTTTGACCTGGTTAGTGTGAGAGCTCAGTGCATTTTTCATTTCCAGGGGGACACAATATTAATCCAAACACTTTTATCAGTTGTTGTTTGCAAACAAGGGTTGTCTCTGTCTTCCTCCTGCTGACAGAGCTGCTCATGGGACAACTGTCCACTGTAGGTCACTCTGCTCACTGGCCTAGGACTGGACATTTATTTTAACACATTTGGGTTAGAATGCTGGTTTACATTTAAATAGGTTATATAAAAACTTAGTAAAATGTCATTTATTCTGATTCCTTGCAAATATTGATGATATATTTTTGCTGAATTTTGGCTTTCATTCAGTAAACCTCTTCAGTTCATCTTTAATTTGCAGATGGCTTTGGCAGTGTTCCAGCCTCAGCTTCTGGTGGTTAAAACCTGGTGCTTGAATTAGATTCACGATGCAAATAGCCTGATTTTGAGAAGGTCTGAATATATGCAGCTGCCTTGTGAAGTTCTAAGTAATGCAATTAGGGCTGGGCTTCTTACTGCCAAAACAGCCTCAAATGAATTAGGGGTCCAGAAAAGAGAAAGGTGGCAGAATACACATAAATTTCTTTGGGAATTTGAGGATTTAGGAATAATTGAAAGCCTGGCTCAAATTTTCAGCTGAAAATCACTGATATCAGTAATTTCAAAGGAGATTAAAGAGGAATGTGCTCATGTTGGGGAGAAGTGTAGAGCTGAGCATTAGGTCTGGAGGAGTGATGTGACAAGGGTCTGTTGCTTCCTCATGGCCTGGGGTGATAGGAGCACAGAGGGGCAGCACGGATATTTGGGATATAATTACAAATAATGAGCGTGGTAAAAAAGGAGGAAGGGCTGGAAGCTCAAAACTAACAAGAAATGGAATTTGCTCCTTTTCAAAGCTTGAATTAGAGGTGACTGTTAGGCAATCCTTGAAAGCTCTGGAGAAGTCTCAGAGTGTTGAAAGCGTAGTCCCTGAGTGTGCTAATGCTGTGGATGCCAGACATGGGAAACAGCCACGCAGGGAGAATGCCATGTCTCTGCATCTGCTATCTTTTGGGGTGACATTTCTTGGTGTAGCAGGGAAGTGAAAATGTTGACTCATTTTCATTGAGATTAGTCTAGGGGGAATCACAGTAGTGCTTAGTGAGGTTGGGTTCCCTTCTTATCTCTGCCTGTAAACATTTTTTCATTCTTTCCTTAAAAGAGGCTTTTATTTGTGAGGAGGGTTGAGGGGTTTTTTTAATAAATACACAGCTAATCCCCATTGTACATGTAAATATAGACAGCACAGAGGTCTGTAAAGATTATGGATGCCCCTTTTGGCAAGCAGTATCTTTTAATAGCATTGTGGGCAGTTAATCGGGTTAAGCAAAAGTATCAGTGGAACAAGAAGTCCACGTTCAGGGAAGGAGTAAGTGTCAGACCTCTCAGACCTCTTGAGAGTTGTTGGTTAGTAATGTTGGCCAGATAGCATAGAAGAGTTTTTTCTTTCTTCTTTTTTTATTTGTTTTGTTTTTGGCTCAGTGATGTCTGTGGCTGGGAAACAACAGGAGTGTAGAGCAAGCTGTTAAATTGCAGGAGCCTTTTTGCTATTGTGTTTCATAACAGATGTGGTAAATGCTCTTTGCTCCTGGGCTTCATCCAATATTTTCTGCCCAGACTGAGTGTTCAGTGCGTTGGGAACTGGTTGTAAGGGCTTGTGCCCTCCCTGCTCCTAGGTTCCAATTAAGTGGAAGGAGTGTAAGGCATCTCCCATCTATGTGAAAGGCAGGTATGAAGAAATTGGTGAAAAATAGGAAAGGCACTGAAGAGGATGTTGTTTTTTCTCATGGAGAAGGCTCATTGCTATGGGGGTAGTCTGGAATAAAGCTCTCCAGTCAGTGGGGAAGAAAGCAATACTTTTAGATTTTCAGAAATGCCCTGTAATAGGCATTTACTTTAAGACAGAGAATCTGTGCCCTGGAAATGCCTGTGTCAGTCAGCTGTTGTGGAGGACTGTGAAATGTCTAGCTCAGATGTAGAAGTCTGGAAACATCTAACATTATGTGCTCTGGGCCTGGGGAGCTGGGCAGAGAGAGCCACTTGGTACCACTGAAAGTGGAGACAAGAACTGTATGAGATGGGGGCAGTGGAGCTGCAGGGGACAGGGTGGGACACACTGAAGGGACATGCAGAAGGGACATGCTGAAGTGTTGATGGTGTGCTGGGAGCTGGGGAAGGGCTGCAGGGCAGGAGCTGTGGGACCCAGGAGGTCTCTGCTGGAGCTTTGCCCAGGATGTGTGCGAGGGTGCCAGGACCACACTGTCCATCCTGCATTGATGGGTTTTGAGCATAGGATGCTGGAAACATTCTGTTGTGTTTTCCTCCCCCTGGCAGAGCTGTGACCAGTGCACCATCTCTTTGACATCATGTGCCTGCACAAGGGCTTCTTTTTTGTGCAGGGTGTCCTTCAAAGAGAGCGTGTGTAGGTCAGAGAGTTTCTCATTACATGGTACTGCTGATGTGATTTCACTAATTCTCCAAGAACAATAAAGCAAAATTCAGCACAGGGTAAAGCAAATGCAGATGCCTATTTTTGGTAACATTTTTCAGGTTACTATTAACCTTTCATTTGAAATTTAATGCTGAAGACTACACATTGATCCTAAGCGGTTTCTTGGAACAGCATCAATTTTCCATTTAGAAAATTGCATTTTTTCCAAGTTTAACCCTATGTGGGGTGTTGTTAATTTTTTTCCTGAGAGACACTTTCCAATGGAAACTTCCTCTTTGGGTCTGAAATTCAAACTGGTTTTGCCAAACCCTAGGAATTATGATCAATAAAATAGAAAGTCCTATAGGAAATTATAACTGGACTGGGAGAAGGATATATTTAGAAGATGAAGACCAAGTGCAGAAAAGTAATAAAAGTAATAAACCAGAGTCAGAGTTACAGTTAAAATTAAAACAGGCCTGTGGCCAAATGTAAAGACACTGTATGAATGGGTGACAGTGGGAAAAAACATTGAAAGCAAAGCCAGAGTAGTAGCTGGCAATAGATAACATCTGGCAATGAGTTTGCCATAAAATTCACTTCAGAGAACTGGTGGGTGAAGAAATTTTTCTGCCATAGGGTTGGAAGCAGACAATCTTTAATGTTCCTTTCAGTATGAGCCATTCTGTGATTCTGCGAGGAAATCCCAACATGATGGCATTTTTCCATGAGAAACAAAGGTGTAAAGTGTCCCATGGTGCTGAGGTGGCTCCATGGTCAGCCTTCTGTATTTGGAAGTTGAAATTCCTGAGGCAGATTAGAAGCGCTGAGCCTGGTAAGCAGAATTAATTCCAGTGCCTGCAGGCACTGTGTGTGATGGAAGATGTGGGTGCTGCTGCTTCCAGCTCATAGGGATGGACCTGAGCTATGCTGGGGGCTGAGCACATCACCATGGCTGCTGAACCAGTCTGAGGTGCTGGATCACAAAGCTGAGCCACAGGGTCCTGCAGTTACAGTCACCCACCACAAACAGCCACACTGGTTAATTTAAAGCTGAAGTTGTGAGCTGCTGCCGTGCCTGTGATGCAGCACAAATGTGTTGTGGTTATAAAAGGTGGATACAGCTGGGGCCCCAGTGTTTGTTTCATAGAATCATTGAATCACAGAATGGTTTGTGTTGGGAAGGGACCTTGATGGTCTCATGCCAAACCCTGTGCCTTGGGCAGGGACATCTTCCACTATCCCAGGTTGCTCAAAGCCCCATCCACCCTGGTCTCAAACACTTCCATGGATGAGGTACCTACAGTTTCTCTGGGAAATTTTTTTTTGCAGATTCTTTGCAGGAAGGTTGGAACTAGACAATCTTTAATGTTCCAGACTAGCCAATCTGTGATTCTATGGTTCTCTGATTCTAAGAGAGTAACATTGGCAGAGATTTTTGGAGCTTTTCATGTGTATGCAACTGAAGGCAAAAGTTAATTTGCAAAGTCCACAATACAGTCACTTATCAGATAAACAGGCATGTCCATAGAGGTGTTTTCAGACATAAAGCTGTGTAGAAAGTCAGATAGAAAACAAATGAACAAAAGACCCCACCCCAACCACTCTTCCACAAGGGAACTGAGCATAGTACAGGGAAAAGTAATGGAAAGAGCCCACATAGAACTCTTGTTCTGCTCTACAAATTTTTTGAGTCTTGTGGACACAACTGCACACAGGGATGGGGTGATCAGAGGGAATGATGTGTGCTGGGTCTACCTCTCCAGAGACCTCACCTGACTGGTTAAAGCTGGAGGGATGGGAACTTCACTCATCTGCCTGAACATGGAAGGAGAGCATTTTATTCTTTATAATTTTTGCTAATGTCCTGAATTTTGATTCCCTGTTGAGAGTTCACAGTTATCCAGGCATTAGAGGGGATGTTTCTGCACTGCATGATGTGACCCTCACAGCTGCCCCACTTTTGGGACTTACTTTGGCTGCAGAGGGATTGCACTGCTGGCTCAGCATCACTGAAGTATGTTTTGAGAGGGTGGCTATGAGAGCCACCTGGATTGGTGACACCAAACTGCTCTCTGTAATTTTTTAAAATCTGATATTAAATAGAAAATGGATCTGAAAGTAAGTCAGAGTCAGAGCACTTCAATATCTTTGTCTTTGCTTCCCTTCACTCTTGCATATTTAATTTAATAGATAAATTTTTTCTTACGTCATATGAATTAGGAGATGAATCTATTACATTTGTGTATTCTGATTGCCTTATAGGCAGATTTCATACTGAGATGATTCAGGACTATTTTTTTAAAGTATTCCTGAAAGATTGCATAATGAGATGAAAGGGGGAAAATATGTATTATAATTGAGTATATTTGTAGAGTTGGCAGTGTGTTATATCATATTTCATGTGTTGATCTGGGTTTGGATTTTTTTAGTCAAATAGTTTTCCTTTCCACTGTGCTGTGAGTTAGGTTTCTAAACCATTGATTGTGCTACAAAGATAATTGTTCAGTGGTGAAAATATTAATTCTAAGAAATCAGATTATTTGCACCTGGATGCAAAATAGTAAAGGCTTTAATGATGTTTAGGTAGAACTTTATTAACATTTTAATATCTCTGGAGAACTATAGTAGCAGTAGGAGAAGTATTAAACTCAGTATTGTTTGGCTTTCTGCAAGTAAATGAGGAGAATTGCAAGTCTTCTCCATGTGAGTCAGGTGAATACTTGCAGGAATTAACTATCTCAGAGCCAGCATGGTTCAACTCTTATCCCCCTGCTCCCCCTTCTTCTGCTCCATCTTGTACAACAATGTCAGTGGCAAGGAAAGGAACAGGAGAAGACTGCTCCCAAAACAATGCCTGTGTGCACAGAGCAGCTCCTCCTGGGGCGGTGGAATTAGTCCTGGTGTCTGCAGTCATGGCAGGAGGGCAGATTTGCTGCCCCTTGGCTTTGCTGTGCTGGGGGTGAGCTGCAGCACCTGAAGGGCTCTCGTGCCTTGGGCTGCAGCCACGGCCACTGCCTTCCCTCCTTGGCTCATGGCCAGTCCTGCCCAGAGAAGGCAGATAAATTGAAAGGAGCCCACCAGACTTTATGGATCACCACACCAGGCTGCCCCAAAGCTTCTTAAACATCGAGCCTGTGGCTGAATTTTCCTCAGTACCATGCTTTATGTTGATACTTTTATGGGGCAGGAAGGGATGTGCAGGAGATAGGGTTCCCCTGAGGAGATGGAGAAGACTTCATCAAAATTAAGTGTCTAGTTTCCCTCTGTAGCCAGTGGTGAGAAAGAATTGTTTCTAAGATACGTTGTCTCCTCTGCAACAAGGGTCTAAAATAGGCACATGAGCAATGTTTTACCTTGATTAACTGCAGAGGGAGCTGGAGGTGGCCTAGCCTGTATGGAACCATCTTGGGGAGCTTGCCAGGGCATGTCATTTGAGCATGGGTTTGTTCCCTCTGTAGAAGGTTGTTCACCATTTCTGCCAGCTCCACCCAAATTGGTTGAAAAATGAGATGTTGCTGAGGTTTATTTTAGTCATAAACTTATGGGCTATGAATTTGAAAACAGAGCCATAAACACAGAACTAAAAATGCAATTAAAGGTGAGCCTAGATTTTATGTGGGATCTGAATCAATAATATTAATAAGACAAATAGCTATTATTCTTTCCTAGCTAATGCTAGGAAGTTTCTTACTTTTTTTCACTGAGTCTGCCCAGGGCTTATCTCAGCCACAGAGACCATGGGACTGATCTTCCCTCACACCATCACTCTGACTTGAGGTACTCCTCAGAGCTGACCCTGGAGAACATTTTCAAAGATATCCCAATACCAGGTTTATCTGCCCTAATTTGCCTGGGATTTCTCTGAAACTGAGAATGGGAAAGGCACTTGCAGAAGAAATCATTCCATTCATCTTACACATCCAGCCAATCATGGGATGACCTGTGCTGTGAGTGTGGCTTGCTCCATTGATCAAAGAGGAAGCCTCATTGGCTGCTATCGATCAGATACTGTGTTGGACAGAAATTTTCGATCAATCCTGCTCTAGGAGACTGGGAAAAAAATTCTAGTGGAATCTGCATCCTGTCTATCAAGTGCTTTTGCAAATCCCACCTTCTGCCCTAGCATTTGTGCTGCACAGCATCTGATGGGAGCTGTGCTTGCTCTGTGATGATACACGGCGATCATCAAAGCTGCACAGTATGTTCCACGCCAGCCACTTCCTCTCTGGTTTAATTACAACTGATCTTGCTAATCCCAGTCTTGATTAATGAGCTTAATATGCAAATGTTATGATGAAACTGAAACTCTTTGTAATTGCTTGCAGACAGATTACCACTTCGAGTACACGGAGTGCGACAGCAGTGGCTCCAGATGGAGGGTGGCTGTCCCGAATCCGTCAGTGGAGTGCTCTGGACTACCTGACCCCGTGAGAGGGAAGGAATGCAGTACGTTGTGACTTTTCATTTTACAGACTCTTACTGGCTTTTTGTGCTATTTGTATTTGTAGGGCTTCCTAGGTCTGTCACTGATATCCTGAGTTTCCCTGAGTTGTCCTTCCCCTCCAGCCTGACTTTCTGTCTCCTGGGGATGTGAAGCAGGGATAGTCCTTGCAGTGTATCCATGTCACTGTCTGCTACAGGTACCCTTTTATGCTGATTCATAGGTGAGGCACATCTATGACAGCACCCCCTGAAGAGATGTGGTTGCTTGTCTTGAGCTGCCCTGCTCTCCAGTTCTGCAGCTCTCCAGTTCATTTATAGCTGTATTGGCCAAAATGGTGACCAGCAGTGGTCAGACTATATTTGCATAGAGTTCACATTCTCATTATTTTCCATTATTTAGCTAATTCATAAGCTGAATGCATAAGGAATAGTGAATGTCTAATTTGCCTGAGTTATTTTTATGATGAAACTCCTGCATTTTATTTATTTATGCATTTATTTTTTAACAACTTGGAATGTTTTCATATCACTTGGTTCTGAATTTTTTAAATGTTGAGACACTTCTTTGCATCTGGGGATATAAACGAACTGCTGCTCTGCAAACACATCTCTCACTGTTTTATAGCTTCCCAGACTGAATGCTCTTTCCCATCACACTTCCTTGCTCTAGCAGTTCTCTCCACAAAAGATCCTAGCAGTAATTTATACCAGGGGGTATAAATTATTGTATCTGTCACACAGGATGAACAATGGCAACATCTTTTCAGTTCTATTGCAGCAGATATCAGATTTAGTCTCTTCTGACTCTCCCTCTCTAAAGGTTTATTTTCATTTCTTTATGTTCCAGTGTGAGGTACATAAATGTTTTCTGTAGCAGTGTTGATCACTGGAAGGTTTCTGACTGCTTTCAAGCATCATTTGAGAATGTGTCATTCGTGGTATTTGGATTTAGTTTCCAAGGTTTTAAACGTGGAATCTCTTATATCCTAAGGATATCGGAATATCCTTAGGATATGTTTTTTCAATTACAGAAATACAGACCTGAGAAGCACCTCAGGTGATCCCATAACTCATCCTCCAGCCCAAACAGCTGTCGTGGAAATGACTGTCATTCATAGCTGATGTTTGGCTGGACTGTTTTCAGGCATCTTTTGTGATGAAGAGCCTAGAAGCTCTCCAAATATTTGCTCATATATTTAGTTCTTTTCATTTTCCCTCCTGTTAAAGATTTTTCTGCTGTTAAATCTCCCTTGTTGTACTTCAAGCCTATCACTTTTTGCTGCCTGCACTATGAAGGAGCAGATAGTTTTATTTCTTCTGCTGCACAACCACTTTTGGTGTACCCTGGAGGACATAGGTATAACTCATTTTTTCCAACGTACATTATTTCTCCTTAAATCTTGTGATAAATGGTTTAAGTCCAGCAACATTACACTGTCCTCAACTTTCTGCTACAGATTTTCACAAATGGTTCACTTCCGTCTTCACCTTCTATTGTTTGTGCCTGTTTCTGGTCTTAAATCAATTCCAATGAGAATTCAGCAGGTTTATCACAATAGATGAATCTGGCTTCTCAATATCTGGCTCCTGCTAGACAAGGTGAAAACTTTTCCCAGTAGACGGCTTCTGATGTTATACACCAAAATACAGGATTCTGTTAAATACACTGGAAAACTCATCTCCTTCTTGCAGTGTTGCTGTTAAATCCCATGGCAATTCAGCTGGTTTGAGAAGCAATCAGATATTTGACTTTTTTACTGAACCCCTCAGATCTCATCTCCCTGGGCTCTTGGAGTTCTATCTTTTTTTTTCTGTCTGTAGTAAATTAACTGGCTTCAGGGGCTGTCTGGCTATGTTCTGATGGCAAAAGTAATTTTAGGTTTTCTCATCTCTTAGTCTTTGACCTTTCTCTTAAAAGAACAACCAATCTTTCAGCCTGAAAACATGGATCTGTCAACAGCAGTCACTGTAGGAATGTGTAGGGAACACCTTTCACATTCAGCTTGGTTAATGTAGTGGTTTTTACTGTAAAATATTTTAACCATCATAGAGTAGCTGACAATCCATTCTCCAGTGGGTGGGATAAACTGGGAGAGGCAGCTTTTGAGAAGTGGCTGCCCTACAAATCTCTAGAGTTTGCACATTGGGGTCTGTTGTTGATGATGAGTTATGCTGAAAATGCTGACAGATATCTCCTTACTTTCTTGTCATATTCTCTAAGCTGGTGGCTTCTGTCCCATCTGACAATACAACAACTGTACCAAGGACATCTTACACTAAAAGAGTTTCTGCAGTCTAAGGAAAACAAAAGTTTCTGTATCTGAGGCTTCTACAACTCTTGCTCTTAGTGGATTGTGTGCAGAGTGAGATTTGTGCTGCCAGCTTGGCCAGGGGTTGCACACAACTCACATTAATGACTCCTTGAGATGCCTTCCTTCTCTCTTAGGCCTGGTGGTATTTTATCCCAAGGTCTATCAAGAAATTCCAGAGCTATGCCATATCCTCTGAGGTGAATCTATTCTACAAATTTATTCAGATTCTCCTATGTCTTGCAGGTCCTACCCTATGCCAGGACATATGAGGGCTCGTTTATGGCATTTGGTAGAATCCTGGTATCCCCTTGGGTCTCTCTTTGGTACTTCAACCTGCAGAATCAGGGCCTACAGTAAAATCACTCTGGGTAGGACAATTTCCAGTTTCCACTTTCCTCTTTGCAGAGTTCTGTTATCTTCAGAAGTTTTTTTCAGCATCTGTTAGTCCTGAGATACCCTGTGGCAAACTACCTCTGCTTTTAAGAGAGGGTTGCACTTGTATAACAGTTGCAGTTTGTAAAGAAGCAAGAGCTCTTAGGGCTTTTTTTTATTATCTCCTTGAGGTTGATAAATCCCTCAGTGGACACAATGGTATGGGGGAGTCTGTATGAGAAAGTGATGTTTTTTTGGAACACATCTGCCATCACTGCTGACTTCACAATGTTTGCAGTTGTTTTCATCTACTCAGAAATGCTACCACTTGAGAATATCTGCCACTGATCTTTACTGCTCCCTGAAAAGAGAAGTGATGTGCAGGCTGTCATTAATTTTGAATCCTGAGGATACTGTGCCAACCTCTCCTTCTTCCAAATGCTCAGCAGTCGCTCTCTTTAAATTGTGCCTGAACTAGGAATTTGAAAGACAGTATAACAATATGTTAAATGTCTCCTGCTCTGTAAATACGTCTAGACTGTGGCCTCCAGTGGAGTGGAAAGACACTTGAGATTGCTAAAAATGTGTTAGCTCAGGTGCTTCCCATATCTGGAGCAATTGAAATGTGGAACCGGAGCTCAGTCGGTGTCTTGAGATGTGCTCGTTTTCAAGGTGTTGTGTTTTACTGCTTTTTATTTGAATGAAACCATTTAAAATTAGGTTGGATATCTCTGTGCTCTGCTGCATTTTGAAGCACACAGTGACCTGCAAATCATAGCTGCCTGTGTCCTGCTGAGCACAGCCTCAACATTCCCTGAAACTGCTGTAGGCGCTGAAACCTGCCAGGATTCTACCCGGGTTTTGAGTCTTCAGGAAGTAAATCAGCAAAGTTTACCTGCAGAGAAGACAGTGTCTCTCTGAGAAATAGTCATGGGGTGCATAGTAGAAAGGGCTGTCATATTTTGTCTGCTTTATGACCTGGTTACTAGAAGAAGGATTTTTATGCTTTTTTCTTTCCATGAGCACAGAGTGGCACACTGATCCACCTTCCCCTCCTGCTATCCTCCTGCTCTCCACATCCCTCCCGTGTAGGTGGAAGGTGGGAAGGAAGAAGGAGGCTCACATGAGAGATTTCTGTGGTGCTGTAGGAGGTCCTGCTATGCAGTAACCCAGATATGAGAGGGAAGCTGCAGTAGCAGCTCTGCAGTTACAAGGCACTGGGACAACGTGCCCTGTTCTATATTTCACTCCCCTCTATTTTTTTCTGTTCTCCTTGCTCTATGGGGCTGCAGTCATAAGCCACTTTCAGACCCTGCAGCCTGTTTTCCCACTCAGCATGGTGTGGCACCTCAGTGGTCACCCTGTGGGCTGGGCTAGGTCTGGACAGGCCATGGCATGGCCACACCAGACTGCTTGGACACCTCTCTCAGGTTTCTCTTTGTTCAGAGCTGAGTCACACTTTTGATGCTGCCACATCACGGTTGCAAGGGCTCCTGTGAAGAGATGCATTAAAAGTCCAGAAAGATTTTTGCTAGGGAAAACATAATATTTATTACTCCTAGAGCTGCTTTGGCTCTCCTCTGCTTCCCATTCAAGATGTCCCCTCCTGGCATCTTCCCAATACTGTTCTGGAGGTCGGGTACATACATGGAGGTGGGGGTGGCAGACAGAGAGCCTGCTTCAGCAGAATCCAGACCTCTGAATCACTTCTGACAGTGGGAATGTGCTTTACTAATTTGATCTCCTTCAGTTTTAATTACCACAGATCTCCTTCTGATCCCTTCATGAGTCTTACAGCAAGAAGGGAATTCAGCTGATAAAGATCACTGCCATCAGGGCAGTTGCTTGGCTTTTTAAATGGAAAATATTGATGGCAGTCCAAGGGAGCAGTTTGCTTTAGAGCTGAGCCCTTGCCTGCACCCCCTTATGACTGGTAGCTCTGGGAGCCCTTTGTTTTGGTGTGGGGCTGTAGGCAGTGTCTAATGGGGACTTTTTGGGATTTGGCAGTGGGAGCAGCACTTGGCATGGTGCTCCTGCTGACATTGCACTGCAGTCTGTTTCTGTGGCCACCATCAGGCTTTTCTGCCAGCCTGACCATATGCTGCATGTTTTACACTCCAGAGTCTTAATTTGGAGCCTTCCTTTCCTTCCTTTCCTTCCTTTCCTTCTTTTCCATCCTTTCCTTCCTTTCCTTCCTTCCTCCCTCCCTCCCTCCCAATACCTGGTTCAGAGTGTGCCCAGGTACACTGATATTTTCATCTCAGCAGAATTTTTGCCCAAAAAGAGCTTAAAGGGTCCACATTTTGACCTCATATTATTTTTAAATATTAACTCTCTTATTCCACAGAATATTAGATATTTTTTACTGTCCTAGGCAACAATAGGTTGTACCTTATCTCATAAATAGCTGCTCATTTTGTAGTGCTGTGTGCTTTATGAAAGAAACTATAGTGGAAATAATAGAGCATTTTTAAAGGAGTTGGATTTGCTGTGTTCAAGAGGAAAAAGTGCTGATAGGGTCATTATTACAGTCAGCATCAAAATTCCAGTTTTAATCAGGAAGAATTCTTAAGAAAATGGAAAAGAAATAAACGTTGATAATATAGAAGAACTTGATCAAATTATGCCCAGGATGCCCAGGGAGGCAGTGGAATCACCATCCCTGCATGTGTTGAAAAACCAAGTAGATGTGGCACTTGGGGACATAGCTTAATGGTGGAGTTGGCAGTGTTGGGTTAATGGTTGGATTGATGCTTTTAGAGGTCTTTTCCAGCCTTAATGATTCTGTGATTCTGTGGGTCTGCTTAGCCAAGTGCACCTTTACCTGGTGCCACTAAGGTGGGAGCAACTTCTTTGAAATCAGAAATGTGCTTCAGTTTTGAAGTGAGATATGTGAGTCTGTATGCAATGAGAAATGTAAAAACCTCCACTGACTTCAGAAAATAGACTCCTCAATTACAATGGGCTTTACTGGAGTCTGAGAGCAAAATTTGATCTGATTTATTGCTACTGAGCTGTGTTTGTTGAGTATATTCTAACTTGTGTAATCTGCTGCCAGGGTACCACAGGAGGAGATATGGATATTCCTGCTAATTGCAGACTCAATTAGGCAAAATGACCTTTTTAAAGCTGTACACTTTATAACACTTCAGGGCAATTTAAGTGAACAGCAGGAGTTTTAGCATTTTTCTTTCATAACAGAAAACTTAAATGAAGGTTTTGAGTTTGATGTTCTCTCAGTCTTTGGTAAAGTTGGATATCCCAAGCAGGTGAGAACTGGGCCTGCTCCTAACTCCAGTGAAGTCAGTGGGCATCTGCAAATTTTGAGCACACTCTTATTGTGCAGAGTTGCCAAGGAGCAAAGCTGTTCAGCTAGCAGGGGTGTGCACAGCACAGTTTGAGAGTTGCTACTAAAAGGTTGTGATTTAACAAAGCACTCGAGCAGATGTTTATTCCTGTTACTCTTCGAGCATCCCTGCTAATTTGTGTTCCTAACTCCAGCCAGGTATGAGTCTTACTGATGGTATTAAGTTTCTCACCTGTGCTGAAGCTTGAGGCTAGACTTCATGGCATTTCCATGTGGATTGACACCCTGAGAGATACCCCAATTATTTTTTCCAGAATTTTTACTTTGTGCATGAGCAAGAAACTGCAGAAGTCACATTGTTGGCTTTTTGAAGCACAGATTCAAAACAAAATAGGTGAATAGTTAAAAAGCTGAAGACTTTGCATGGAACCCTCAGAATTTAATTCTCTTCTCTGACGAAGAGTTACTGGGAACTGCATGTTGATTTGGGTACTGAGTTTATGAAGGGAAAGGTTGGCCTTAGTGTTATTTGATGAATTCTTCACCTTGTTTGTGTACATAATTTAATTAAAAAAGTTAAAAAGAAATTCCTCAGAGTTGCTAATTTCTCTTTCAGTAGGGAAACAGCTGGCAAGACCTTGAGATTTGTTATGGCTTGGTAGAGGGATGAGAGGCAAGGACTGTGTGTGTGTGCAGAGAACATCAAAAGGCACTAGAACCACTTTAGTTGATGAGCAATCAAAATATGCCTGATGGAGTCAGTAGGGGCTGCAGAGCTGCTCACTCACCTCCAGATCTGTTTCCTGCCATCTCCACTGGGATAGCTGTTGAAACCCTGGTAGCAAAAGTGCTTCCTTACCTCTTGGTGATTGCTGCTTTCCTGCTCTCTACACCACACTGCCATGAATTGATTATTTCCATTCCAAACTCACACTTTTCCATGTCCAAATGATGCAGTAAAGTTATAATAAGTTTCCTATGTGCCAGGCCAGCTGGGGAAAAGAGGTGAATTGAAAAAAAACCTTTATTTCATTATTTTTTTGTTAAAAGGAAACATTATTTATTCCTATGAAATGCAAGGGTCTTCCACAGAAGGTTCTCTTCCCTAAGTTACATCAGGTTTCAGTGTGATCACATTTCAAGCCTAAACAGCCCAGATAGATTTTTTTGTTTTTAATTAAGATTCAAGCTAGTTCCTGGTAACACATTGGGAAATAATGACTGAAGAAAACGAACATCAATTATTCACAGTCTATTGGAGAAGCCTCGTATAAATTATTCACAGAAGACATTCTGAAGCTGGCGAGATTATAGGAAACATTAATAATAAAGCAATTATTTCCTCTCATCCTTTGTCTTTCTCTTTTTTCTCTCCTCATTCTGTGTTTTGGTTGGTCCTTGTTTCCATGTTGTGTGGATCCTGATGCCCCAGGGTATCACTGAAAAGCCTCCAAGCTTGTCCTTGGCCACATCTTCCCCTCCAGGCATGTGGCATGTGGCAGCTGAAAACAGCAGCTGTTCAGAGACACAGCTGCCTCATGCTGCCAACCTCGTATTTGCACCTCTGCCCATGGGAGGCTGAGACAATTCAGCCCTGACTCTGCAGGAGGTGGCAGCATCTCACCTGGATCCCAGGTGGTGGGGCTTTGGATGAACAACACAGGAATGGGGAGGGCAGAGATGGAAAACTAACATTTGAGATTATTTTTGCTTCCTATTTTCATTGGTTTGTGGAGAATTGCTCTATTGCCGTCCTCTTCTAATGTTACAAAGTGGCAAATGGTCAAATCCAGTCCTGTGTATTTTTTCTTTTTAAACCCTAATTTTTGAGAGCCAGGGAGACACAATACACATGAACATACTCATATTCAGTGGCAACAGAATAAATAGAAGACCTGAGATAGCTTTAGGTAATTTTAAATAAGAAATGTCTGGAGGAAAAAGTCTGCTGAGAAGAGTGATGGATGTGGAAGTAGTGGATCCAAGTGGTTCGGGATGGGAAGCTGGGTGGGGATAGAGGTAAGGCTGAGTGGCCAGGGCTGCATAAGGAGGGAGAAAGGTAATGAATACATTGTAGTTTGGTGTCAGAGGATGCAGGGTATTGAGACAGCTTTGGTTAATCTTCTGGTGAAATCTCAAATATTCTGATTCCTGTCACAGTGTGGTCGTGTCTGAAAGATACTTGATATGAGAAAATATTCCAGTGGAAAGTTTCCGACCTCTAGAGAAGCTGAGTAGTGAAATATGTGTGAGGATCTACTCTGTCAGACTTTGTTCAGGATAATCCTGTCCTGATGCCCAGCATCACATTAATCAATGTGAGAATGTTGTGGTCATTTAGTAGAAGAGAAATGTGCCAACTGAAATTGATCCTAGTCCACCAAAATCACCAGGAGGGCCACTGCTGTACTAAAAGGCAGAATGTGACCCTGGAGACTTGCAGTCAAAGGGCAAATGAGACAAGCTGTTTATGGTCTGTTTTGCCCTCTGGGGAGCTGTTTCCAAGCCTGCAAAGTGATTGTAAAGTGCAGTCAGGTTTGCCAAGTGATGTATTGCAAGCACTCCTTGGAAGTGGTTACACCATGGGCAGGACTCCTGCCTCGGGATGCCTCAGTCCTCATGGTGTGTCCTAGGAGGGAGGTAGGACACCACTGATCTTGACTCACAGAGTTTGAGAGTAGGGAGAGTTTAATTAGATTAGATTAGTCTGACCTCACAGGCCATTAAAATACACCCAACTAGGCTGATGGTGGGGCTGATAATGGGTACTTGGCATGAGCTTTTCTTCCATATGGTATCCAGTTATGGCATGAAACAGTTGAGAGACAAAGGGTCCCTCACATGCCGTGACAGATTGTTCCAACAATCATCGTTCCTCCTATTAAAAATCTGTGCGTTATTTCCAATTTGAGTTTGTTTGGGTTCAGCCTCCAGAAGGCAGCTCTTCTTATGCATTTCTCTGCTTGATTAAAGAGTGCAGCAGGATCTCATGTTTTATCCCCCTGGAGATGCTTATATATTAATCAAGTTGACTCTCAATCTTCCTGTGATAAACTAAATAGATGAAGCGCTTTGGATCTCTCTCTGCAAGACATTACCTCTAATTTTAAAACCATTTGAAGTCCTTTTGTTTTGTACTGACCTCATAAAAATGCCAAATCACATCTATATGCAGTCTTATAACAATCTTCTTTCTTGTAGTACACATTTTATCCTACATATCTCTACCTCCACCTCTAAATTTATCTAGATCTCACTTTTTTGGATGCCTTGGAAGCTCTTGATGAATGGTGGGTCTGATCCCACCCTCAGCTTGCAGCTCTTTGGGATACAATTCAGCCCTCTGCAGGGCCTGTTGGCACTCCTTGCCCTCAGCAGCTTGTCTTTACCTCAGACTCTGCTAAAGCACATGGACTTGGAGTGGACTCAGACTTGGTAACATTCTCTCCCCTGCCAATCTTGATCCCATTCCTTTTCTTTTTGCCTGCGGATCGTTGAGGAAAAATGTGGGCAGCCATCAGACTGGGTGCTGGGCAGGCAGACCTGCCCCCCTTCCTCCCTGCTCAAGGATGGCTTCCTATTGACAGCCCCATCTGGGGTCTGTTCCTCAGGCAGTTCTTGATCCCTTTAAGATGTGCTGGTGTTGAGCAGCACTACCTTTTTTCATCAGAGTGACACACTACTAAGCTAACTATATTAGGAACCTTAAATCTATGACATCCACTCTGTCACCTTTATCAAGTGACTTGTAATCCTTTTAAAGAGTGAAATGAGGCCTGTTTGACATGACTTGCACATTGGTGGCTATTAGTACTGTATCTCTTGTCAATTTTTTATTACGTGCATACGCTGTCAGCTTTATTGCATGTGTGTATGAATGTGTGTGGCTGTCTGTGGCAATGTCTGGTTAAAGACACATGCTATACTTCACAGCATCTTTTTGTGAGAAAGACTAGTCACCTGTACAAAGTACATTTTTGTTTTCCTTTTGTAGTTTTTTAGGAAAGCTACAGCTGTAAATCACCAATAACTGTATCAGCTCCAAAGGCAGCAGTGTATCCAGCACCACAGTGTGTCCTGCTGTTCCTAAATGCCTCTGGAAATGTTCTTCCAATTTTAAAAATGCCCATGGTGGGGCAAGTCATGAAATATTTTCATGCATTTCACAGTTTTCTTGAAAAATAAAGATCACATTCAGTTGTCACAGCATGTGTTGCTTTGTGTAAGTTGGTGTGCAGCACCCAAACTGATATTTGAGGGTGTAATAGTAAAGTTTGAAGTTAGAGAGGGACAGGAAATAGTGATATCCAGTTATTCAGTAAAGACAGTTTCTCTGAAAATTAATATCAAATGCCTAAACAAATGGAGTCAGGAGGTTCACAAAGTCTCCCTTTAATGTAGAACACTAATTTTTCCTCTGGATTCTGAAGCAAGAGGGAGGTTTTAGTGGAGAAAAAATCAGAACACACATCTAAAATACAGAATTTATATTCCCAAAACTTTGCATCACTCTTTAACTTCCTATGTTGCGATGCAGCCCCTCTTGTTGGCAGCATCTCATGTGTGTTACCCTCACAAACACAGCAATGCTGCAACATTCCAGCTGTTTCTGTGGCTGCTGGGAAGTGCTGTATCTGTGCTCAGCTACATCTTAGTGATGTGGAGCGGCCACAAGGAAGGAGAAGCTCCTGGGATGCCCTGAGACAGATCATCTGTCTGTGCCCTGTCCCTCCACAAGTGACTCTCACCTCCCTGTCTCCAGCTGGAATGAACTGATGCAATTTAGATTAAAGAAGGTTTGCCCTGGCTTTTGGTCACCCTCTTGATGGAAGACCAAGTCATGGGACTCTAGGAGAGGAGACCATCTTCATGCTCACCACACACTGTATTTCCACCCTCCTCCAGCTGGAACGAGACCAAATGTTGCATCTGTTCCAATGTTGAAAGTGGTTCATGTTGCCAGTAGCCACATTCTGCCCCAAATTGAACCTGGCAAGCAGCTGGCATGCTCAGAGCCAGTTTGCTTGCAGGGGGATGTGTTTTGATGGGAAATGCTGCTGCCTTTGAAATGGAATTCTTAGAGGGAAGGTAATTCCCCACCTAAATAAGATAAAGGCTCATTTATTTCCTGAAAGGTGAGAGAGGTGGATGACATGTCCTGCATGGCAGCTGGTCTGATCTCTTGTACCCTTTTATTTCTCTCAAATTATCAGTTTGGAAGGGGTTAAAATATATTAGTTCAGTTAAAGTAATAATCTCTGCTCAACCTCATTGCTATGGAAGAGGAGGCTCTGCTGCCCTCAGCATCTTCATTATGGCAGTGAATTGCTCACGGTTCTTGGCTCCTTAGTTGAATTTCATGACTCTGGAATGGTTAAGCAGCACTCTCAATTTCTTGCTATTTAGCTTTCTTAAAAAAAAAAGTTGAAACTGTTAAAGAGAGAGCTTACTCTCTTTTGCTGTCATGAGAGAGCTTACTTTTCTACTTCCCTTCCTGATAGCTTCCCTCTGCACCCTTCAAAAGGGAAAAATAAAGCAAGATTTACTAATAATGCTAGAGAGTGAGTCAGGACATCTTTATATGTTTAAGGTGAAAAGCTGCACAAAGTGTGGTCACAGTTCAGAGACACAGGGACATGCTCACTGCTTTTGTCCAAATCTCTGAAGAAAGCTGCTTCCCAACCCAGGTTCAGAGAGATCCTAAAGCTTGAGCTGAGGTCACACACTCAGTCAGGTGGGGTGTTAGCTCTACCTCATGTGCCACTGCTTATAGAGAACCACTTGCCCTCACTGAGGGTGGATTTTTTGTCTGTCAGTCTTTCACAGAAATCCATCATGGCAGGATTTCCTTGCTTATTCCCACACCAACACCCATCTCTGCCTGAATCCTGCCCACTTTCCTTCTTGGTCCATTGCCAGTGAGAAATAGGGTTAGAAATCTGTTGGCTTGAAGGCCACTGGTGCAAATTCAGAGTATGCTGATATAACCAAGAAGGAAAAATGGCCCTTTAGCAGATCATTCCATCAAAATGGACCTTTTGTCTGCTTTGCAGTAGCACACATCAAGGACAATTACAGAAAGAAATCCTGCTGGTACTGGGACAGAAATAGGAGTCTGAACTGTTAGTTGGATTCCAATGGTGATTGGTGTTATGCAGCCACGAGTTAATCAAAGTGCTTACAATAATACAAATTTTTCTGCAGTTTAGATAAACACTGGCACATCTGTGGAGCCACATTTTCTGGGACTTCAGCCGGAGTTGTTGTTTTGAGCCAGTTTCACCACTTTGGCTGCCAGTCTGGTCTCATCCTGCAGTTTCTCAGGCTAATGAGTTTATGTCTGTCAAAGAGAGTGTATGAAATATCTGTCACTGTGCAACGTGGCATGTGTGAAACAGAAGAGAATCCCATCATTTCTTGGGATGTGAGCTGTGAGTGTTGCTCTGGATCCTGGTTTGGCTTGACTGGCATAGTTAAGTTAAAAAATCTGCAAATATCATAGGGAGTACTATGGGCTGCTGAAAGTGCTCATTTGTTTTCCATTGGATGTTCAGTCTCAAAGAGGACATGATGCAGCATGGGACTGAGGGAAAGTGGGATGGACATTGAAATGAGTGTCCAGGCAGGAGTTATGATTCCTGACACAGGCACGGGGCTCTGTGGGCATACAGAACTTCAGCTACTGTCCAAGTTTCTGTTTTATAATGGGAATAATTTTCCCTTAGCAGGCAAAGATGTGATCAGGGGACAAGGAGCATACAGCTTTTTGGAGGAAATAATTTTAGAGACATCAGAAAAAAGAAGCACTTTGTGAATATACCTCCTAATTGTACTTCCCTTAATTACACAAATTGTGAATACTGTCTTTGCTGTGCTGACAACCAGTGGTTATTTTCTCAGCATGTTAATGTCACCCTAATCAAAGATCCTCATCTTCTCGTCACAAACCTGTGGGTGACCTTTTCCAAGACCACATAGACTATCAGACAAGATGTTTGAGGCTTTGCTGGTAGTTCATGTGAGGAGAAACACAGAGAGACCTTTGGATTAGGTTTATACTCTCAGCCAAGGTTTGTACTGTTATATTATTGTCAGCCTGCTGCTGTATGCCCTTCTTAGCTTAGGTGAGTCTCTTCTGGCTCTCAAGTACTGGTGTTTTAATTGTGTTCAAGGTGTAACAGTTGGGTGAGCAAGGGTAAGGAGAACTCTATTATAAATCCTCATTTTCACAAATTGCTTTTGGACACAATCTGTCAATAGAGATTTTTTTTTTTTTAAAATCTTCTTTTGCCAATGGAGGCGAGCTGCAAATCAGGAGCTGTCCCTGGGGTTTGGTTTCAATGCTGCCACATCAGTGAAAACCCAGGTGAACATCTCAATTTTGCAGCTGATGTTGGTAGTTCTGCTGTTGTTCCTGGGACTGGAACATTCTGTTTGATTCCCTTTAGTGGCAGTTCAATCTTAATTAATTAAGTAGCAAAAAAAAA
>VZTB01002859.1:349259-375116 GCA_013397245.1 Thryothorus ludovicianus | reverse complement strand
AAAAGGAAATTAATGAGGATTGATGAATCCATTCCTATGTTGTAAACGATTGTCTCCCCAGCTTTCTCCTGTGCCTCTGGTGAGTACCTGGAGATGAAGAACCAGGTGTGCAGCAAGTGTGCAGAGGGCACCTACTCGCTGGGCAGCGGGATCAAGTTTGACGAGTGGGATGAGCTGCCAGCAGGATTCTCCAACGTGGCGACTTTCATGGACACGGCGGTTGGCTCGTCCGAGAGTAAAGCTGACAGCTGCAACAAGTAAGAAGCTCTGTTTGCACCTGGGTGAGGCAGCTGTGGGTAAGCCTGAGACAGCTCAGCAGCACCAAGCTGCTTAATGACTCCTCTGAGCTCTGCAGAGGGTACCAGCCCTGCTGATGGCAAACAGGAGAGGCTGGGGGTGAAGCCTGCAGCCTCATCTCTTTGCTGTCAGCATGGTCTCCTTGGGCTCATCAGCAGCCACTGAGTTTAATACCAGCCTGGAGCTGCTCTTATTTGTAGCTGGAAAGCTCCAGGGTCATGGTGTAGTAAATGTGACTAAAAGGTCCTTTTACAGCCTATTTAGAGACCTGTGATGCTTGCAGAAGGCTGTTTCTGAGTGTAATTGAAAGTATATTGAACCTGTAGATAATAAACCTTTCTTATTTAGGCTGAGTCCTAATTTTTTTGTACCATATCCTTTCCTTTGCAGTTTTAATGAAAAAATATTGTACTTTATATTACTCAAATAACACATAAAAATAGATATAAAATAAAATTATTATATTTACTATATCTGAAAAATAAATGGAGATCCTGTAATAAATTTTAAAATTCACTGCAGTTAGCTGTTTTGGGATTCTGGCATCTTTATTATGTAACATGTTTTTGTATAGTGTACAAAAAGTCTCCTCAGTATCTGTGATCTCAGTTGAAGCTTGTTTTGTTTATGTTCATCAGCTCTTCATGGACGCCTCGAGGGAATTACATCGAGTCAAACAGGGATGATTGTACAGTTTCTCTCATCTATGCTGTGCACCTGAAGAAATCCGGCTCTGTCTTCTTTGAATACCAGTATATTGACAACAACATCTTCTTTGAATTTTTTGTAAGGCCTTTTCTATGGTGAATCCAGCCTTATAGTGTAAGAATTCAACCCACATAAAGACTATTAGCAGCAGCTTTCCCCCTTTTAAGTTCCCCGTGTGCCCATAACTTGTTATTGCTGAACAAGAAAAAAATAATCTGCTTTTCTTTCTGTTACTTATACTGTCTTGTGGCATTTATTTAATCTTCAAAACTCAGTCTGAACTGATCCTGTCTGCCATGCACTGGGATTTTTCCATTAGGGGTCATGATTGCCCCAGTTAGTCCAGCCTTTTGCAAGATAGGTATTGGTGGTAGATGCTCCCATTTGGGGGTGTTTGACTGAAGATGTCTTTGAAGGGACTTGATGTTTAAAAATACTTCTTCCAAGGCAGTAGTATATGGGAAACTTTAGTTTAAGGTCAGTTTGTGTCCTGGTAATTTAGTAATTAAGATGAAAAGAAAAGCAGGAGAAATTCAGGTGACTTTCAGTAGGAGTTAATCTCTGAGAATGTGTCTGTGCTGTGGAATGGAGGGGCTGGGGATCATTAACTCTGACATGGGAACAGCCTGGCTGGGCTTGCACCATGGAGTGCTCAAACTGCTGAAACAGTCTGGTCAGCAGTGACCAGATTGGGGAAGGCAACCCTGCTCTGCCCACCTGCCTGGACTGGTTGCTGTCCAGAGAGCTGGAGGGCTCCCAGGGTTTGCAGTGGGGTGTAAATGCCCCACATTAATGAGGTGCTTTAGAAGGTTCCACTGTCCTTGTCATGTTGTACCTGCCCTTTGGGACAGAAAGAAATGGGAGAGTGACTCAGAGAGGCAGATGACTGGAAATTTTCAGTCTCCTCTGTTGCTGCTCCTGTATCTGTCTGACAAGCTCTGTTTTTCATCAGAGAAACACAACTCATGGCACTTCAGAGGAGTGAGAAGTCTTAGCTGATGCTGGTTAATATTTCTTGAAGTTTAGGAAAAAGTGCAAAGTATCCTTAATAGAGCTGGGAAAAGAAGATAAAAATTACCTGTTTGAGGCATCTTCATGCTGCTACATCAGTGTGATAGATTGCTATTGCACTTGGAAAACAGACCATGCAGGCAATGTTATTTGGCCATTTCTGTTTAGTGTTAGACTGTCCTGCCTTCTTCATGGGAAGAAAGCAGCAGCTCTGATTTCTGCTGTCAGGTGAATGTTCCAGAATTATGAATCCCAGTTCCAGTTGCTTGATTGACTGGCAGATCTGCTCTTGCAATAGAGCAAATATATTGTTGCTCTGAGCACTGACTTTGAAAATGGCTTCTTGATTATTGCTTTTATCCATATCCCATTCATTCACCTTCTCGGAATTTATCATTCCCTGTTTGAGAAGCAATGAGTGGTGCACTCCTTTATAGAAATGCCCATAAATTCATAGTCAGCCTCAGTATTTCAGGGAAACCATATTTAATGCTCCTGTAAAAGTCATTTTTTTTCCTCCAGCGTGCCTTTGTGCTTAACTATATTTAACAATGACACTTTAGCTCTGGACTGTGGCATTTCAGTGGCAGTGGCAGGTTATTGGGAAATGGTGAGGTATTAGAACTGCCCTTCCTTGGCTCTATTTACATATTGAAGCCCTTTACATCTGGTGAGAAGAGGCTGTATATTCTTACCTCCTCTTTGCAGGTGGGAACCAAGACACAAGGGTGCTGTAGCTCAGGTTGCACAAGATAATTAGAGATCTACCTTCTACACAAGTGCTTCTTCTCACCTCTGTCCCTCAGTGCAGTTGATCGAGGTGGGAATTGAGTGTTGAGATGCTTTGGAGGATGTGGGGTTTTTCCCCTTATTTCAGACTTGACATGGAGCATGTTTAAGGAGGATCCTTGACTCCAGGTCAAGTGTCTCAAAGTGTTGAAGTGGCCTTTCTCCCAGGTGCAATAAAAGCTGAATGTGTGACCTCATGCCTCAAAGGAACTTCCTACTTTTTCCTCTAAGACAGGTGTAAGAAGAAAGAAGTGCAGCAAACCCTGCTGTAAGGAAATGCTTCTGAGCTGTGCTGGACGTGGGCAAGGAACAGCCAACTTCACACTTCTGCCAGGACAGACTCTCCATGGCATGTTGCCTCTCCCTTGATAGCATTACACTCATCCCTAGGTCAGGTGGCAGCAGGCCAAAGACAAAACACTGCAGAGAAAACACTTTGTCTTCCAGCTTTGGCCCATCCATTCCTGCTTTCCCTATGACTTAGAAGCCTCTGGATTTTAGAGAATTAAGTCTTGATAGGCTCAGGAGAAGGAGGAAGCAGCAAGACAAAATGCTCAGCACCCTTGTCTGATCATATAGTGTGAGGACAAGTGTGAGATCATCTTGTCCTGCTCTTTTTTACCATCTGTGTTAGAGAGGGCCAGTTCAGGCACTGTTAAGCTGTAACACATGTTGAAAGTTGGGGTTTTATTTTTTTACAAGAGGAACAAAGCTGAATCTTATAATTCCCAGAAGTCGTTATGCTGACAGAGAGATGCACCTGGTTGTAACCATTGATCTTGTGTTTTTATTAACAGATACAAAATGACCAGTGCAAAGAAATGGAGTCCACGGCAGACAAATGGGTGAAGCTCACAGACAATGGGGAATGGGGCTCTCATTCTGTAAGTGTGTGAAAAATTCCTTCATGAAGTCTTTTTCCATTTATAAATGTCTGTAATTTCCTCTATCCAGACACAAAAAGTGGGCCAGCTCCTGTGAATACATTTGAAGAAGCAGAGCTTTCCTAGTACTGAGGGGAAAAGTCATGGAGATCCCTAAGGATCTGTTCCCAGAGGAAATTATATAGATGCAAGATTTGTATTGATTTCCTTGGGCTTTGAATCAGATGTTTTATGAGGTTAAATAGATTTATGCAAATCTGCATGCCACAATCACTTTGCATGATTGTAATTGAAATCTTGTACAGCAGTTGTTTGCTCATGAGAATACAAGATTATTCCCTGTGTCTTGGCAGAGCAGTGAGAGTGGGGTGTGTATGTGGAGACAAGCAGGAGGGGCATTTTATTCTCAACAGTGTGCAGAAGAGCTGGACTGCACCCAGCATCTGCTCTGTGGGGCATGTGTGATAAACCAGCTGGCAGCACCAGGGTGGCTCTTGCAGCAGGGACAGGAGCCTGTCCCTGTTGGGGATTAGGAGCCCTTTGGCTGGCCTGTGACCCAGCTGGCTGAGTTTGCCCTGTGAATGGATCATGTGCAGACCAGCTCATCAGCTGAGGCCTGGCTTCCACTACACCAGAGCCATATCAGCAAAGACCCAGCACGGGTGACATTATGCCAGAAGAAAAAGGCTTTTGTGGGTGTAGGCAGCAGCATACTCTCTGTTATCCATGGCCTGCTAATCCTTCTGGGGGAGAAACTATTCCTGAGGCAGCTGTGGTTGGAGTGCCTGTTAGCTCAGGTGCAAGACCAGTGCAAGTTCCACTGGGAGGCAGAAAAGCTGGCTGAGGAGGGATGAGTGCCATGAGCTGAGAGGGAGATCCAAGGCCAGGGCATTGATGTGGGTGAGCTGAGGGATGGAGGCAGTCTGCATGGGAGATGGTGCCATCTGAGCTCAACATCTGGGGTGTGCTGGTGTTCTCACTGTCTATGAAAGTTGTTGGGATGGCTGGCTGAAATGAGCTGGGTGAAATGATCATTCTGGCTGTCCTGAAGGGTTCCTTCTGCTCTGAAAATCCTGTCAAGGTGTCTTCTGTGTGCACAGCTTTCCAGTTGCTGCAATCTCTGCTCTCAGCTGGTGAGTCCTGCTGCGCTGGGGCTGGTGTTGGCTACCTCACCTCACATAACCTGATGTCTGTTTCAATGTGGTCCCAGTTCCTCTCTTACATGGGATAGCTCGGCTCTCCTCTGCCCCTATGGGTAGGAGATGTTTGGATGTGAGAGATAAAGTATGCTGTATTTCCACTTTGCTAAATTTTTCAATTCTATATCCTGGATGAACAAAAACTGTGGTCCTGCCAAGCCTGTACAACACTGCTGTAAATCACATTATCCTGGACACTTATGCTAGTAGAGTTTATACTTCTTGTGTGAAAATATAGCACTTTCAGGACAGTATCCTGCTGTTGCCAGTAAACATCTTGTACTGGGCTAGTAGATATGGGACAGCTTTGCAGGCCAGGCTTGGTGAACCTGCTGCTTTTAGTGATGAGAGTGACACTGCAATTACACAAGTGAGTTGAAGGCAGAAAGCACCAAAACTGCTGCTGGAGGAGTTTTCTTGCCTACCTTACTGCCCCTCATGATGCCACCAAACCATGAAAACAAGTGGGTCAGGGCAGTCAGAAACCAGGTTGTTTTCTGCATCTCACCTGCTCTTTGCAGTCAGAAGTGAGCAAGAGGGATCAGACTGCTGCTGGAGGTAGCCATGGTTTGTGCCTGGCTTACTGATCATGATACTGTAGTGTTACATGCAGGCAGAGCTTAATTTTTAAAGCCTATAAACCAAACTCACTTGTAAACTGGATTTTCAGACTCTGGGTCATGTTGAGTTTCTTTATGAAAGTGTATCTCAAGGGTTTAAAAACAAACTGACTATATCTGAACATAGAGATAAAAGCTCTTGAGTGCCAGGGGTAATTGGATAAGGGTAGGAGCAGCTTTTTCCAAATTGTGCTTACAACAAGGTCAGCAACAGCTCTTGGTGGTTTTCCAACTGAGGTGTTGAGAAACATTTTTATAAAGCACACTTTGGCACTCCTCACATATGTCTGTACAGCATCTGTCTATTGTTTCCCCATTACCTCTTGACCCACTAAACAGCATAGGAAAAGCTCCTAGGATGCAAGAAATTTGAATAATGAAAGTAGGAAATAAAACAATGTTGGCAAGGGGATGTCTGCTAAGTCACGTGTTGTTGCAGGTAACTCTGAAGTCGGGGAGCAATATATTATACTGGAGAACAACAGGGATTCTCATGGGCTCCAAAGTTGTAAAACCAGTTTTAGTGAAGAACATCACAATTGAAGGTAAGTAGAATTTGTCTTTGAGGTTTTATCTCACTCTTCTGTCACAATGTTTGCCAAGTGCTATTTCTACTGCTATGCCTGCAGCACTGAAGTGTTTTTTTTTTTTAGTCACTTGACCCCTATCTCCTCCTCTGAAGTGTAGAAACAGAACAGCAATACTTCACAGTGAGGAAAAGGCTGAAAAATTAGTTTTTCTGGTAAATGTTGCCATCTACTGGAGAAGACTGACTTAGCAAATAGAGAGAAAAATGAATAAACAGATTTTCTTTAGTGTAGTATAGAAAGATCATGGTTACTGGTAAGCCTCTCAACAGTGATAAATGGATATAGAATATAAAAGTTACAGTTAGATTAATATTCATATGATCTATTTTATCTGGAATTGCTGTTTTAGTCCTGGTCTAAGTGTAATAAAACTGTGAGTGCCATACATCGTTCTTAGATGGGTCAGACTTTCATTGAGATGTAAAGATTAAACACTTAAATTGTGAGTCAGCAAAGCCAAAGTACCTTAAATGGATGATGAAGCTGAGTGTGATTTTTATGCTCTTTGTATGTTTTTTTTTGCTGGTTTGCTCTCAGCCATAAGCCCAGGTAGGCAGCAGTTACAGATGTGTCTCTTTCAGTGCTTTACCCAGAGTTTTTCTTGCAGGAGTTGCGTACACGTCTGAATGCTTCGCCTGCAAGCCTGGTACCTTCAGTGACAAACCAGGTGCATCTGGCTGCCAGGTGTGCCCACGAGACACTTACTCTGAGAAAGGGGCTAAAGAGTGCACCAAGTGTAAAGAAGAAATATATTATGCAGGTACCTAAACCAAATGGGATAAGCAAAACCTGGAAGGTCAGAGTGTGTGCAGTCACCGGCTGTTTCAGATGTGAGGGTGGTTGTGTCCAGCAATGAAAGTCTCCAGTTGATACATAAAGGGGAAATAATTTGCCACAATCCAACCTTGTTAGTGTCATCAGAGTTAACATGAAGGGATGGGGGCCTTTATGACCTGGAAGGGACAGTTCTGAAGGATAGAACAGTCTTGCTGTGCCCTCTCGTGGTAATTTGTGTTACAGGTTGGTGATGACACGAAATTTCCTTCATCACTACCTTCAGCCTTAGCACATTTTGAGGAATGTCCTTTCCAAATGCTCCCTCCTGGCTTGCCACTGCCTCCTGTGTGGTTGATCTAGTTGCAAAACTAGTCCAAAAGTCCTCTGCACTTCCAGCTATGGTTAGGTGGTGATCTTCAAAGGACATGATCTTAATATATTCTTCATAGTCAAAAGGTCTTCAGATTTCTTCCTTGCAGTAGTTTTAGAAAGTTCTTGAAGAATCAGTTTCTGACCACAGCACCAGCTATCAACGATTGTGGCAAATGCTTGGGGTCCTGTGCCTGTGCTGACAGTGGGAATGGAAATACTGCAAAATTATTTGGCAAGAGAAAAAAATTGGGCCAGTGTTGTTCTACAAGATAAGAGTGATTTTGTTCCTTTTCAAGTGAGAAAATGTTTCCATTCTTGGTAAACTGTATACATTTCTGTTTGAAGGAATCATAGAGTGGTTTGGATTGGAAAGGACCTTAAAGATCATCTTGTTCCAACCTCTGTGCCATGGGCAGGGAATTTTCCACTGGACCAGTTTGCTCAAAGCCCCATCTAACTAGGCTTTTATTGTTTCCAGGGATGGGATATTCACAGCTTTTCTGGGTGACCTGTTCCAATGTATCACCATCCTTAGAGTAAAAACTTCTTCATAATAATTGTCCCTCGACACACTGAATCAGTGAATTTCAGTGTGACAGTATAAGCACAGCCAGTATTTCTCTGTTCCCCTGCTTCATTTCAGGGGAACGTTCATGCAGACTCCATTAAGAGCTTGATTTTTCATTTTTGTTTTATAATTTTCTGCTGACTCATTTTAACCTCCAGATTTCAAGCTTGTTACATTCGTTTCCAGGGACCATTTGATAGTTTAATATCCTGTTTCTCACCTTTTCTTTTAGAGGAGGGATCCAGTGCATGCATAGAGCGACCTCCATGCACAAGCAAAGACTTTTTCCAGATCCATACTCCATGTGATAAGGAGGGAAAAGTAAGTAGAAGGCATGATGCTATTTTTAAGCTCACTGACCTTATTGCTATCACTGCATTTGAAAACAAGGTAGATATTTTTAGGAATCTGTTTCCCAATTACTTTCCCAGTTTTGCTTCCCATATTGAGTCTTTGGGCTTTTCCTTTGCTTCCCTCTCTTGCAGCCTTCATCTCTCTGTAAGAATCTGCCAGAATGGGTCTGCTTTAGGGATGTGTTGTGGTGAGATAAGCTCCTTGCACTTGTGATGGGTTTGATGGGGCTACTTCCATACTTCCATGCTGCTGGAACACAAGGTGAAGTACTGTCCCGGCAGAAACACATCTCTTTAGTTGTTAATAATCTCTCATGCTTTAAGGTTGTGAGGACTATCCCAGCAGTGCCCAGGCATAATTCAGGTGATACCATGGCCCAGGAGCATTGGCTATGACCATCTCTGTTTCAGGTGGAGGAGTGTTTGGCTGCATAGGTATGATGTGTGTCATGTCCCTTGGTTTTAGCATCAAAGAAGAGTCTGTGGTCTGGTAAAATATGGTATATACATAGCCTGGAGTGTTCATGTGCAGCAGCTTAGCTGCTGGTAATGTGCTTTTCCCATGAGATGCCTCAAATGGACTCTCAGGGCATTGTTTCACCCAGAGAGCTTAGATCCACTTGGTCACTCATAGAGGGACCTGCTGGTGGAGCAGCCTGGCTTTGTCCTAGCAGTCAAGTGGATTTTTTTTAGGAATTTGGAGAGCAAACTGCTGTTTATTGCTTAGGAAGCCCACAGAGGTGTGGACACATCTGTGTCCTGTTTAATCTCTTTCCCATCTCTCTTAGATCCCATCTCTCAGATGGAATTGAAAATAGTCAAGTTCCCTAACACCTGTATATTGCTGGCCTAATATTTGCTGGCAGGGTTGAGTATTTTGGAGTCTCTTGATCCACTGGACCAAAAATGCAGCTGATTTGTTACTGAAGCATCAGTGAGTTTAGCCCCAGAGCTGTCAGGATGTGCAACCTGGTCTTGACTCACTGATTTCCACTCTATTAACTGTTTCTAATGACTCAAGAAATTAGCAGCAGTGTTCATGGCTACACCCCCAGGTATAGCTTTAATTGCAGCCTCCTGCAGATTGTTCTGTCACTGCTCTGTGTGGTCCAAGTCTCCCTGACACTGATCAAGTTCCTGTTATTTGACCCTTTTCCTGCCTTTTCCCTGACCTTCCCCTTCACTGATGGACATCACTGGAATGAAGAGTGGGTTTTTCTGCCGACACCCTTCACTGTCCAGTTGCAGTGACAGCAGCAGGTGTCACAGGCACGCAGATGCTGGCTGAGTTTTCAGGATTGGTTTCACTGCTCTGCACATCTGGAAATTGGTTCAGGTTTGCTAAAATCCCCAGGCATCTCTCCATGTGATGCAGCTCAATGAGAGGGCCTGACTGTGCAGGCCATCTACAGGAGAACAATGGCTGTAAAGGACCAGCCTATTGATCCATGGTTGCTAAAATAAGCTAGGCTTTCACTGAACAATAGATTGTTTTCTCCCTTCTGCTGTCCCCACTCCATGTGTAGAAGGATCCTCTGGAGATTTATGCACTTTACTCTTGACCTGGTGATTTAAAAATCCCAAATTAAATGCTTCAGCCCCAGTCTGAGAAAACCCTCACAACATGGCCACAGGCACCCTCTGACCCTCTTCTCCCTGCTCAGATGCACTAGGATTCCTGTGGTGTGCAGTGTGTCTGGGCTCTGGGCAGCCACACAGGTGCTTTGCCAGCTCCTGGGCCTTTTTATTTAAAATGCTGTGCGCCCTCATGCTGCTGAAGCATTTCTGGAACAATATTTCAGAAAATCCTCTAAGTGTTCAGGGGCAGCAAGGGCAGGAGCAGGTCCTGATCCACAGGAAGAGGTTCCACTCTGGCAGCTGGAGCAGTCCTTCAGTGCCTGAGCAAAGCAGGCAGAGCAGACCCCGTGCCAGTGACCAGATTCAGCCAAGGTGTCCAGACAAGTCCATGGAGATAAGGCATGACCAGTGTCAGGCTGGTTAATGGTGTCCATGGGTCAGTGAGGGTGGGGTCAGCCAGGGAGCACGACCTGGCACAGGCTGGGATGGAGTGAAAGCCTCAGTTTAGTTGGAGCTCCCAGGAGCCAGAGCCTGAACTGAGGCTTCTTGCAGCTTGGTTTCAAGAAGGATCAGTGCTTCAAGTGCTCTGTGTCACCAGAGGGCTAACCCTGAGTGCAAGCAGCTCAGTGCCCAGGCTGATGGGGTCTGGATCAATTCCATAAGGTGAAATCTCCCTTACCTGAGCCTCTGGCCCCAAAGATCCCTGATTGCTGAGACCAAAGGGTGAGAGTACCCAGAGCAGGATCTGTGGACAGGTTAAATTCTTGCCAGTTGGGTTTCTCAGCTGTGGAACTCAGTGAAGTTTCATCTTGAGATACAAAACCTTTTCAGAGAGAGACACAAAGTCAGATAAAATTTGAAACACAATTTCATGGCTGATGCATCTCACCTGATCCTTCTCCTGAAGACAGAAACTTGTGTCCTCAAAGGGGGGTGACTGAAGAGGTGACACTGTTGTGTATGGTAACACCATGGACAGACTCATGTTAGTGTCCATAAACTGCTCCTTATGTGGTGACAAGGGATTGGAGGGGCTTGGGGAGAGCTCCTGCATGGTTTTGACATTTTCTCAATAAGGGAAAAAATAGCAGGACAGAAATCGGTGACTTTTCTAAAAACAGGCTAGTATGAAATGAAAATTCATGACTTGTGGTTCTGTCTGCTAACAGCAGCCTTCCCAATAAAAGGTTTTTATGCAGCAGAAGTTACATTTTGTGTTACTGTGGTTAAAATGCATATCCAGTTAGAATTATTTATCTGATGTTCCTCAGAACTTCTTGCATGGGCAGATTTACTAATTAAATAGGAATTAAATTTACTAATTAAATAGGGAATTTACTAATTAAATAATAATTGTTTTAAGCTTCACATTTTTGTTTTTTCCTTAAAGCTTCATATCTTGGAATCTCCTGTGAACCCAATCACTTCTGTTACCCTTACCCTCTCTTCCCTTTATTGTCCTGGATGTTCAAGGTCTGGTTTTCATTCCTCAAACGATGGGAATACCCTAATCAAATGATGGGAATACCCTAATTTAGTTTACAAAGGGGTCTTTCATTGGTGCATCTAGTTCTAAAGCTTCATAGTACACCATGTGAGCTCAGTGTCTCTTCCTTCCAGACTCAGATCATGTACAAGTGGATTGAACCCAAGATCTGCAGAGAAGATCTCCCCGATGCATTGACCCTACCTCCTTCTGGAGAGAGACAGGACTGTCCACCCTGCAATCCTGGCTTTTACAACAATGCCTCATCTTCCTGTACTCCCTGCCCACCAGGCACATTTTCAGATGGCACACAGGGTAGGAGTCTGCAAAAACATTTCATGTGTCTCCTAAAGCAGCCCTCTGCTTGCATGTGACTTAGTTTAGTGACATATCATCATAAGCCAGTGTTCATTTTGTGTTAAATACTTGTTAAATAACATTGGAGAGCAGCATTTGGATATCTGTTTTCTCTCCTAAGTCATTTCTTATCAGGGATTGCTGCTCTAGGTTGACCTGCTGTGTTCTGGATGCATTTCTTGGCTGATATAAACAACCTGAGAGTGATTTTAAGGGATTCTGAGAAGGGAACCAGAACTTCTACAGTCTGAAATTCCTCCTCACCCATTCTCCTGTCCGTGCCAAATTTTCTCCTGTGAAAAGTTTCTTTTAAGCCCAGTCAGGTGAATAACCTGATAACGTTGTCTAGCCTAAATTCTGGCTTGTTGATTCTGAGACATATTGGCCCAATGGTCCCCTACAGTATTTTGTGGGAACTCTTGATTATCAAACCTTCATCTGAATCTATTAGAAAGTAAGTGTGACTTGGGAGACCAGTTGGAGATTACTAACCACAAGGTTATAATCTACAATTTATGAATTGCTGGTCTCACTTCCACTCTCCTGGTCCTGTTAAGTCTTTGACTGTTTAACTATAAAGAAATAAATTATTTTCTTTGCTTTCCTTTGCACTAGTGAGTAAACAAGCAGTATCTATGTTCTTCAAAACACTGTTGGACATGTGCCTTGGCTGTGTGATATCCTTTTCTGCCCTCTCACCCTCAGAGTGCAAAGCCTGCCCTGCTGGGACTGAACCAGCTCTTGGGTTTGAGTACAAGTGGTGGAACATCCTGCCAGGAAACATGAAGACATCTTGCTTTAATGTTGGCAACTCGAAGTGTGATGGGATGAATGGTGAGCCAAACTCCCTGTGTTGTGTGCCTGCCTCCTGCATGGACCCCTGTTGTAATGGAGTACCCACCAGAACAAGTGTGCTCTTGGCTGCATGGCTCACAGCACAGCTTCCTCTCTTTCCTTCAGTTGCACCAGGCTTGACATTTCCTGTGGGAAGCAGTGTCAAAATATCACAAAGAAATAAAAAAATCTGTTGTACACCAGAATAGGGCAGGAGCTGCAGCTTGTGTGAAGTTCCTCAGCAAAGACCTATCCCACCCCTGGCTTTAATGCATCTTCAGATGCGTTCATAACCCCACTGAAAAAAGCATTGCTTTGTCTTCCCCCAGTTTATCTCATTTTCTGTTTTGTAATAACTATGCCCATCGAGGTCATACATAAATCTTTTGGAAAACTTAATTACAGTCTGTAGTTTTATTCCTTTAGTGCTCAGAGCTTTCTGCACTGTGCTAAAATTGCAGCAGAGAGCAGTCACAGCTCACTGGTGAAAATGATCCTGTTTGGGACTTCTCCAGCCTTCCTTGACAGATTTTCCTCAGTCTGATCCACCCTGTCAGATGGATGTAACTCAAGCTTTGTTGAGCAGAGGGGAACTGAAGTATGTGCTTAACATTTAACAAGCAGATTCACTGATTCATCTGTTTTAAGGCTGAAAGATATCAGATGGCTCATCCCTCTTGAGCTGCACAGCACAGGTCAGGGAATATCAATGGCTTTGTTGATTTGAAAGGTGACAATTGCCTCTAAAATCAGCAGTTCATACAATTGCTAAAATGCTTCATTCAAAAGCATCATGATATTGTTCTGTAGTTTATATCAGGCATCTTTAAAACACACTGAAATACTGAATTGTCTAAAAATTACAGTAACATAGATTTCTTTTGACACCCATTTATTGAAATTTTTTTTCTTTTTCTGTCTTTTTTGTGAAGGTTGGGAGGTGGCTGGTGATCACATCCAGAGCGGGGCAGGAGGCTCTGACAATGACTATCTTATCTTGAATCTGCACATCCCAGGATTTAAGTAAGGAATGGGATATTTTTTTCATCTATTTCTGAGTTATTTCTGTCTCTTATACCTCTTTCACACTATCCCATGGATGATCTGAGTCTTCCTTTCTGAAGTGGAACAGTGTAATGAATAAGAGACAAGAGGAATCTTGAATTTTATTCCCATGTCCCCAGTTTGTCCATTGAGGCAGGCAAGCATGTGAGACCTTGGTTTTTAGCAGTATTTGCTTCAGTCCAAGATGCAGCCTGTTGGCTGTCTGGAAACTGAGAAAAGATGTTGCTGTCCCTCTGTTTCCAAATTATTCCACAGTAACCAGCTAAACCTGCTATGGGGTGGATTCTGGAGCCTACCCTAAAAGTATTTTAATGAAACCCAAGTTACTTTGCCCTGTGGCTCCAGGCAGCCTGTACAGTCTATGGTTCCCATGGAGCCAGTGGGGAGATGCAGGCACTGCAGGAGAATGGGAATGCCAGCACTCCTGAACCCTCAGACAGGCTGAAATACTTGCTTGAGGTGCTTGTGTCTCTGTTGAAAGAGTGAGCTTAGACTCCTAGCTCAGACCTGTTGAAAGTTGAGACCAGTAAGGTGTGGAAGATAAACCTCACCCTCACTTTGCTGTTTTTCAGCTGAGGTAGATGCAATTACGTTGGTGTAAATCACTTGAAGTATGTAATGATTTTAATAACAAAGTTCCCTACCAATATGGTCAAATTTGGGTGTTCATTTTAAGGAGGGAACTGTACCAAAAAGAACTTAGACACTTAAAAAATGATCCTGCTGCACCCAATACCCAGTGCAAAGGCTCCCACCATTCTGCAAGGACAGGTTTTCTGTGACAGGACTGTGATGTCTTCACTGTACAAAAAGGAATTTGAAGGATTGACTGCTGCCTGTCTGCAGAGCAATGTGTAAATAATTTGTTCCTTCACTGTTAAACAGACCTCCAACATCAGTGACGGGAGCAACTGGGTCAGAACTCGGACGGATTACTTTTATTTTTGAGACCATCTGTTCAGCAGATTGTGTGCTGTACTTCATGGCAGTAAGTGAGACCTCTTTCTCCATGGCTGAGGTCTTAGCCTGGTATCCCACATGTCACTTTAATACCTCTGCATAGCTGTGATTAGTTATACCTGCTTTGTTATGATTAAGCATGGCATTAGTTTAGTATCTGCACTGCTCTTGCAAGAAGGATTTAATGAATGACCTAGGGAAATTCCTCCATCATTTGAATTGTGAACCATTCCTGGCTGTCTGTTTATCCTAAAAGTAATCATTGGACACTAAGGAGCCAATTTTTTCCCATTAAACTGACTGATGAAATTATCAGTGTCTCTTGTGCTGTTGAGTTAGCATCTAGTGACAGATTGACATCTCAAGTGGAACAGAGGAATGGGAAGAGGACAGTTTGGAAATTTAGACTTGATCCTGTCAATGACCTGGAGGATCAGTAGGGCAGCAGACAGATGTTTGTTTGAATATCCATTAGCTGAGGAAGGCAAATGGATCTGTAACAGCTCCCTTGTCCCTTCCATTGAAAGGGGAAGCCACTTCTTTTTCATATTTATTGGGTCTTTAGAGGAACCTGCTCTTAATTTAATAAGAATTGAGTAGAAATTAGGTAGCAATTTAGAAGAGTCCAAAAATTTGTCTGTTGTGCAAAACAAAATATGTTAGCTTTATTAAATGTTAAATGCAATTGTGAAATCCTTTTTATATGTTTATCTCTACATCATAAAACATTGGTGCTTACTGTAGTATGATCACACTTTTTGTTGTTCCTTTTTTTTTTTTTTAATTATGCCCATTTTGTAGGATGTTAATCGAAAAAATACCAATGTGGTGGAATCATGGGAAAGAAGTAAAGAAAGACAATCCTACACTCACATCATCTCCAAAAATGCTTCCTTCACATTCACCTGGGCCTTTCAGAGGATAAATGAGGGCCAAGATGTAAGTACTTCTTTATGTGTGTGGCTTTACAACACAGCATTCCTTGGTTACTTGTAAGAGTTGTTACTCCCACATAACCCTCCCCTGATAGAGGAGTCTTTTAAGTCCTTGTTTAGGTAAAAAATGAACCGGACTCTTGGTGTTTTCATTCTCCAGGTTGTTTATTCTCTCCTTATCAGCAATTACTGAACATCAGGCTTAACACCAGGCTAACATGAAGGAGAAAGCACACCAAAGAGTCCCTAAGATGCAGATTCAAGATAATTTACCCAATTATCACCCAAAACACACATTATTTCTACATTTTTACCAATTACTAACTAAACGTCTATTCCTGTAACACTACACTCGGCAAATTCTAACCAATCACCCTGTGCCACCAACACTGCAGAATATGGAGTAAAGGAAGATGAAGGAAGAAGCCTAAAAGCCATGGGGATCCTCCATCTTGTCTTCATTTACTTACCATTCTAACAAACCCAAAATCTACATTTCTCAACCTGTGATAAATTACATACTATACTACTTCCTAATTTACATTCCTGATAATTCTGTTTCATCCCAAAGCCTAGGAAGCCTTCTCCATGGACAAAGGTTAAAAGCAGTATTTTTCAGAGGGTTTTGGTCCTTTAAAACATGTAGAGGAATATTCTCTGCATTTTGGACTCCAACAGATTCTCACCCAGAACTCTAGCCTCCACTGAAGCTCACAGGTTCCCCGTGAGGGGCGAGTGGCTCTCATCACAAAGCAGCCCCTGAGAGGCAGCTGTGCACAAACAATCCATGGGGAAGGGCAGAGCCATGGACAAGCTGATCCCTGAATTGGTGCTCAGAGATTTGGGTGGTGTCCCAGTGCCATGGTGTGATGACACCAGGGTGGTTTCCTTGGCTCTCGTTCCAGAGCAGACAGTTCATCAATGACATGGCCAAGATCTACTCCATCACGGTGACCAACGCAGTGGACGGAGTCGCCTCTTCCTGCCGGGCCTGTGCCCTGGGCTCTGAGCAGTCTGGCTCGTCCTGCGTGCCCTGCCCTCCAGGACACTACATCGAGAAGGAGAGCAGCCAGTGCAAGGAGTGTCCAGCCAACACCTCCCTGTCCATCCACCAGGTGTATGGCCCGGAGGCCTGCATCCCATGTGGGCCTGGCAGCAGGAGCACCAAGGTACCAAGCCTGAGTGTTTCTGGGTGATGGGCACACAGTGTTTGTTGGGCTGGAAGCTCTCCAAGGGCTGCTTCCAGTGCTTCCCTCCAGGCATGTGCCTTGTGAGCACTGGAGTATAGCTATAACCAATAAACCACCATAGACATCATGAGTCTAATTCCTATTTGTAAATAATCACATAAAAGCGACAACGTCAGCTCAAACAAAGGTTCATTTCAAGAAGCTGTGAACAGTGTATGAACAGGGAAAGTATCTATGTTGTTTCCACCAAAACTATCCCAGATGCCTACTCTTTTACACTCAGGGACTTCCTCAGCTGGATGATGTTTCTGAGCCTTTAGAAACCTGTAAAAAGTTTCTCTTACGTGAAACTGTAAGCATAAGTAAACATTTATCATGTTCAAGGAGCTGCACAGGGACTGGAAGAATGGCTCCAGTTTGTTTGTATTCTGCCTGTCTTCAGCTGCATTCATAACCTCCCCTTGTATCTTGAGCTGTTCCTTGTGTTTCCTTTACAAAATGCAGGTGTAACCAAGGCCATATTTTGGTCTGTTTACAGGGTTTTATTCTGGAACATTGGGATCCTAAAAGCACTCAGAATGAAACAAAGCAAGAAATTGCATTCTCTTGGCGAATGCAGCAGACAACAGAAAAAACAGGCTTAGGGAACATTTTAGTCCTGATATGTGGTTATGGGGGACTGAAATGGGAATGGGAATTATCCCAAGGGAAAAATCAGTTACAGGAGTAGGACAGATTCCCCTTCATCCTCAACAAGGAAAGCAGTCCTGTCTACATCTGTGCTTTAACTCCAAGGTGAATGGTTTGCTGCTGTTCCATAACTGCTCTTTAATGGATGCCTCTGCCTTGCAGGACCACTCTGCCTGCTTCAGTGATTGCCTGGTGTCCTATGTCAAGGATAACCAGAGCCTGAATTACAATTTTAGCAACCTCAGCCAGGTGGGCTCTTTGATGAGTGGACCTAGCTTCACTTCCCGAGGAACGAAGTTCTTCCACTTCTTTAACATCAGCCTGTGTGGGAATGAGGTGAGCTCAGCTGGGGCTGAGGGTTGGGAGGATGAACCAATTTGTTGTTTGTGTTGATGCTTTAGGGTAACACTGACACAGGACAAAGGCTCCCTTTCATATGAGTTGTCCCCAATACTGTGCAAACACTTCCATTTGGATCTTGCTTTGCAGTGTAAGAGGACTTCTGAGCAGCCAAGTAATTTTCCAGAGCAGAGATACTGTGTTATGGGCCATAAATAAAGCTCAGAAGAAAATTCCTGTCGCATCCCTACTTTTTCTTTCTTGTGCCTTTAAGTCACTTGCATCACAACCCTGACCTTTGTGTGCTGCCACCAAGGAGCTCAAATGAAGAGTTGGAATATTTCATTAAGCAGCTGATTTCTATATGTGTCTCTCATTGCTTCACTGGAGATGTTGTATGCAGAGTCCCTGGTCACCCTGCTGTCTGCCCATGGCCAAGATGCCCAGTGCTGACTTTGCAGCCTTGGACAGCAGTAGAAAAATGTGTTTAGTCTGTGAGTTAAACAGGTTCTGTCTGGGCCCTGGACTGAACCAGAGCATGTTGTAACACACATAAATTGACTTTCAGAGCAGTACCAGTGTTGTGCATTGTCCCATGAAAGCCAACATGTGCAGTTCACGATAAAGCTCAGCCCTGTAAAGTTCTGAAGTCTTTTTGCCATGTACTGAAGGATTTGCATGAGTTAAGACCATTAGAAGTAGTCACATTTCTTTACAGCATTTTGCATACTTTTGGGCTTCAATGTGTATTTAACTATCACTTGGATTAGAGCTGCTGACAGCTAGATCCACAAACACATAGATATGCTCTCTCCTCTGTGGCTCTGGTCTTCACTTTCCTAAACTTCTACAATAGTACTATGATACAACCAACCATGTGATTAGGTGGTGAGTGCTTAACATTTTGTTAGGAAAATTGAGTCTGGTAATTTCTCTTTCATTGCTGTTGCTCTGATTCTAGCACTGATCTTGACATACAACAATAAAGCAGTCTTGAAGGTTATATATCTGTTTAGGGATTTCATGTATTTGTGCTTTGAAAATATTTTATCTGGATTAAATCCCAAATAAAGAGGTATTCTACAGTATATTATTTAAAAGCGAGGGAAATAGGGTTTTCCTTTGTAAGCCATTTTACTATGCTCTGCAAGTAAACACTTTGCTGTCAAGATAAACAAAGAGTGCTCCTCAGTACAGATTCTTGATAAGGCACCTGCCAGAGGTGACGTTGTGTATCTGAGTCTGTACAAGGCTTTAATCGGAGCTTTGACAATGGCAGTTTGTTGTGGTTTGTCCCTTTTACAACAAACACATAGAGACATCAACTTGGTATAAGGTAAAGTAATGAATCTCATCCAGTTTGCAATCAGGAAGTTTGCACTCTCTTTCTTCCCAAACTTTTTCACATCTTATAAACAACCAACAGCTTCTCCCTTTTTTCCTGATTATCCACAGGGGAAGAAGATGGCAATTTGCATTGACAATATCACAGATGTTACTCTGAAGGACATGGTTGCAGAATCAGAAGATTTTTCCAATTTTGTGGGAGCTTTTGTCTGTCAGTCCACCATCATCCCATCAGACAGCAAGGGCTTCCGAACAGCCCTGGCTCTGCAGTCCAACAGCCTTGCTGACAGGTTCTTAGGTACATGGTTTGCCTTCTGCTTGTTGTGAATGTACTCTCATGTATTTGGAGCTGCAGAGTAAACCCTTCTTGGCTCAGCAGCTGCTTTACTTTGAGGGAAGAGTGAAGGGGCAGCCTGAGATCAATCTGAAATGGTTCCTGAGCTGTGAGGCAGCTCTGCACAGATGCCTTTGTGTTTTGCTGATGTTTCAGTTCAGCTGATGGCTGGAGGAGAAGAGTAAGGGCTGTGCACATTTTTAGTTTTCCATTTCTGTGTTATTCACTCTTCCTTGCGCTTGGTCTGGTGGGTCTCATGGTGCATAGCATTTCAGCAGAAAAATCTGGAGAGTGTAATTAAAAACACTTGTTTTATGTTCTGTACCCACCTCACTCAGGACAAGACCAATGACTGTGATAGTCACATTAGACCAAGTGTTTCTGCCGTGCCAAGATCCCAGTTGGGCAATTTTAGAAGAAGAAATTGATGTGGAGGCATAATTAGGCAAGGAATCAGGAGGCTTAGGGCAGCACGTGGCTGTGCACATCATTAAGTTTTACACTGGTCCAGCTCACAAGTTCCTGGAATCTGAGGCCAGATTAGACAATGAAGTCATTTGCTCTGCTCACCTATCCATTACAGGCACAGAGTGTTTGTACTTTCTCTGTGGCACTGAGCCCAGAAACTTATGTTTGACAAAAGCACGTCTTTGGAAGAGCATTCAACCTGGACTTCTAAGACTGCCAGAAATAAAAACTTTGCCACAGTCACTGGTATTTTTTTTTTCCACTGGTCAAACACCAGTGGACTTGTATCCTATTTGAATTTCCCTGACTTTAGTTTTCAGCTCTTGCTTTTTTTAGTCTTTCTCCAGATCACACCAATGTTTTCCTTCTTAAAGAAAAAAAGTTTGTGTACTGGAATAGTCACACCCTTCTGATAAATTAAATAGACCAAGTTCTTCTAATTGTCTTGCTATCATTTATTTATTTTGAACACCTGAAAAACTTCTGAGGCTCTTTCTATGCCTTCTGTAACTTTTTATGCTTTCTTAAATATATTTTCTTAAAGCATAGAATGGAATAATATTCCAGTATTTAATTTACTATGATGGCAATAAAAATCACTTTTGTATTTGGAATCCCTGCGTCCCTCTTTCTCCAAAATTAAGGGATTTCATGATGTCTTCTTGGATCTGATGTCCTCTTTGGGTGTTTTCTCAAAGTTAGTTTCCAAGGGAAAAATCTCCTTTCCTTAAGACTGGCTGTCAATTCTTGCTGGCCATCAAATTCTTTGACTGGCCATCAAAACTTGTCTTATGTTGAGTTTGTTTGGGACCATCTTACTAAGTGAACCAAGCAACCAAATTGCTCTGTATTTTATTTTTAATTCTCTTGATCTTTGTCTCATCTACACACTACCAGCATGGATTACTTGTAGATGTCTGATGTTAATCTTGCATTTTCGCACTTCAGTATTGATGCCTAGAGAAGTCTGGAGACATCCCACTTTTGATGACAATTTCCCATGGCCAGATAATTTTATAATGACTTAGCTAAATAGTTTTTAATGCAGAGTGTGCACTTAATTGATAGTACACTGCTAACTTTTTAATTAGAATCTCATCTGGTAATTAGTGAAATATTTGATAAATTTACATAACTTTCTTTAGCAGCTAAGTTCATCAGCACTCGAGGAGTGAGATCAGATTTGTTCAACAAGAGAGGTTCTCCATAAATTCTTGTTGACTTTCTCTCATTGTATATCTGTCCATGAATGGAAACTCATTTTCCATTGCCATTATTTTGTCTCGTTGTGAGAGCCACATTGTAATTCAAGTCAACATATCCCCTCTCCATGAGTCTTTTGACAATTCACTGTCATCAAAAGCTCTGTTAAAGGTCACTCTTAGGTATGGGTTTCTAGTTCACAAACATTCATGCCAGTAAATGCCAATATTGTCTCTTGTCACTGGAGGAATGAGGGCAGTTATTGTCTTGAAAAATAAGGAGATAATCCTGATTTTTTTCCTCCTACAAAGAAAAGATGCCAAGCTCTTCTGGTGCCTTTTTTTATCTCGTTGCTAAATTTTAAAATGGTTGAAGTTTACCTTTCCTAACACAGCAAGGATGTGGACCTGCTGAGGTGAGTCCAGAGGAGACCAGAACATGGACAGAGGGCTGATCACCCCTCTGGAGTGACAGGCTGAGAGAACTGGGATTGTTCAGCCTGGAGAACAGAAGGTTGCAAGGAGATTTTAGAGCATTTTCCAGTATCTAAAGGGGCTACAAGAGAGCTGGAGAGGGATTTTTTGCAAGGGCATGTAGTGACAGAACAAGGGGGAATGGTTTCAAACTTAAAGAGAGTAGGTTTAGATTAGATATTAGGAAGAAATTCTTCCCTGTGAGAGTGGTGAGACACTGGCACAGGTTGCCCAGAGAAGCTGGGGCTGCCTCATCCCTGGAAGTGTTCAAGAACAGGTTGGACAGGGTTTTCAGCAACCTGGTCTAGTGAAAGGTGTCCCTGCCCATGGCAGGGAGTTTGGAACAAGATGAGATTACTTCCAACACAAACAATTCTGAGTTTGTGATTCTATGAACTGTTTCAAGAACAAGTGGAAAACTTCTTTTCTTCAGTCTTTTCACCAGTTTCTGACCACTACCACTTCTTGTTCCAGCAATTTTTAACTCCCTAGAGGGATGCAGCCCTCTTTGTACAACTCCCTCTTCTGAAATGTTGCAGTAGAACACTGATATTTTCTGTCTTCTTCCAACCCTCAGTTCATGGGGTTGGAAGGATTCCTAAGAACTTTGGTTACTTGCATTTTCCTCTTTTTCAGCTTTTTCCTAAAATCCATGTTGTGCACACACCAGCCGGTCTTTTGTTCCAAAATGTGCCATCAAGGCTTGTCTATGAGTCCATAATCCTTCTGAGTCTTGTTATTTCATCTCCCACAGTACTGCAAATTGCTCAGGTCATTACATGGTTTTGATGTGTGAGGGTTATACACTCAAGGCAGGTGCTCTGAGTGGATGCATCAGAAATCTTCATCAGTTCTTTGTCAGCCTAAATTATGTTTCTTCAATATCCAGTGATTGCTTTAAATTAATATGAAAGCGTAATAAATGTTTACATTGGTGGTTTTTTTTTTTTAATTCTGCTATGTCTACATGAGGAAATCAGACTGTATGAGGAACATGTATATCTGCAAAATCTAGTTAGAAAAAAGTGTGTGTAATGTACAGTTATGCCATTAAATGCTATTGAGATCCACACCTTTCTGAAGAAAATATTACATGTGGACCCCTCAAAAATCCATTCATAGTTTTCTCTTTTTTTTAATTATTTCTCACATTTTAGGAGCTACTGTTGACACAACGCTGGAAAATATCAGCATCAAGGCAGATATGTTTCCTCCCTCTCCAAGCAAAATACCAGATGTGCATTTCTTTTACAAGTAGGTAAAAAATGCTGCTTATTGCTGTGTCAGATGTCTTCATTTGTTTAAAGGAAAGTTAAACTGTGAGGGGGGATCTATAATCCACCTTTGATCTTCGGCACTTTAATCAGTATCTGCCTGATATTGATTGACATGTTGTAGATCATCTTATAAAGTCAGCACTCTTTACTCAAATCTAAATTAGGCTTGAACTGTAGGAAGTGATACCAGAGCTTTGATTCGTCCAGATGCCATTTTCAGTGTCCTGTTGTTTTCCATATTTTCTCATATATGACTTTGAAATGTCCACTTCTGGTTGCATATGTTCTTTCACTTTCATTTGTGTTTACTTTGATGCCACAAAAAAGAACTAATCAAGATTAAAAGCAATTATTTCAGCATGCACAGTTATGTGTGCTTTTCCCATTCATTACTCTTCATAAAAAGGAATGCCTCAGTTTGGAAGTGGCTCAGGGATTAGCTCAGTTCAGATGTCTACATGCTGGTCTTCATGTCAGCTGTGTTTCTAAGCTGGGACTTAATTGAATATAGGATTTTGGATATCAGCACTTTATGCTTATGTGATTTCTTAAATTATGTGTCTGATTCTGCAAACTGAACCCCACACCAGTGACCCTACTTTGAGCATATTATGGACTTGGCTTACAATGTCTGTCATGCTGGAATAAGATTTTTTTAATCCCCTTTGCCCTGTGCTATTTCAGGACAGTTCTCAGGTTGCTAGGCCAGGAGTGAGCCATCAGAACCTCTCCAGCAGAGTAACACACCAACCACAGCCTCTATGATTCTCCTTTTCATTGTTCTGTTCTGTTTTGTGATAAAGTTCACTCCTTGACACAGCAGATTCCAAACCATCAGGAAAAGCAGAGCAGTTCCCCAAGTAGTATCTCAGAGCATTTTGAGATTTAAATAAATTGATGAGGCCTACCCTGATTCTTTTGCTCTTTTTTGTTTGTTTTTTTCAGCTGGCAAAGTCAAAAGCACTGTGGTAAAGGATATTTTGTTAGTATTGCAGCTGCATGGGTGTTTACAGACCTATGAAAGAGAAATATCCATTGAATGTAGTGGAAATATGTTACTTTTCTCCTCTTGCTTGACATTAGGTCTTCAACAGTGACAACCTCCTGTGAAAATGGCCGGGCAACTGTGGTGACAATGAGATGCAACCCCAACAAACCAGACCAAGGAGAGCTTTCTGTGCCCAGGTATTTTAGTCTTTGTGTCCTACTTGTGCCAAAAGGCCTTTGCTCCTCAGGTAATCTTTACAAAACTCATTAGTAATTTTATATTATAATATAATAGCAATGAGGAGTGCTCTCTCCCTCATCTGTAACTTGTTTCTCCTAGGTGTCCATCAGCTTCCAGCACACCAACTGATCTGTGTTTAGGCTCTGTGGCAGGCTGTTCTGAGCTTAAAGGCAAAAGAAAAGGCAGTGATGTTTTCTTATCTTCACTTCTCTTTTATTTCAGTTCCTTTTCTTAATCTTTGACCTCCTGATTAGAACTGCCTAGTTGAGGCTTTGAGAGGTAGTTTTTTTTCTTCTACAGCAGTGGCTAGAGAAAATTGTTATTTTGGGAAAAGAGCAACCTGTTCTAGGAACTTTGAAATCTGCTGTTGCAATGCTTATGTGAGTCCTGACTCTCTATTTTATATTTGGGATATATTTATTTATGTTTCATCACTGTATCCTAGCTGCTTTGTACTAGTTGTGTTTAATTTGCCTGACTTTTTTCCCCTTCAGTCTGATTTGAGGGACTTTAAAAAGCTTCTTTCTTACAAAATCGTGTTTATGCTTGCATAAACATAACTTAAGGCATAAGCATGATTGAAAAATTGCAGAGAAAAAACTAGTAAAAGAATCAATTATATTACTCTTTAGTAACGCACTGTGATTTTTCAGAAGCTTCATTCAACTCTGATAACCCTTCTCTTTGGTTATCAAGGCCCATTTTAATTTGTCTGGATGCTGCTACAAATCTGCTGATAGCTCTCATTCATCCTCCTTCCCAAAAGCTGAGTCCTCTTCCCAAAAGTTAGCAGTGTGAGAAGTGTGGGATCCTTTGATCCCTGTCCCCCTCGGGACACACAAACTGTGCTTGCCTGAATGATGGAGAAGTAGAGTCTGTTTTACAGGTGATGGATGAGTGATTGATATTTGAACACCTTGGGAGTTTCTGAGGGAACCTGTCCCACTACAAATTATGCTGGGCAATAAGCCACTGTCTATCAGCTTCTGCATGAAAATTCTTCAGCTGTTCTTCCAGTGCCACAGGAAAAACACGATGTGAACTGTGATAAAGCACCAGTAGTGAGGGAGAAACCTTGCTTTTGAAAGTGTGAGTGTGAGCAGAAATGGCACACAGCTAACACATGTACCTTATCTCAGTTCATGTTGGCTTCTCCTTTCCTATCCCCCTTTGATTAGCTCAGCAGTCAGCTGTTTTCACAGGGCGAGGTATCAGATACGTGTCAAATAATGTTAACTCCTTGATCCTCCAGGCATGGTGCTTAGTATCACATGAAGCCACAGTATAAGATGAAAGCAGTTGAGGAGAAAGGTCTGTCAGTGCTCTTGCCGTGTAGGTTGGGAAAATGCTCCATAATTCACAGAGGAATGTACCTGTTGTCAGGTATTCAAATCTGGATAAGCCAGAATGGGGATTTTTCAGTGCTTCAGATCAGGATATCAGGTTTCCAGATGATATAGAACAACAACACTTCACATTATTTTTTTTTCTGTGTGAATATATTTCATATTTACATGAGCAAACTTTTTGCATGGCCTTTGGTCATTGCTGCTGTTAGACTTGATGTGATTGTCAGTAACAAAATCTATGTGACTGTCTTGCCACTGCCAGTAAAACTTTCTTCTGCAGGCTGAATACAAAATAGGTCATTAGTTTTTCTTGGAGTAAGAGAAGCTGTTATCTCTTCATTAACTGGTGAACATCCTTCTAGTAATTAACCATGACAGGACAAGTCCATTCCATATGGACTAAATCACCCAGACAGCATTAGAACAAAGGTAGGAACCAGATAGCAGCATTCACATGGAACAGCCTTCCTGTGCAGGAGAACAGTGATGGAGGTGTATGCTGGGCTAGCCTGGGCTGGTGAAACACTGGTGTAGTCCTCTCCTCTCCTCTCCTCTCCTCTCCTCTCCTCTCCTCTC
>VZTB01002859.1:233791-343305 GCA_013397245.1 Thryothorus ludovicianus | reverse complement strand
GATAGGTGGATAGGTGGATGGGTGGATGGGTGGATGGGTGGATGGGTGGATGGATGGATGGATGGATGGATGGATGGATGGATGGATGGATGGATGGATGGATGGATGGATGTCCAGCAGAGCTGAACATGGGTTATGTACTTGCACAGCATCTCAATGTACCCTGTGTCAGTGCAAGTACCAGCTCTGGAGGAGAGGCACAAAACAGTGCCTTGGAAACTGGAGGCTAGGTGGACTTTTCCATAAAATCAGCCGCATTACAAGCATGTGATCTTCATAATATCCACAGTAATAATTTCCTGAAATTCCCTCTGAGGTCGAACTCAAAGGAATCTGAAACTTAGGCAAAAAAATTATGCAAGACTTGTATAGAGCCAGAGAAAATGAGCAAAGGTTCTCGTGTTGACCTCTGGTCAGACTCATATTTCCATTACAGCAAATTTATGTGAATTGTGGAATGCATCGAAACCAGAAAAGAGACATGGGCAGAAATAATCTTTTTACTATAGGGAATATAGATTGTTGATTTTATATGACTGAGCTAGGTCTATCAATAAAAGAGGGCCCACTTTTAAGTAAAATTTAAATTAAACTGAATTTTCTGCACTCTAAATATTTTACTATACTCTTAATGTGGACAAAAATTTTATGAAGTTTAGATTTTTTTTCATTAGGGAAAATTCAGCTCTGTTTTATAGTTCCAGTTAAAGAACTCAGACTTTACTCTTTTGATGGGAGATCCTTCAGGCATCTTAACTGAAGTGGTGTACATTTTCTGTTGGTCTTGAAAAGGCACTTCACTTTCCCAACTAAGATTTTTATGGGGTAATGTTGAATGTATATTAAATACACATTCCTTTTTGTATATTTTGTACCATTGCACACTTATTATTGTACATTGTATTTGTTGTCATGACGTCATTTATATATGGTTGTCAAAGGTGACATGCTCACAGAGTAAATGATTATGGCTTTGGGATTTCACTTCTTGGATCTTTTATGATGAGGGGTTTTATGTTGTTGATTTTTATTCAACTAGTGTGTTGTAGCATCAAAGATATATATATGATGGACATTCATAAAATAAAGTAAAAATATATTTGAAATTTTGGACTTGAGATGTTTGGTGGCACTGCAGCCTTTCCTGAACATTGCAGGTCTTCAGTCATGAGTAGAGCTTTTCACTGCCATCAAATTGAATTTGTCTACATCTCCTTTAATTTTTTCCCTTCTCTCTCCATATGCTTTCTCAGCCATAATTACAGTTCATTCTCCAGAACACCATTTCTTTTTTCGTCATTGGACCCATATCCCTGTAATGCAGAAATGCCTTAATTTTTATGAACTATATTTAATTTGACTTAATACCACATGGGTTTCATTTGGTTCCCTTCTCTTTCCATTATATTTTCCAAATAAAATGGAATGGAATTTTGGACAGCTGTGACAGACTCTTCTCAGCTCTGCTTCCAAATGGTTTATCATGATGTTGTTGAACATCCTCCCAGGCAGTCTAATGGTGTATCTGGTGCAGTGCTAACATAGTGGGATGCAAACCAATACCATAGACTTTATTTACCTTAAAATAGGAAAACTGCATTTTCCAACAATTAAGCAAATGCAATCTGAAATATTTGAGCTGACTTCTGCTATTCTTTTCTTTCTGTTAAATATGTTGTAGAGAGGGGAAGTTTCCATTTTCCCATAAGAGACAAATTTTGGAAGTCTTTAACAGTTCACTAAAAAATCAGCTGTCTGTAACCTCTTCTAGTGCTCTGCCGAAATATACTTACAGCAACCTCCCCCTTTCCTTCCACATGGAATCACATTAGAAAACTGTTATTTGATGCCATAAAACAATGTGAATCAGTCTGTTATGTGTTCACTTGATTAAATGGAATACATTTTATTGCTGCATTTGCATGCTTTTCTTTGAAATCTGGAGTCAAGCAACTGAATCTCTTTGAGGATTAAGCACATTTTAGTGGTGTCTGTATAAATTATTGACAAATTAGCAGAAAGTCATTGTCTCAGCTTTGACAGTGCTTGCTAGGGGGGAAATACACAGAGAATGTGTTCTGGCTTGGCTCTGATTGTGTTAATTGGTGTTTGTAATACAGAATACAATTGATTAAGTTTTGGGGGAAACTGCGAGTCTTAGAGCCACAGTGGGAAATTACTGAGTAGCTTCAATGATCTATAATCTTTGTTCAAAGAGAGGATTTGACTATTGGCTTTTGAAAAGTATATTCTGGGATTCTTTGATAGTAGAGGAGAAAGTTTGCAGGTTTTGTCCTTCCAGAGCAAGTAATAGTTGTAAAATCAAGGTACCTAATTCAAATGAGATAGGAGCAGGTGTCACCATTTAGGAGCCAGTGGTTGTTGACTCTTCCCCAGCAGTGACCAACACAGATGCTTCAGTGTAAGTGTAGAAGCAGCTACAGTTCATGCTGACACACCAGTGGGGGTGACATTTCCTCCTCAGCAAGGAATGCTGCTCTTGGGTCCATATGAAGCAGGGAGGACACTTAAATAGCTATTCTAGATAATATTCCACAACTTCTCTGGGAAGCATTCTCGTCCCTTGCCACCCTCACAGTGTTTTCTCCTAGCATGTAATCTAAATATCCCCTGTTTTGGTTTAAAACCATTCCCTCTTTTTCTATTACTATCTGCCCTTATAAAAAGTAACTTTTTTATAAGCCCCCCTTAGGCACTGGAAGGCTGCAATGAGGTGTCCCCAGAGCCTTCTCTTCTTAGTGATAACCTCAAGAGAACTCTTGTGAAGTTCTGCTTATTTTTGGTGGTGTTCTCTCTTAGTCCTTCCCCTTGTGTGCTACATTCACTGAATTCCTTTGTTTTTATTTCTTATTGAGGTTTTCAGAACTGTGCTGCTTTGGTAAGGTGTGAGGGGAGAGGAATAGGAATGAAAGGAAGTCAGGCTCATCCCAGAATATGCAGCGTGTGTCACAGTGTACAGTGACATCCCCAGTCACCTGGCTGGATGTGCCCACACTGAATTCAGGCAGCAGGAACGAGGGACACACAAGAACAGAGTTGATCATAGGCTGCCATTGTGTTTTGGCTGTTCCTCTGGATCTGTAGAGCTCATCAGGAGGGATTCTCTGAGGTTTGTGTACTGTGAGGCTGCTGCTGCAGTAACAGCACCTAAAATGAGGAGCAGGGTTTTGTGATGCGTATTTGCTAACCCATCCTTTTCCTCAGGCAAAACGAGCCCAGCCTGGGCCTGGCCTTTTCTTCTTGCAGCAGGAAGGCTGAATTTTGCCTGTGCCTGTGTTGCTGAGAAGCTTTGAGGTGGCCCTGGATAAACATCTTCTGCCCTTTGTCTTGCAGACTGCAGGCATTAATGAGTAGGCAATGGCACCATGGACATCAGACTGTATGTGGTGATGAGTTAAGGGTTTATTTTGGTCTCCCTTACTCTAACTGCACTAATTGTGTGAAAGATTGCAGTGGAAATCTCCTTAAACAGTGCTGAAATTTCTTGGTGTGGTCAGGATGTCTTGGATACCTTTTTTTCTGATTTCTGGAATTTGTTCCATTCTGGGAGAACATAATATATTTAAAATAATGTTTAATTTTTGAATTTGAAGAGACAATTTTTAAATTAGTTTGGCTATGAGTGAAAACACTTGTGTTCAATTAATTAAGGAAAAACAATTGCTTGAAGAAAAAATAAAATATCTTGGTTTTCCACAGTGGACTTCAGCCTTGCTTTCAAAATTCGTTAAAGATTTTAAAACCAAACAACTCTTCCAGAAAAACCAAACCACTACAAAACACACCCAAACCCGTGAACAAAGACCAAAAACCCCACAAACCTTGTTTATTTCAGACTGGCCTGCAGTAAACTTTTTGAGTCTTAGTTTTCTATTCTGCTAATAAATAAAAAGTGATCAGTTTTTCACAAACTTTTCTGCAATCGTGGTTTTTGTCAGAGAGCCCAGGTACTTGGAACTTACGACTTCTGAATGAAAAACTAAAGTTTTCTTGAGCCTCCAGTTAGGCATTGTAGATACTGGTTAAGCCTTACTCTCATCCACAGCATTTCCTCTGATTTCAGCATTTTACTCCAGAGTGTGCTGGGCTCAAGGCAGTGTGATTACTCTCAAGGCTCTCAGTCAGGGTATGTGGGAGGAACATTGACAGGACCCCTTCTGCTTTGAGGTGAACACTTCAAATCTTTAAATATGATAGGAGCAATAAAGATACTAGAAAAGGTTTGTATTCTGAACTCAAGTTTTACGTAAATGGGTACAAAAGTTATAAAATGTTATAAACAGAGAAACTAAAATAGTGATGAGAGACAACAGCAAAGGAAAAAGAATTAAAATTCCTTTTCTTAAAAGGTTTTCATGCCCGTATGGTGTGGAAAGCCTCTGCTTTGTCATTATCCTTTTCTGTCCTCCTGTATTTTGAAACTGGGCTACTTCATCAGGCAATACCAAACAATCTGCATCTGTGGACATCCAGTGGAAAATAGTGAAAGGCTTTCAAGACAAAGCCAAATAAAGTACAAGAATGTCAGGAGCATTCAGTGGGGATGGAAGTCCAGAGCTCTGCATGTTTGGGTTTTTGGTTTTTTTTTTTGTATGAAAACCCCAGATGCAAGTGTCTTTCAAGCCAACTAAGTATTCATAGCAGGTGTTCAGACACAGACACTGGGTCATTTTCTCAACAGTGCTACGGAAATGAATGAAAACTCTAGCACAGTGAGATCCTCACCTGCTATAAATTAACTTCAGTAATGTCAATTTTGATTCTGGGGCTGGAATTCATCTGACACAATGCCTTAATTTTTAGTGCAAACTCTGTGATCTGAGCAAACTGCACTTGCCTTTGTTTGGAGAGTTTCATCCCTGCCTGAAGTGCCTGCCTGAGATAAGCCAGGGGAATTATGCCTACTTCCTTCCACTGAGTACAAAGGGAGAGGGATTGACAATCTCAGTGGAAGCTATTTACTCAGTCCTTGTAAACAGTGAGTGTTAGATGAGGTGCATTTGACCCTGATTGTGGCTTTCCATAAAAATTGAGAGGAGACTCATTGGCCTAGGCATTTTTAAGAGCTCCATAAAGGCAAGACGTCAGAATTATGGCCAGATATTCTGACCTTTTGTCACACTGTGACCAGCCTCTTAGTCCACAAAAGAGCACACCAAAGTCAAATGAATGTAGCTGCCCAACCTGAGGTGCTTTAAGAGGTCTTCATTTGGAAAGGAAGACTCCCAGCCTGTCAAAATTTGACTCTGGGCCCTGTATCAAGGTGGGAAAAAAGCCTGAAGCATCAGGCATGCCAGAGGTTGTGGAGAGGAAGAAGCTGAATGCTCTGCATGTAGGGCAGGCTGATCTATGCCTTTTTTGGAGAAAGTCACCGGGATTCCTGTTCTGGACAGCTCCAGGATGCAGAGGCTCAAATGGCTGCCTCTGTCATGGAAACACTGACATCAAATGGTCTTTGCTGGTGGACATGTGGATGTTTAGAAAATACAAGCACCTGTCAATGAGTAGGAATTTTAGGAACCTGCATCTTTAATTTTTGCCTTGCAAATAACAGCTACTTCCTTTGCCAGTTCAGCCGTAAAGGACTTGCAGCTTTGCAGAAATATGTGAAAGCATCTGCAGGTGCAGGAGATTTGGGCTCCAGAGATCATGTACATCCCACACTATGTATCCATGGTGTCTGACTTTCAAGCCTGGCTGGTGTTGCCTTTGAAGTCAATGAGAATTTTGCTATTGACCTCAGTTGGAATGAGATCAACGGGAACAAGCCCTTAGGTAAATATGCTCAGACACATTAATCAAAGGTGTGTTTGTTTCCTTAATGACTTTTTGGACCTGGCAGAAGAGAGGATTTCAGATTGTTTCAATAGAGTGAGGGCAGCTTTAAGACTGCAGTTTCAAAAGCCAGACTTTTAAGGTATTTTGCAATTGTCTAAGTAGGTGGTATGTGTGTCTTGAGGCATTTGGTTTGAACGCAAAGGTCACCCCAGAGACGTGTGTAAATGTCTCCTGCATTTCTCTTTTTTGACTTTCTGGTCTCTGTGGTGCTCCAATTACCTTTCACAGCACTGTTGATACAGACAAGCTGTACCAGCTTTGCTTTGGCTGGAGATATTAAAGTCTTAGCTATTTTTTGACAGATTTTCTTCCAACCTAATCTAAATTCTCTTTGTTTTTATAGGCTACCAATCTATCGTGTGCATGACAGCATTTAGTCATGCCAAATGAGTGAACCAGGAGTCAAAAATTTTTTGTTAATATCTCATTAAGATGAAATTAGACATTTTCACTTTGGAGAATTACCCAATATTTTAATAACAGAAAAAGAAATTGAGATGCTTTAATAATGTGGGAGGTTTTTTTAAGAGGAGGGAATTTCTATGTGACCTTGAAAAAGCATTAATCTTAAGCACATATATTATGGTATGGATTTGATAACATCAGGTACCAACCAACACACAAATACTGATATACAGACACTCCACTTTTTATCCTTTTTACCTAAACTCCTCTCTAGAAAAAAGTAATGACCTTGAGAGAGTAACAAACAAAAATGAAACCATGCTGAAAAACTTTTATATTTTTATTATTGGTGCCTTTACATTAATACTGCTGTTTTGTGCTGAGAAAACCAATCTGTTACACGTAAGGTAACTGTAATATACAACATAGAAATGCAGTCAAGTTAATTACAACAAGGAGCTACAAAAGAAATTCCTAGGAAAGAAGTCACCTAACATTGCAACTGTGCTTGCAACAATCACTCCCTTACTGCAGGACTATGCACATTGTGAACCATGGTTATTTACATGTCCCTTACAACCGTTAACAACAGAAGGGCTAAAATCAGTCTAAAAAGTTCCAGAACGTCACTATATACTGTACAATCCTCAAAAATAATTTATTACACTGTTTCTAAAAAAAGGTACTAATTTTGCTTGGATGTCTTTTGTTTTCTGGTGTTCTCTGGAGTGCACAACATGTGCAAAATTTTGCCTAACAGTCTAAAAACTCAAGAACTGAACCACGAGCCACAATCACAGAGACGAAGTGGTGGAGTCCAGAACTTCCCTCCCATTGCACACGGTGGGCACGTACATACTGGCAGATGCTGGAAGAGAAAGAGAGGGGAAAATCAACTGACTTCAGGACAGCAAAAAGGGGCAACACACAGGATTAGGATTTGTGTTGGTCTGGACCATCTCACCCCGTTTAACCAAGGTGCCTAAAGAAAAGTCACTGCCTGTGTCAGCAGCAGAGCTGATGGAGGTGCTGCTTGCACCTCTGCATGACAGCTCAGACTTCAGGCTGAAGCATCCTCTGAAGAAACCTGATTTCACTTTGCTGCCACAGGGAGCACAAAGGGTGATTACACTATTACACTTCTCCAAGAAGCGTTGGAATAAAACACAATTTTCTTTTTTTTTTAATGATTCTGTACCATTGGGTCTCACTTTGTAGCACTTTTCATGGTAGTGTGAATTAATACAGTTCTAATGGTGCTAAAATATCTCCATAGAAGAAAAATGAACCTTTGAACTTTTTGTGTTTTATTGGCAAGAAATGCTAAGGTCTGATTCTTTGAGCTTTCACATTAATTAGAGCAAACATTCATGAAGAAAATAAATGTAGCTTTAAATCCAGGAGATTATCCACCATATTAGAATTCTGTGTCAATCACCTTTTAATTAATAAAAATAAGAATTCTAAGAACATATTGGGTAAAGCGAAGAAATTTTTTAATAACTGGATTTAAAAGCAAGATTATTTCTCACCTAATCCCAGAATAATTTCTGCCTACAATATGCTTCACTTCTAGGAGCTCTGGATCAGGATTCAGTATGCATCCAGAGTTGAGGACTAGATTTTGATCAACTTCTTTACATGGTACAACATTTTATACATCAGATTTTCATTGCTTTAGTGGTATTAAGTGACCATTGAATTTGAGTATAACAATCTGTTTCCAAATGTGTTTGTATTTTGAGCAGAGAATATATAACCCTATTCTGCTTAAGTCTTGTGGATTTTAATTTAAAAGCAAACTCCTTTGCCCATCTTTGTCAAAATTATCCATTGGGCATCAGGAGTGTGTTTTCAGATACTCTGTGACATCTCTGCTAAGGGCACCATAAAGCTGCTTTTTGAAAGATACATTAGGTTAATGGCAACAGTGACCCAGAGAAATGTGATGCCTTCATCAAAGAAAACACATGGCAAGCAGTGACTAAATAAACTCAATCATCCAGTGGAAAAAGCAATTTATGCAGCTGACAAGGGCATGCTCAATATTCCACATCTGGAGCTGGCACACTAGTTCTGTAAAGATGCTCAGTATAAATTTTAGAAAAAATTATCCATTCTTCAAATCAGCTGGTATTTTTCATTTTTTCATTGACTGAATAAATATTTCATGGAAAACAGAATTGCTTTAACAAAAGAAATTTAGAGGCATCTACTGGACTAACCTGCTACACAGAGGGCAGAACATCTTCCTTAAACAGGAGACCCAAGAATGAGCCCCTCTTCTGGATTAGACCAATGGAATTTGATCTCTCACAACATGGATGTGTGTTGTGAGTCACAGGTATGGAGCAATTGTTGTATGTAAACGACCACAGGGCATGATGTCTGTAATTTGTAAAAATTAATTTGTATTTTCTTTTCTCGTTTTAACTGGGTATGACGTGGCAGCACAATGACCTAAATTATTTATTGTTGTTATTTTAATTTTTTTTTTTTATTAGAAAATAGAAAAATCAGTTTCCTTGGGAAACCTGATTCAAATCCCTGTTCTACTGCAGTATGGCTACAGGCAAAAGCACTTTGTTTCCATGAACATCAGTCACTTAACCAGAAATTTTTTAGCTTCAGGCTTTTTCTTTTTGAAGTCAAACACTCTGACAAGCATGAATAGCTCAAATACTATGGTAACTGGGTCAGGAGGATATCAAAATTGTACAGAAATGTATGGTGGTAGGCGAGAAATGAGTGGCCTTGCCTTTTAAACTTCCAGGCTTCCTGCACAGCATGTAACTCTCCTGCAGTGCTGGGATGCAGTTATTAACTCTGCTGGGTGGAGTAAAGTGTTCACACCGAGCATCCAGCTCTCCTGAGACAGAACAAAAGATGTTGCTTTTCATTACAGACCTCAGCAGTGTTAATCACTGGCCCTGCAGGGTTCTGAGCTACTCTCTGAGTCTCAGAGCAGCTGCCAAGGGGATTCCTGGAATGCTGCTGGATATGCAAGAGACACTGCACCTTCATCTTGTGTGAGACCAAGGACAAAGGCGTGACATCAGCACAAGTTGTGATTTGGCTCAAGTTCATGCTTTCATCTCCCTCTTCCTGGCTGTCCCTCGTTTTGCTTAGATAATCCAAGGAAAAGAACCAGAGGTACCATGCAAGAGCCCAGCACTGCCATGCTGACCTTGCAGCTTTGCCTACACAGCCAAGAACAGGCGGATCTGAATTTGCTGTCAGTCTGGCACTCAGAATCAGAGAGCCATAGAATATCCTCTCTTGGAAGAGACCCACAAGGATCCTGGAGTCCAGTTCCCAGCTGTGCACAGGGCAACCCCAAGAATCACATCATATGCATGAGAGTATTGTCTCCTCTGCTCATGCTCACAGCTGGACAACTGTGAGTTAATCTCAGTTATATCAGGGTTAGTTTGGAGCCAGGCCTGGGAAAACACATTCAGAGGGAAAAAAATTGCCAGTCTGGCTATAAACAGTAGGTTCAATTCTCCTTCTGACCCCTGTGCAGGTCACCTGGTAGAGCTCAGCTTTCTGTGCAGCTCTCTGTATGGACATAAATTGGAGAAATGACATTTGAGTGTAAAAGATTAATCTGAATCATGAAAGTGTTTATGAATTCAGGAAGTTGAGTTCTCTGTGAAGTTTTATGGGTGCTGAAGCCCATAAAAAGGAAAACGGGGGAGCATCCCAATGGGGGAGACACTGCTGGGGCAGCAGAACTTTTGCAGCCTGCTGCCAAATGGGAATTTTCAGAACCAAAACAATGTGTACAAATATGTACATTTCAAAACATGTCATATACCTAAGCACACTCTTACCTTGCCTCTATTTGGCTTAAATCTATATTCTTTTTCAGTCCAGACTTCAGTTATCAAAATGATCAAAGCTCGACACTAACACTTAGACTACCCAAAAGCATCATGAGTGTCACCTTTTCTCAGAGTATTTGACCATTTTCATGCTTCAGGAAGCTGTGTTAAAAACTGTCTGTGTGTGTCACTTGCTGTTCAAGAGCCACTATGCTCATGGCATTCATGATCAATGGAGTGAAGATGTGGTGGCAGCCCTGAGATTCAATGGAAGTGGGAATCCATGGAGATAGGAAAAACACTGACCTCTAGAGCTCTGACAGTGTAGAACTGGCTTTTCAAAGTTACTAGAATGCCCTAGAGCTAATTTTGATGAGTTTGATATTAAGAAGGAAAATGTCATCAAGACCAAAATAAAAACAAGCTGACAGCCTCAGGAGTGATAAGAGGAATATTTCAATCAAAGATTAGAACCAGCTTGGATGGCCTTTTTGGAGTTTTATAAATGACTATACAGTTATGAAAAATAATGGAAATTTATTTAAAATAATTTACAAACTAATGGAAGGCAGTAAGGGAAGATTTTTCATCTTGAAAATATTGTCATTGTGATAGACAGTGTTATTTTCCCAAATAATCGTTCTAGATGAAAACTACAGGGCTGTTTTCTTTGTGTGTGATGGGCCTTTTGGCCCTACTTCCATGGTCTAAAAAGTCCAGTAAGGTGAGAAGCCCTGATTCAATTAGGTGTAAGCAGTAAAAGTAAAAAATTGCAGCAACATTTCTAAACAATGAAGTCATAAGAGATTGTAAGTCTGGATTTTTATGCTTTTCCTATTGCTCTCAAGCTGTTTGCAAGCCTGAAAATGCAGGTTTTAATGTGAATATATACCCTGAGGATGTGTCTCAGTTGCATGCCTGCTGACACACGTGTTATCCAGCCATTAAAATGAAAGTATCAAATTCCAAAATGCAATCCAGAATCCAGCACAGAGTATTTATGAATCAAAATTATTTCTGACTAAGCTCATTCCATAGCATGAGAGTATTAAAAAACTTGGAAAGATGACTTATATAAAATTGATAAGGAATTAAAAGAATCTCATGCAACTTACCATTTCACCAAGGGACCACACTTCTAAGAGTTTTTGGTAATTGATTGGTCTTTGGGGAGTGTTCAGCACTTCAGGCACATAGTGCCATCTCACTAAATTTTCTGAAAGAGCAGGGAATGTTTGCTCTCTGGTGTCAGGACTGGATGCAGTCCTGTCTGATGACTCTGGGGACCTACAGAGCCATGGCTGATCTCTTGTTAAGGGATGCTGGGCATTCTTGCACAGTTTGTTTTGGGATGGGAGAGCCAGGGATGGCTGGGATCCCTTCACTTCCTAATCCCCGCTAATGTGACACAAAGCAGGGTGCCAGGTTACTTCCGTATTCTGTCTGAAACCTGAAGTGCCAAAGACATTTTGAGACAATTTTGAAATTTAAGTGACACTCAAAAACCTCAGGCTAGGTTATTGTGAACTTCCTCTGTGTCCTCTCTTTCTTCTATTTCTTATTCCTTTCCTCTTTCTTGTTGTAATGTGCTTTTCAATTTGATTTCCAGAGTGGACATGCTATCCAGAGAGCTCTGTGAATGGGATGCTGTGTGCTCCCATCTTAACTTCCCATGAATTAAGTTAGTTAACCTAGACAAAGAAAAAAACCCAAAAAATATGCAGGTGACCTATTTTTTTTTTTTTTTATAATCCATAGAACTCTGAGCAACTCACCCAGAAAAGGAGTGACAGCCTCAAAACAAAATCACTGCTGTGAACCTGCTTGTGATGAAGAGAGTGAAGATGAAGGAAAGAAGGGAATCAGAGCAAATGAGTTGTCTTTGCAACAGAACACTGATTGCTTCTTGGGGCTGTGGCACTGACAAAGGCTCCTGATCATGCTCTGCATACAGAGACTTTTATGGCATCCTTGGATGCATTTTCTGCAGACTTGGAGCCTTTCCTTATAATGCAGGTGATGAGGCATTGAGAGCACGCTGTGTTGTGGCCCAGATCCTGGGGGTGTGCTGCTCTGACAGGGATGCTCCAGGGCAATCTGCTCCTGTCACACTGCCAGAGCCACAGTGAGCCACGGGATCTGCTGGGTGTGTGCATCAGGCTGGAGTCACTGCCTGCCAAAAACTTTCTGCCGACTTCAGTGAGCTTCAGAGCGGGCTCTGAGCTGACTCCCACGCGAGGGGGATGAGTTTCCTCTCCAGACACAAAGGAAATGATGCTTTCACACATTTCAGCCCTTGTTTTTACCCAAAGTCACCCCAGCCCCACAGAAATGTGGCAGTCTTGTTACTTACACTGGGAGTAAGTGGTCCCGGTCCCACTGACACTGAACCTGTTGAGGTGGAGTCTGTGAGTGACCACGTTCTTCTGGGGCTGGAAAAGGATGATGTGCACCTTGGGTGCAAACAAACAGCCCAGCACAACAAAGCCACTGAGACTGACAGAGATGCACATGGTGGTGGTTTGCACCTAGGAGAGAGTGGGCACAAAGCACTGCATTCAGTATGGAAAGCTCTGAATTGCAAAACATTAGAAACATTACTACACAACAGCATGAACCACAGTCCTGGAGGTTTGCACTGGTGCAGGCTGGTGTTGAATCCTTATCATCCACAATCCCAGTGACATGGGAATGAGGTGCTGGTGCTGGTGGTGCCCTGTGTCTCTGCATGTCAGGGAGAGTTTGATTGTGTTCTCCCTCATTTTAGTACACAAAGGATAGATCTGCTCTCTTTCTCTCCTACCCTCAATCTCTTAACTTGAGGAGAGAGCCCTCTGTACTGCCTGTCATGCAATATCTGGGCATAGTTGGCTGCAGTGGGAACCAGCTCACACACAGTGTACCTTATGTGGGTTTACATCAGGTGTCTCATGCAAATCATCCATCTGAAAACCAGTTTAGTCTCTAGCTCCAGTCTCAATCAGAGAACTTGAGTAAGCCCTTGCAGAAATACAGGTGTGATTTGGAGTAAGATAGCATCTGGTGACTGTTTTCTGCCTGGGTCTGAAAGGTGTCCTGATTTTGAGACATCACTTTTTAGGCTCAGAAATGAATTGTTTGTAAGACTGCAGGATTTTAGAATACTTGCCTAGGGGCATTTGTTAATGTAGCTTTGCTGGCACTGTCTATCTTTTAGCCTTTTCATTCAATAATATAAGTAGGTGCCAGTTTACTGCCTCATTTTCAGTTTATATTCTTTTCTTCCAAGGAGATTCCTTAATTAAGATGTTGAATTAAACTGCTTTAAACTCTACTGCTTAATTTGAATGATTATACATTTATGGCTCATTTTTCCTTAGTTATACTCTTTTCCTTAGTTATTCTCTTTGAGATTAGCCTTCTTCCATGGGAATGCTTCTCATATTTCCTTGTCAGAAATAATTGGTGCAAATTGGAAAATAGAGTATGGAATGGGCATTGTTACTTTAGATATGTACTGAGCATAATTGGTGTTTTGTCATCAATGAGGATAATGAATGTGATCATTTAATAATCACTATTTGCATCATGTGGATGTTGCAAACACCATGAAATGTGCTCAGCTTTCACTGGGTGAGTGAACATGGAAGATCCAACAGAGCCTGCATGAGAAAGCAACACCTTGCCTCACATTCTCTTTCACCTCTCAGCATTTTGTCCTCACACCTATGCTGTCAGATCAGGTGGATAGTGAACTGGGCACTGTATGGGTAAGACAAGACAGGAGTTTTCTTATAAAACAAAAATAAATTAAGCTACCTTTATTTTCATGAGTTTCAAGTTATGTTTTTTTCACTATTAAATCCCTCCTCCCCTGCTTTTCCTAGGATTTGCGCTGCCTGAAGCAGCTCAGCTGTGCTGGCATAATTATACACTCAATCAATTAAATGATTTGGGTTAAAAATAGCTCCATCCCACAGGGTTCCTTTTAATCCAGGTCACTCCAGTGGTTCAGTGTGTAACCTGGCCTCACAGACTGGACTGGTGTGCTGGCAGAGTGGAGGAAATCCCACTGGACCATGTGCTGTGCTAAGGCACATGGAGAACAGGGAGGTGATTCAGGACAGCCAGCACAGCATCAGCAAGGGCTACAGATGTCATTTATCTGGAATTCCCTAAAGCCTTTGATAGGTGCCCCCCAGCACCGTTCTCTCTAAACTGGAGAGATATGGATTTGATGGGTGGGCTGTTTGATGAATAAGAAATTGTTTGGATGGTCACATCCGGAGGACAATGGCTCAGAGTCCTGATGGGCATCAGTGACAAGCGGTGTCCTCCAGGTGTCCATGTTTGGACCAGTGTTATGCAATATCATCATAAATGACATAGATGAAGGGATCAAGTGTATCCTCAGCAAATCTGCAGATAACTCCAGGCTGAGTGGGGCTGTTCCTAAGGCTGTTTATTGGTGATGCTACCAGACTGGGGCTACATTAGGATGGCACAAGTTGATTCAGAGTCAACATGTGACACTGCATGGAAATAAAATACGAGCTTTTCACAGGAAGCCCAAAAGTGTAGACTTGCCATGAAAGTATCAAAAAGATGTTTAAAACATTTTCTGCTGATTTTGTAGTACTTGAGTTGGTTTATTTGGAACCTTGTAAGTAAATTCAATGCCTACAAGTGGTTTTGAAAACTCCACTCAGGAGGTAAGGCTGTAAAATTCTGCTTGAACAATCAAGTCACGCTCCTCTTGGCCATTACTGTCTTTACTGCCCACTCATGTGACTGTCTGCACTGATAATTCCCTCCTCCTGTGTCTGTCTTCCTGATTGCCTTGGGTGTCCAGAGCTGTTCCCTAGTGCCTTCCTTAAACTTTTCCTTCATTAGCTTCAATCCATTACTTGCTATTCTAACTTCTCCTGAGACTGAATAATCCCTTCCTCTCGTTTTGTTGCCTTGAAATTATTTATGGTCTGTGATCACGTCTCCCTGGGTTTACTCTTGTCTAGACTAAATATATTTAGCTCTTTTACTGTCACTCTGCATGTCTCACTGTGTCATTTGTTACTTATCCTTGTTTTCTAGAGGTTTTCAGTACATTTCCTAAGCTGAGTAAAATAGTACTAAATACATTGTTCCAGGCTGGCCACACCAGAAGTATGTTAAGTGACATTATTAGCTCCACAGTTTTATTTCCTATTTCATGTACACACTACTGGCAATAACACTCCCCTAAGGTAATCTACCTTTCTTCTGGGCAGAAAGTTGAACTAATTCTCTGCAAACTGCTGCAAGGGCCAAGTTCCACAGTCACTTCTCACATTGTAATAACTGTGAGATTTCCAGTGGAGCAGACCTGAATCTTTTTCCTGAAACAATTTCCTTTTGTTCAAAAATACAATTTTATTGAACTTGAAGCTTTGCAACACTATCTGACAATTTAAACAGTTTAATGTTTCTAAAGTTTGCTGGTGAAGGCTGACCAATATTTGCTGCTCAGTGAGGAATGTGTTTTATAAAGTGCAGAAAGAATAAAAAGTTCTGTACTTAAGTACAAGGTTTGTTGAATTTTTTTTTAACAACCCTGTTTCTTAGGAAAATTTGAAATTCTATCCTTATATTTTTTATTTGGAAGGAAATACCATGTTTTAATAGCAGACTCTTTTGCAGGAGGAGACTGGTTAGTACAGATTTTATTTTAAGCTCAATTTCTGCCAAATAACTCATTAGGACTAATTTTAGGTCATGATCTACTGGGTTTTTCTGTTAGGACTGTGACTTCACATGCCTCTACTACAATCAGACTAACTAATCAAACTAACCCCTTCCAGCTCTGACTGCACATGCTGTTTTTGAAACGAGATCACCTTTCTTAGGCATAAGCCAAAATCTGGTGACATTGAAAGAGAACTTGTTTGCAAGGGACCCAGGGGACAAAAGAAGTGAAAAAAAGCTTTTAGTGAATGCTGACATGGTCCTCTAAAGTGTTGCATATGACTTATGGAAACAGATGTCCAAAGACTTACTCTGTAGTCACTGGATGTCACATAAAATATAGGGAGGAAGGCCAGCCAGATGATGCACGTTGTGTACATAGTGAAACCGATGAACTTGGCTTCGTTGAAGTTCTCGGGACATTTCCTGGTTTTGAAGGCATACACAGTGCATAATACCACGAGGATGACATCATATGTTAAGGACATTAACATACTGGAATCTTTGACATTGCATTTCAGGATGACAGTCTCTCTCTTCTCGGGAAGTGTGTAGCGCCTGGTGCCCGGTGCCTCCAGGATGAGCCACACGGACACCACCACCACCTGTACCAAGATGAGACTCAGGCAGATGAACACCTGAGAGCTGGGGCTGATGAACTTGGGCCTCTGAGCACCGTTCTTTACGCCATCAAATATTCTGGCGATGCAGTTCGTTTTTGTCAGCAGGGCAGAGTAGCAGACGGCAAAGGAACTTCCCAGCCCCAAGCGGCGGAGGGTGCAGATGGCTGGAGAAGGCTTGGCTATGAAGAAGAAAGTCATGCTGTAAGACAGGAAGACCCCAAAGAGCAATATGTAGCACAGTTCACGGCCAGAGGCTTTGACCAGGGGTGTGTTGTTGTGCTTGATGAACACTCCAATGACCATGAAAGTACAAATAAAGCCCAGGCATGCGATGGTAACAGGACCTATTGCCCAAGCATCTTCCCACTTGATGTAGTCTTCTGGTAGGTCATAGCAGCCAGTCAGGTCAGCTGTGGGCCATTTTCCAGGCCCGCAGTCTGCACAAGTGAATTCATCAGCCAGGTACTCATAGGTTTCGCAGGGAATACAAATCCAACAGCACACATCTCCTGGTTGCATGTTCTTCATCTCATTAGGAGCGCAGGGGTCGCTGCACTGGGAGACAGGGACAGAGCTCCTGGACCAGTGGATAGAGTCTACCTCCAGTGACAAAGTTTCTGCCCACTGACCAACCTTCACATAGGAGTATCTGTCTCCAGTGTACTGGAAATTGAACACGTTGTATCGTCCTATCCCATCTCCATAGGCATCAAATTTGACCATACTGTCTGCATCATTGGGAGGGTTGAATGGAGCTGTGGAAAAAAAGAAAAAAAGAAAAAGAAATTGAGAAATGTTATTACCAAAGCTACATATGATATATTTTCAACCCTTTGTCAAGCACAGGCACCTGACAGCTTATAGAATATAATTCAATTGTCAACAGGTAAATCAAGAGGTTTGTGTCTCTCTCAGTTTTGAACTTGGAAGAAGAGCTCAGATAAAGGAACTCTATTTCACTTTAAATTTATAAATCTAAGACGACCAATGTCCTTACTTTATTTTGTCTTGGATACAAATAATTTCTCTAATTATTTCTCGCAGTATGCATCACTGATGCCTTACATTTTCTCTTGAAATAAAGAGGTCTGCCTTCTGAGTCTCAGCATTTTTTGGGGGAACCTGGTTGCCCTGATATAAGAAAAATTAAACAGGCAGGTCATTAAATATCAGTTTTGATGCTGACCATCTGGATTGTAGTTATATAGAGGTTTCATTTTTAGGATGATGGAGAAGTAACTGTGAAGTCCTCAACCATTTCTCACTATGTCTTTTTCTCTTCTCCTTGTGTTTATGAAGTTCTGCATCCCATCTATATTGCTCCAGTTTTACCACTTTCTGATATTTCTTGTATGGTCTGAGGTCCCCAGCACATGCTGCTTTGGTCCTGTATCTTGTTTGGGGAACAGATGAAAAACCCACGAGCTGGATCTGGAACCTTCTGTGAAATCAATATTGTAACACTTCTAACCGGTAAGCTCTGGAGAATTTTGTTTTTCCTCCAGCTGAGGCTTATCCTGGGAATGAAGAAATATTAAAAATCTGTGAGGAAATTGCATTTACCATGTGATTTATTGGTCATTTGCTGTAGCATCAAAGGTAAAAATCTTTACAGGCAGGAAACAAAAGGATTTTTTTTTAGCATTGATGAACAATAAAAGTGATTTTATTTCCTAGTGTCTGTGGCCATAGAAGTGGTACCACTGTCATTGCTGAAATAAATCTCTTTCTCTGCCTCTGTGCTCATGCTGTGTTTGAGCTTGAGCAATATCATATAATATCCTCCACTACTTCAATCTCAGATACTTTGGATTTCTTGTGTAGATTTATTTAGCTTCTTTAAAACACCAAGGCCAACTTCTTTCACCTTTATTCCTGCAGAGCATTACCTTATTTTGCAGAACTCTGGCTAAGGTCAGTAAAAGGGACACTAGGTTTTGTCACAGAAGCCCCAGCTGGAGAATTGAAATTGTGATCTGCACATCCTCAGGTGCTGCACTTGGAGTTCATTTCTTTCCCATCTTTCTGCTTATTGTAGGGCAAAGTTGGAATGCAGTTTACAGCCACCTGTACTCTCTTCTGAGTCAAGACTGCTTGTTCTCATTCCTGCCCTTTCCTGCTCCTTCCCACCTCAGCTGTGTGAGCCACAGTGGCAGACAGCCTTGTTTTGCAGGATTACAGAACCATGGAATTACAGAATAATTCAGGTAGGAAAGGATCACCAGCAGTGCCCTCTAATCCAACCTCCCTGCTCAAGCAGGGCCATCCCAGAGCACACGGCACAGGATTCATCCAGACAGTTCTGGAATATCTCCACACCCTCTCAGGCAACCTGTTCCACTGCTCAGACACTGCACATAAGAGAAGTTCTTTCTCATGTTCATGTGTTCCAGTTTGTGTCCTTTGCCTCTATCTTATTGCCATTGAGAAGGGCCTGGATCCCTTCAGATACTCACATACACTGATGAGTTCCCCTCTCAGCTGTGGCTTCTAAAGGCTGGAAAATCCCAGGTCCCTCAGCCTTTCCCTATAAGACAGAGGATGTAGTCCCCTCATCACCTTTGTAGTCCTCTTCTGGACTTGCCCTAGGAGCTCCATGTCTTTCTTGTACTGTACAAATTAGGACTGGGTAGCTCAGGAACTTATAAGAAGTTTATTGTATCTTTTTATATTTTTTTTGTCACTCTTGGCATCTAGTTGTAACACTCTGTAGTCCAGCAAGACCTCTGAGAGCACAAAAATTAAGGATTAATCATAATCCTCCCCAAAATGGCCAGTCCTGCTGGAAGCGACATGCTCTAAATTAAACAGGTAGATAAATTCAGAATATACATCAACAAGATGAATATTAAGCAGCTTTCCTCCTCTCCCTCCTCCTCCTTATGCACAGGCATGCAAGCTCCCTCATCCAGGAGCAGTATTAAAACAAAATCATAATGCAGCATTTATCAGCTCCTCAATAATGTGCTGTCATTGCCAGTGTCTTATTTCATTATTCATAACACTTATATAGATTGCAGAAGCTGTTAACACAGCAGCCCAGCTTTAAGAACCAGTTTATTCACCTCAGTGTTATCCAGGCCAGCTCCTGAGATGGGCTGAGAGCCTGTGACTGCTACTGGTCAGAAAGAGAAGAGAAACTGCAAACTGGTTGTTTGGCATCTGTCAAGTGCATAACCTGAAGGCCACAAGGACCCCAGTGCAAGTTACCTGAGGATCTGAAACACCAGAAGTTTTCAGGAAAGAATTCCCTCCGTGTAACATGTTTAACAACTTCTTATAGAAGTACTTAGAATATAGAATATTTGTGATTTAAATAGAGCAAAGTTTTTTCCTTAGACTCTGCAGGTAGGTCCAGAAGGCAAAGCAGGTAATCTCACAAAGAATTAGCTTGAAGCTCAAGTATAATTGCCTTCCACAGGGCTGTTCCCACGCTACAAGAAACAAAAGATTTTTGTAGGACAACATGTTCTAAGTTAACCAAAGCTTGTAGCTTGAAACATTCATTTTTAGTGGCTGCTGATAGAGGAAAATAAATCACCCTCTTTCAGATGGAAAGGATGAAATCATTTAACCAAACAATGATGTATTAAATTATAGTATGGTGAGCCAAAGCCTACAAATGAGCCCACTGGGTGGCAGCAATTAATATACCCAGTGATTACATATAAAATCACTAAGGCATTTTAATGTGTCATTTATCAACATGTTCTAGATCCTGTAGGATCACTTCCAAAAAGTAATGTTTTCACAAAATATGATGCAATAATAATCAGAAAATTAAGATGCTTATAGGCAAGAAAGCAGGACCTTATGTTTTAGAGTAAAAATAAGAGTGTTTGCAAATTGATTTTCCCAGAGATGATGTCAGGCTGTCATAAGTCACTCTGCAAATTTTATTATATACCTCAGTTTTGAGAGGAGACCTACAATCTTTATAGCAGGTATTTCTGGCAGGTTTATTTCAGAGTTGTAGCTCAGCTCTTTTACATTCATCCCTCGGGAGAGGACAAGAGTCTCTGGATCTCAACTGCTAGCTAAGAGGCTGAGTGACAAAATGAACTTTGCCTCCTTTGAGCCTTTGAATCTTCTCTTTCCCTTGCACTTCGTGAAATGAATTAGCCCTGTGTAAAGCAGTTATACAAGAGGAGTTTTGTAAAAGAAGTTATCAAGAAAAATAAAAGAAAATTGAAATAGACTTAAAGCAGTGATGCTTTGTGTTCCAGCTTGCAGCGTTTCAGCAATGAAAATGCAACAGCAGTGACATTTATAAGAGCAGCAGGGCAGAAGACAGAAATCTTTGGAACACCAATGCAGGCAGCTCAACTCTGTCAGGTCTCTGGAGAAATCCTATTGGAGGGGAGGATTCCATTGTGAAAGTGGAGGACAAACTCCTTCAGCTCCAGATAAGAGAGGAATAACCGCAGATTTATGACTGTTTTAGTAGCAGATACGGATAAGAACACAAAATAACATCATAGCTTTTATGTAGTGAATGATGTCATTTGTTTCCATCTTCCTAAGTGGGATCAATTTTACCAACAGTCACATAACTTGCAAAAATGTGCTTATCTGCTGTTGGAAGCAGGTGAGTTGCTTTTATTTAGAAATCTTTACTATTTTTGGTGTCAGTGATGTACAGCTCTTGATAACATGAAAAATTTCAGAAAGAAAGTTCTGAAGGGGAGATTTATTTTATCTTTGGGCAGAACCTTTATTTGAAGAGGCAGTATGAGAAATATATTTAAATACATCTAATTCTGCACATTGCCTCAGTTGAATGAAAAATACTCCGGGATTTTTTAAAAAGGAATGAATAGATGAGGAAAACAAAGCAGTTTTCATCCTAATTAGGCACTGGAAATCTTTTAAGAGGCTGAGCAGCCTAGGGAAAGATATGTGTCATCTTAACTGGCTTAGAATCAGACTGGGTTTTGTTTGTCAGCAACGTCTTTGGGCCAGGAAGGATATTTTGCATAGAGTCTTGCTTGTGTCTGGCACAGATTTGAGTGTGTAGATGTTGTCCTATAGAAAACACCCCCAGTAACACTTCCTGGTAGGAATGATGACAGATATCCCTACACCTAAGAACATTCTTCATGTCCACACACATCTGTTCTTTGTTTGCAGAGAGTATTCTTTCTAAACAAGGTACAGATCCCAGAGGCACAGCTCACTAGCTAGGAGGCAATTCATTAATAGCAAGGCTTGATGAAAGTGCTGCAGTTTTTCAGCTTAGCAGTGGGCAAAGCTGGGAGATTTCATGTGGTTCAGAAAGAGATGTAGAAAGGACTATTGGGTGTACTGAAGGTACCTTCTTCCACAGCTTCTTGGCCCCAAAGACTATGAGGAGATCATGATTAAATAGAAATGGAAAAGTAAAGAGGGAGCAGGCTAGAGTTTCTGAAAACTTGAGTAAAACCTCCTTAGTCTCACTAGATGGTGCTGCAAAAACTCCAAACTTCTGATTTAAGGCTGAAAAACAAAACATTTTTTATGTAACAGAAAAATATAGTTATTTTTTAATCCTCCCCTACTCTTCCTGTTACACATTCAGGGCAATGCCTTTTTGAAACACTTTAATGAAGAGTTAGATAATAATACAACAGGATATGGTGTGTTTGTCCAACAGGCTCATCTGTGTGTATGATGCCTTATCTTGAAAAGTATCAGAAAAGACCCTGAGAATGCACATTTCTTTTCATTCTCTTTTATTTTTAGCTCGAGATGGCTGGTTGAGGTCAAAATGACTTATTTCTGCTTGGCTGAACATTTAGACTGAGCAACAGAGACCTGATGCACCCACTCCTATTTCTGCTTCAGCACAGCTCAGCTGGTTTCATACCTGATTGACAGAAGGCACGCTGAAATTTGGCAATTTAAAAGTTAGTATGGGGAAAGATCAGAGTGAAGTGTCACTAGATTTTACCTCTCCACAATTAACAAAATATTATTTTCCACAGAGACAAGCAGTCACTTTTAACCTCTCCACCACTGTCTCTGGATGTCTTTGGGTCATATGCAGCATTGCTTCTCATTTAAGAAATTAATGAGACAAATGAGACAGATTAGTTCCCTACAAAAGTAATTTTCCTATCTATGTTTATAGATTTTCCATTCAGGTCTATGGTTTCTCTCTTAGGCTAGACCCTTGCTGTAGGGATTTTTAAAACTAGTCACAGACCCCCACAACTTTTGCACTGCTCAGAGACAGAAATATTTTCCTCAGGCCTTGTTGCAAAGATCTATCAAGGGATATATGTGGATGAGTTAGTTACCCTAAACTTGTGTCCTACAAAATAGAATGAGTATTTCTAGGGTTCATCTTTGAGTGGTATCTAGAATAGCCCAGCCAAACTGTTCTTTTTCTGTTGCCCACCATGAGTGTGGCTGTCTGAAATACATCCACTATTTATGTATCTGAAATCAAGTGAGATGAATAGCAGCAATGTCTGGAAAGGAAAGGCTCACAGCTGGAGCACCAAGTGGCTGCAGCATGCCCAAGCTCTCTGAGTGTACCTGAGAGCAGGTGTCTGCCCAGGCTGCTGCGGGGGCTATCAGAGACAACAGCTTGGGAACATTTGCAAAATATGATAAGAAGGGTCTGAAAAACTAGAAGAATTCCTTCAGCTTGTCATTATTCTCATTATCCTCAGCCTGGCTGAGCACAGAACTCCCAGGCTACCTTTCCTGTGAATTGCTTGCCTCAAGCATAACGTTTTACATTTCCAGGTACGTGTTGTCCTTTTGCTCAGGTGGCTCTTGGGCATAGGTGTGGTCTTTAGGACGTGGGGAGAATTAACCAGAAGCTAAGCTACAAGCCTTCATCAAGGAACTGTGAAATTGCCCTTATTTTTTTTAAGGAAATTTAAGGAACTAAAAAAAAAAATTTCTTCTTTCTTAAAGCACTTGGATTTTGAGACATGGAAGGTAAAAAGCATGCAAAAATTCTGCCCGTTATGTATTTCTCCTTAAAAATACAAACCACCTCCCCTGAAATTAAGATTATTTCTTTCAGTTTTTTGGTTAAGGTTGTATTAGTTTAACTTTAAAATAGTACAAATGCTTATGGAAAATCATTCAAGGTGGTTTTCTTTTTTTTTAACTAAGTCTGCTAAATTGATAATTAATATGAGTAATTCCTGAGATTCCAACATTGAAATGCCTTTCAATCGATACCATTCTTTTAATTTAAGTTTATCCACTTGAAGAAATGGTTGGCACAAGAGGCAAAATGCATGCAATGTAATTGAAACCAGCAATCAACTTGCAATTACAAAAGAAATTAAACCATGACTTCAAACTGCCTAACTCCTCCCTCAGGCCAACTCACTGTTTTGTACACAGAGGAAAGGGGAACCGTCTCCCATTATGAAGAATTATGGCCACTGTTTAGGGTGACAACACATCAGCTCAGGATGTACAGATGTTCTGTAAATTCTGGGCTGGCCTTTGGTAGCTCCTGAAATCTTTTGATCTGAGGAAAATTTGAGCTGGCTGATGAGTTCTCTGTCAGCTGCTGAAAATTAATGTTGCTCTCAGGGTCTGAGGTTTTGGTTGTGGCTTTCTGCCACTTCAAGGGTTATGGGTGTCCTGTGTCCAGTTTGAACATTTGGGTGAGGGACATTCCCATGTAACCTCAGAGCTGGGAACTGGTGCCATGCCTTTTCCTCCTCTCTTCCCAGTACATCCAAGGTGCAGCTGGAAGAGATTGAAGCTGTGTTTTAACTTTGCTAAAATTTACTTTTGACTAAATGGAGCACATGGTTATATCACAGGGGCACGAATCTTTCTCTTTTTGGGAGGCACTGTTCCATGATGTGCAAATTCCACCCCCAGACTGCATATGTAGCTGTCTAAGGAAGTGTTAAATACCTAATAATATTTTTGCCCTTCTTTGTCAGCCTGAAGGAAATATGAATAGATTTAGTTATTAAGATATTAAAGGAAGTTGGTTAAAACATTCTCTCCTCTGTGGGGACTTGAGGATTAGAGAGGTGTTGCCAGACACAGCTCTGAATAATTTAGTTAGATAGTTTGCCCTCAGAGATCAGAAGCAAATGAACCATGAAATAGACCCTCTGGCTGTTATTTCCTAATTGACTTGATATGAAGACACTCCCAAATCAGGTGGACTGACATAGATTTAATTACTTATACTGTAATGCTATTATTTAGTAGTAGTAATATTGTAGCTGTGACAGTCCAAGATGCAAGAAATTTCAAGTGTCTAAGAAAGGTAGTATTTCGTATTAGACTTACAGGTGGAAAAAGTGCACAAACTCTCAGGCTCAAGGTCGACAGCACCATTGCTCAATAAATTTGACCTTCATTTATTTTGAAGGAACAACTCTGCTCAGAGTTTTGTATATCAGGTTTTTATTTCCTGCTGGAAACACAATTTCCCTTTGCAAACAGCCTCATTACTATCCATTTGCAGAGTAATTGCTGAAAGCTTTTTGTTCACTTCTTTAAAAGTATAGAGTTCAGAAACACAAGGTCTGATCGAGATGCAAGACAAGATATGACAAGGAGACGTTATGCCAAAAGCTTCTTTCTTTTCCAGATATGTGGGCAGTCTAATAAAGGTATTGCCTCTTCCTACAAATCTTATGACTCTATGCTATTATTTTTGTTAAGGAGCTACTGAAAACTCTCAGCAATCACCCTACAAATTGCTAATAATGAGGTAATTTGCAAAATGAAATTGTATTTGCAGGAGGAAAATAAAACCCTAAGTAGTGAATTCTAAGGAGTACATGTATTTGAAATAATTGAAGCTCAAATTTATCGAACATTTTATGGAAAAAAAAAAGAGCTGTAGAATGCCTCAGAGCTGGAATAAAGACACCATCATGCCATGATGAAACACAGGAACCTTTAGGCTCAGACATATTATGCAGCTCAGTTATAGCATTTGGCACATCTGACATCATGCTGGTGGAGGACAAAGAACTCGAGTACAGCTGGAAAGGTAAATGCATCACATGGTGCAAGATTCTGGATCAGTTTTCTCTAGGAATATAATGTGTGAATGAAAAAAAGTGATCTATATTTCTTGAACATAGGTTTAATTAGTGTCTGCTTTGGGAGTGCAGTTTTCTTACAGGCCTCCTATGGAGAGTGGAAAGAAATTGGCACCTCCAAAGGTGGACCCTGGCTAATGTGAGATGCCATCAGGGAGGTGGGCAACATCCTCCATCAATAGTTCTCCAGTTACTCTACAAAAGTGGATCAAAGAATACGTGAAAGCTGAATGGCTTCAATTTTGGCCATTGATGGAGAAATAAAACGAATGTTTTCAGCAAGGCCCACCATACACATTGAATGTACTTGTCTTCCTTTGTAAAGGTATGAGTCTGGATTTTGTTTTTACTCTTTTCTGTATAATAAGGCAGTGGTTGGAAATGCACATTTACTGAAAATGGAATTTAATTCAGCATCCAATAGAGTCCATCTCAGCTGACCAAATGGTGAGTTAGCCAGAGAGGTGAAAGTGGGCTTCTCACAACAATGACTTTCAGTCAAAAGAGAGTGAGATAAAGGACAACTCCTGGCTTTTAAGATTATTCCTTCATACCACACACAAGCTGTCAAGGTAACACGTCATCTCTCCCAAGAACTTCAGTATTCATTTGCATGTGTTATGCTACAACACACAACCTGCACATCCTATTAATACTTGCAAATTCTTCTGTTCTCAGGGATAAAAGATAAAGTTGAGAGCACAGAATCATTTTTGCTAATGCTTTGCTCCACTGAATCAGTTCAGCAACAGCAATCACTGGACCTCAGGGGAAAATGTAAAATGAAAATGTTGATTTATTTGCCTGTTTTATGGTGGAAGCAGAGACACATTGATAGCATTAGACTGATAAAATGTTTCAGAGATCTAGAAAAGACATTAACAGTACTGCCTCAAACCTTCCTCTGACTTGAGATAATTTCTTCTCTAAAGAGCCTTAAAAGATGGGCTTTTTATTCTTTCAGTTACTGGAGCATTAACTAGCCATTAGCTATTTATTCAAATGGATGTGCAAATGTAATAGAGGAAGTTTAGCAAACTTTTTCAGCACATTTTCAGCAGTTCCCAATATCAGTTTCTTAGTTTTCTCAGCCACTATCTGGTGGAGACCTATCCTGGTACAGCAGGCCAATCTTTGACACAAAGCTGACTTGGAGCAATGATCAGCTGCTACATTCATCAGGGCAATAGAGAAATGTCCTGGGAAATTTTTACTTTTACAGAAACCACAGGTAAAATTTATTTTTAAGGGTACATGGTGTACAGTTATTTATGTCAAGGGAAGGAACCACAAGAGCACAACCTTTTGCTGTTACAGGCAATGACATAATTGCTGCTTAGGCTAGAAGAGCCTAGCAATCCCACTCCATAAATTTCTGTATATGATCAGGCATGTCCTGGTGTTTTGAAGCAGATATAAGACTTCTTGTAAAAGTTAGAACCACAGAAAAAGTGTTCCCTCAGGAAGAGAGCAAGATAGTTCTGTAGCAGAAGCACAGGAAGGTGCTTGAGGCTCCTGAGCTGCACATGAAGAGTCAGCCACTGATCCCCACACAAATTCAACTTTGGGAAGAAGGGAAGATGGGTTTTAGGGCATAATAGGAAAAAGAGCATGTTTACATCATGTGCAAAACATCCTGTGAAAGGCAAAAAAACAAATGCAGTAACAAGAAGGTACAAGGCCAGTAACATCCTCTCCAAGAAAAAGAACTGGGATTGTCCCCTGCTTGTGGATTCTGGAACTCACCAGTGCTGCTACCTGAACACCAGGAGGTTCTCCCTTCCCTTCAGTGTGTGAAGATCACTGATTTTGGATTTGCCGTTCACTCTTCATAAATACCATCTCAACAATCATGCATCAAGTATTATTTCTTATTGCATAAGTGGACTAAAGTAAATTTTTAAAGAACAATAGGTTAGTGCTCCTGTGAATGTGCATGTTCATGCCTATCTGTGTGTTCTCCAATCCACACAACAAATGTGGCTAATACTGAGTCACAGAACCAAATTGATATCAGGTGCAGCCCTTAGGAATCACATTCCACCCTGGAAGTCCAGATTCTCTCAGCTACAGAGTCACATGGGATTTCTGCACATACATTGTGTGAGAGGACTCTGTTCAAGCCTGAGCTGCCCTCAGCTTTCTCACACCAGTAGTCTCCCTGTTTTCTCTGAGCACAGTGCAATCCCTTCCCTGAATAAAAATATGGTGTTTTCTTCACTGAGCCTCATATTTAAGCCACAGAACTGGTAAATATTTCATATGTACAAAGGAATTGTTGCCTTAGCTTATTCCATCAAATTGTCTGGAATCTGTATAGCAGCAAGTAGAAAAATGCACTGCATGAAACCTCCACTGAATTGAGGAGCAATTGCAGATAAACATTTAAAAAGTGAATACCTCTCAGCCTTCAGAAATGGTCTTGAATTTCTTTTGTAAGAAATATGCTAGATGTATATATGTCATTAGTCTAGAGCAGATGGGATGATGCATCTATTGCCAAGTAGAAAGATGGGCTTGTACAAGAAAAGCAAAGCTGTAGGAGATGAAATTCAGATGCAAGACTGAGGGGGCAGGGTCCTTCAGATTGTGGGCTACAATAACCTCTGCTTTCCATTTACTGGCTGCTTGCAATCACCATTCCCATCCCCACAGCTTCTGGTCCTGAGCTGCTCTTCACATGCATTCAGGAAAGAGCGAATTTTTGTGTGGAAACCCTACATCCCAAATTACTACTCTTGGTAACTTCTTCACAAAATACATACTTATAGATAAGTTTAAGGATGTATATTTGGAGACATGGTCCTTTCTGAATTAGTGCTGGACCCCTTTTTATCCCAAGAGTGGGCAGGTGAGCTGTCCATGAATGGAGTAAAAAGCAGAATAGCAAATCAAAGGATTTATCCTGTAGTCATGCCACAGTTAGGATTTCACAGACATTTCTGCTAGAAGTTTCTCTCCCACTGATATCCCTGTGCATGAATATATGTCTTGTTCCCCTTGCCTTGAAGAATTTTAATATTCTTTGTCTTCACTTGTTATATGCTCAGACAAATACACTTTCATGGCAGGAAGGAGGAAACAAAAGGAAATGACTCATCCAGATAACAGCAATGAAATATATTTTTACATTATATTCTATATCTGCTAACTAAATAACCATAAATATTGCAGTGATGTCAAGGCAGATAGTCTCTGAGATGCTTTTAGAGGTGTTTCGAAACTTGGCTCTGACAAATGAGGAAATGCAAGTCACACACATTTGTTTGTCAGGTCCATCCAGTTTGCAGCTGATGGGAGTTGTGTAGATCAGTTTGTGAAGAGCATGCATATCTAAAAGGAGTTTCTGCTCCATGAAGTTATAGAGGTGGCTGCTTTTCGAAAAAATAGGAAAAGATTTTGGGAAAAAGAAGTTAGTGGAAACTGTAAACAATGGCTGTTCTGAGTTTGGGTTTTCTTTGCCCCTTTTTATAGAGAATCAGGCCTGTACCACTGAGTGGTGGGTATGTTTTGCACTGGGAATCAGAAATGAAAAAGACAAACTTGAAGGGAATAGTCCATGCTTTGCAGAAAGCTGAAACAGATTCACATGCTCATCTGGGCTGAAGTTTAACAAGTACAAACACGGCAGTTGGCTTGGGACAAGCTTGTCTGCAAACTTGCTGCGTGGAGTCGATGTAGGATTCATGATCCATGTCTAGATAGCAGCACCAGTCTGGGCTCAGTGTCAGTGTCTCACTAATGCAGCTGTACTGGTCCTGTCCCTGTTTCTGTTTAACCACTGTTAGCCTGGAAATATCTTTGTACTGTGTTCTACTGGGTGAAGAAATTGTCTTCCAGGTATGTCATGAGATTAAGGTTATTTCAGGAGAAAAGATACTTTTCTATATATTATGCTCTCACTTCTGCCTTTGTAGTATAATTATTAGCTGCCAACAAGGATATAAGTTTTGTAAAATAACATAAAATTTAGTTATCTTTGGGATTAGACATCTGGATTTGTGACTTTCTGCAGTTTTCATCAGCTTTTGAAAGGATGAGTTTTCTTGGAGACTCACTGAAATTCCAAGGCACACCTGGATTTCTCAAAAGAGTAATATGGAATCACCTTCTCATGTGTTGTCCTCATCCTCAACACTTCTCTAGTCATGTTCTGAGCACAGTCTTTGCCTTTGCCAGCCCCTATTGCAGTATCTCAGCATGCAAGTGAGACTAACTGGTATTGGATATGGAAGTGCCAAAAGTGCCCTTCTGTAGCAGGTGGTAGAGAAGAATCTGGTCCTTCCATGGGCTTTTCAGAGCCAAATTAGATGCTAAACTGTGAGGGATTTACTTATGTGTAAACATTTCTCCCAGGTAAATCTGCATGAAGAATAAGAATATAATCCCATGGTATGTCCTGTGTTTCCCCCCTACTGCAAAGCCCGGTAGGACTGGGAAAGGGAATGTGCATAGTTGGGGGATGAAAAGGTTGTATGAGACTTCCTGCTCCTCAGAGGACTTGTACACACCCTTGGTGTTTTGGATTCACATATCATTTGCCAGCAAAACAAAAGATAAAATAATAGCTATTATAAAACAAGCAGCAGGCAAACACAGGAGCCTGTGATTTAGAGAAATTAGGTTACCAAGCCTTCTCTCTCTCATAGATGTGATCTGAAAGAAAATCATTGCTGTTTGTCAGTCATGGGTTTCTCCACAAACACAGGGTGTCTAATCTCATCCTCATTTACACACTCACATGGTTGCTATGAAATCTAGAGATTTATGGCTGCCTAAAGGCTACATTAGTAATAGGAGATAAGCAGCTGACTATAAATTACATACAAGGCATAGACTATATAATTTTATGCTCAGTATTTCATAGCTCAGCTGAAGTGGTGGGTTGTTTAAATATTCAAGTAGAGGAAACTGAGATGGAGATCTAGTTGCAATTTTAGGGATGCCAAAGTACTTTCACCTAAATATGCCACTCTAACAAGTTTGTGGCTGTTGCTGGCCTGTGGTTTCTGGAGGCTTTCCAGGAATGACACCCAGCTGAGTAAGGTTGAAGACAACATACTTCCAGAGACTTCCTGAGGACTATGAAGAAAAGCTGATACTGCTCTGTGTCCTGCTAATACTGCATTTCCCATCTTTCTGTCAGTGGGAGCTCAGTGCCCAGGTCAGGCAGTGAGCAGTGGCAGCAGGCAGTGGTGACAATGGTGGCATCCGGCAAAAGTACTTTGTCCCTGAGTTAGATGGGGAGCAATGGCCCAGCACACCTTGGCCTCAGCTGCTGGAGCTTATCTCAAGGGGTAAAAACACAATTCAGCCTCTGCTCCAGCTCACTCAGGCTCATTACTGTGAATTAGTGACAAAGGAAAGCAAGAAACAGCAGCTTTTTGTGATGGTCTCTGGCTTAATAGCAGACACTATTAATATAAAAGCAGAGACTGACCTACCATCATGGTGAGAGAAGTTTTAATGGAAATTTTATTTGGAACATGTGCCCCAGAGATGAGAATGCCTGTGTCCCTCTGGCAGCCCAGGTATGCAGTTCACAGGGTGCAGTCAGTGACACACAACACAGAGTGCAGACCAGTTGTCTGCCATCATCATACCTCAAATCTAAACTAGATGTTGAAAAGGTTCAATAGTATTTTACTTTCAAACAGTTTACATCTATAAAGACCTGAGCAAATTCATCTGATTGCACACATCTGCAATACCTTTCAGCAGGAAATTACCCTGGAGACCACCCAACCTGCTTTATTCTTTAATTTTATGATTTTATATATTATAATTATATATATATTATATATATAATTATATTATGATTATATATATTTATATATTAGGAATCTATACACAATTAAAATATCGTAAACAATTACCATAAAAATCTATATAAATGTATATATGTAAATACATAAATATATTAATATACACACATACTAAAATCTTCAGGAGGACTAAGTAGAGATTGGCTTATTTACTCTTGGAGGGTAAATTTACCCAAAGTAAAGTAATAGCTGATCCCATGATGCCTGTAAAGAGAGGAGGAAGGAAAAAGTAGATGGGGCCATCAGGATTACCAGGCCATCAAAATCTCGATGCATCTCTCTGTGTATTTATACCAGTGTAACTCCAATACAGAGAGGATATGGGAAAATACTGTGCAAGTTCAACTGTTCCTCTGCCCTGAAACTACAAGTCTCAAATGTGCTTTCGAAGACTGTCCTTTAGCTGCTTGCAAGGTTTTAAATACTATGACACATTTGTGGTCCCAGGAAAAGGCTGTAATTTTCTCCTATAAATCCTAGACATCTTTTTCGTGTCTATTTTTAATTAGTATCCAGGGGAATTCACTCATTTTCCTTGCTTTTATTAGCAAAAAACCATCATGTATTATACTTTTACCACTTTTATGATTAACAAGGTATTGGATGCTTTCTGCCCATGTGAGCTTTGCCTTAATCTGAAAGTGTGTTCTGGTTTATTATAGAAATAAGCATCACAAGGAAGGCCATGAGGACCTCAGTGCTGAGTGCAGAAGGCAAGGGGCTTCTGACCTGATGAGAAGGAGCTCCCTGGGTGAGATGACAGAGTAGCAGGGCCATCTGCTGCAGAGCCTGGGCTTTGAGCTCTGGCTTTAGCCTGAACAGCTACTCCCTGCTGTAAACTCACTGCCAGCCCTTAAAGCTTCTGCAGCTGTAATCTGCTCATGATAGCAAATGCAGCATTCTTTCGGTCTGTGCTCCATGCAGCCTGGCTGAGCATTGAGTTTTGAAATGCACTTTTGACAGGAAATATTTATGGCTGAATCCCAGAGCAGGGACCATGCAATGCTGCTGTGCTCAGAAGTAAGGTGACATCTGCTTGTTGCAGACCATGACTTTAGCTCTTTCTTACTTGGATGGAACAGATACGATGGAAATGGTCTGTGAAATTGTGTTCCCACAACAGAAGTCACCAGTGTTAAAGAATAAATGAGAAGGTGAATTTATGCTTCTGCTTCATATTATTTCAGTGTTGACTGGAGCAGAATGAGGAAGAAGAAAAGGAAAACAATGAACCACATAGAAATATAAGCCCAGGTAAGAAGAGGAGTTTTGTCATGAAGTCCAGTGGAGGAAAGAGGGCAAATCAGACCTGACTTACAACCCTTTTCTCATTTGGAGTAGTCATTCTGGTTAGCCAGGGGAGAGGACTTACCCAGGATAAGCTAGTTTTGATACAGGCTTTGCTATAGAAGAGATGGATTTCTGAACAGAAGACAGAAAGGTCCATGACAGTGATTTCGGTAATTCAGGAGGGAGAAAGGGACAGGAAAATACACTGAATACTTTAAATATGCATTACCTATAATTTTAAATGATCTTTTTTCCAAGTCTAGTATTTTAGCCAAATTCCCCTGACCGTTAGCTGTGTAGGTCCGGAAAACTGCATAAGACATGTGGACATGCATAGATCCCAAAATCCAACCCCCCTCTGCCCATATGCTCCCACACTAGACTGAGGGCAGGGTTGGTCCTGTTAACTGGGGTGGGAAAAGCTGGAGCCCAGCCCCACACTCCTGGGTGACAAGGCTGTTATCTTGCACAACCAGATAAGCAACCCTGGAGCTGGTCTTTCATTATCATTGCTACCCTTCCTCACCTCCACTTCAAGGTTCTGGAGGAGCAGATACACCAAGCAGCAACATGTAGGACACAGCTGTGCAGGACCCTGCCACTTTTTTATCTCAAATGATGGACACCCCTCTCACACTGTCCTGGCACTTGTGAAATGTGGGACTTGCAGTAGTGCTGTGGGCAATGACAACACTGCTTTTCTGTGTCATGCTGATGGCTTAAACAAGCTAAAATAGCCAGCAAAGCTGTTTGCTGCACTGTTTCCTCCACCCCCGTGAGGGAGCAAGGCTTCTGGATTTGTGGATTCACAGCCCCCCCAAGAGCCCCTCTGTATGCTGCTCTTCACCAGGCAGTGGCTGGGTATGGTGAGAGGTTGAGTTTACTCTGTGCTCTTTGCTGTGGAGACCTTTACTTTTGTTCAGCACTTTGTTGTTCTGGTAATACAAGCTAACAGCCTCTTGAACCAGCATCTCTTTATCAGCAGAAAACCATCACGATTTAGAAGATCAAGTGCTGCACTTGTGCCCTAAGGAGGGAATGTAGAGGATGGGAAGATCAAGAAGATGAACCAGCCTGTATCTTTTTGAAAGGCCAGACGAACACTGAAATTGAGAGAGTGCATTTATCTAGGGGCTGGACTTTGCATTCTCACATCCTGCTGCTGGAAGATCAAATTAGGCACAGGTGTCTCTTCTTTCCTTTTCTGAAAAGATTCAGGATATCATGTTATTTGTCACATATGTCTCACTGACTTGCAAGAAAATGATGTGCCTGGTGCATCTCACAGACAATAAGGAGTGAAATCTCACCCTGTCTTCATCCCACACTGCAGTTCTGTGGAGTTATTTCAATTTAATGAAAAAGGAAATATAAGCAGGAATCCAGAGATATTAGTGAAATACCTGTCACACAGCATGTCAGCAGCAGTGGCAGCATAAGGATGCACACATCCTAGCCAGACCCTACAACCACCCTGCTGTTAGCTGGTTCCTGAGTATTTCCTTGCAAATCACATTACTGCTGTTCCTGAGAGTCTCACTTTAGGCTTTCAGGTAAATGGCAAGTGAAAATAAGCCTTAATCACTCTATACTCCATCTGTAGTCAATAACAAGAGATGTAGGGGCAAATCACACCTCGCATGGGCTGGAGCACACTCTGTAAGTTAACTGTAATCCATTAACTGTAATCAAAGACTAATCAAAACTAATTTGAGTGTGAAGGGTAAATGTCTAAACTTGCTCCATCCCACACCAGTCACAGAAATGCACCTGATCGTTTACTCAGACTGGTGTGTGTGAAATACACCATGTTCCAGGACACTGGGACAAGACATTCAGGGCCATTTGCTTGATTTCTTCCACCATTTCCTTGCTTGATTTCTGTGCTTGCAGAGCTTACCTATGTGGACCCTTGCCTTTCAGCAGTGGAGGCATTGCTTAATGAAAGCACAGCTGCTGGTGTGTCTGCAAATGTGGCTGTCACTGTTCTGTTACCTGCCTGCTTCCTTGTGGTGGGTGGGGACCACTACCCAGGCTAAAGAGAGAAAATCCACAACCTGACTTGGCTGCAGTGCAGCTGCTGGACTGATAACTTCCATGCCACCCTCTCTTTGTGCTGGGAAAACATTCTCAGGCTTGGAGCTGGAAATATGAGAGTATCATTGATCAAATGTACCNTCCATGCCACCCTCTCTTTGTGCTTGGAGGTGGAAATATGAGAGCATCATTGATCAAATGTACTATGCAACAAGGTCCTCATATTGCATTAACAACACACCCAAAGATTTTCTTCAGCCAGGAAATATCAAAGAATAATTATTGGTCCCATAGAAATCAATGACAAGACTTATATGTATTAAAATCTCCCATATGTAATAATTTTTCACACCTTTCTGAAAGGAAGAAGGGATGGAAGATTTGCTTAATAACTTGCTACATAAAAATCACTCACTGCTTAAAAAATAACTAACATTAAAACAAGAATTCACATTATAATGGAAGAACTGATAATAAGGAAAGGACATAAGCAAATCATGTTGTAAGCTGGCAAAAAAATGTATGTGGAACAAAGCCATTGGAAAAGAGCTTGATAGGTTTCTTAATGTTTTAAATTGGAAATGAAAATGAATGGAAAATAAAGCTCTTCAGAGTTTCAAAGATTTCCATGCTGATTTTTAATCAAATTAATTTGGTTCAAAAAAGAGCCTTCTGTTTTCAAAACTGAAAAATTACAGGCTCCAATTTTTTTTCCGGCTTGAACAGCTTCAACTCTCAATTCATAAAAATATAAAAGATATTTCAGTCAAAATTAAAACAAAATTTTCTGGTTCTAGATAAATAAAAATTTTCCTGAGATTGTGGTCAAAGAAAATTGAGGTTATTTTGACTTTATATCTTGATGTTGAGTAGGAAAATGCTTGGATGCTTAAAAATATCTACATGTTAGAAAAATGATTAAGAATCCTATATTTGAACAAAGGTTGCATAGCCTTAAGGCTGGAATCTATTAACAGTGTTTTCATTTAAGCCCATAAAAACACTTGTAAGAGTCAGAAAAATCTTCAAAATAATTGAAGTTTAAAATATTGAAGTGCCTACTCATTTAGGTAGGTCATTACAGTCATGAAGTATCTCCCTGGCAGGAACAGAAGCACACAAGTGCTTTCCCTCCAGATCAGCATGCCAGGAACCAGCTCCCATGAAGTGCTGCCCTCCTAAAACCAATTGATTTTAACAATTTAAAGACATTCAAGTATCTCTGAGGATAAGTGCAGGCAAGCGAGAAAATAGTTTCTGGGTTGTAAATGCTGTGAGGAGGGGAAGGAGAAAGAATTATTCTTAATTTTCAGAGGTCCAAACCCCAAAATTTTGTTTCATTCTGACTTGAGTACTTGGCTATACCAGCTGCACACCACTGGGAGCTAGAGAAGCACCAGGGATGTAGTTGGTAGCATCTAGAGGTGATCTGAGTCAAATGCTGAGAACATCTCTAAAGGAGGGAAAAGTTCAAGCTCCAATTTGTCAGTTTTACATAGTTTTCAGTGTTATTAGCATTGTACTATTATTGAAGATCTCTTGGGATTGAGCATGTTGCACCCTACACATGTTTATCCTTCAATGCTGCTTGGAATTAGTTCTCACTCAAAGCACAGCATGATGGTTCCTTACTATCAACTCAGCTGAGAATATCAGTTTCACAATACACAGAAATGCAAGTTCAACATAGATGCTTCAGGAGAAACTCAGTTGTGTAGCAACAAAAAGAGAGGATGTTCTACACTTTCTTTCCTCTCTAGATCTATTTAGCCTTGCTAAGGTGTAATATTGTTATGGCATAGTATTACTAAAAAGCTAAACTCAGTCATATGTGTTGGCAAAACCACAGAGATGCCGTGTCCTGTGCAGCCAGATCCCATGAAGTTTGCTCATATCATTCCCAGATTGACCACCCTCTTCCACCTCTCCTGCACGTTTAATGTAGCTTTTCATACTTTGCCATTAAGCTTGTAGTTCTGTAACACAGCTAATGGCACTACTCCATATATTTAAATAGTTTATATACATCTGGTTCTATGACAGGAATTATTACTTTACTATTGCAGGGACATTGGCCATGATGCAGCAATTATGTGAATTTGTAGCCAAGTGAGGGAGAGAAGGCCAGGTCTTGGCATGGCAATAGCAGGCAGCTGCCTGGTGTAGCAGGTGGTGAAAGGACCATTGGCTTTCAGACATGCCCAAGCTGCCTGTGAATTAAATGGGTGTTGGTATGTGGAATTTTAGAGGATGGAGTGCAACATTGCCAAGACCACCTGCTGCCACCTTCACCTCTTCTTTCTGCTGGAAGCAGGAGGAGCATCAACCTGTTTTTTTTTAGGGTTCTCACCAAGCTCCTCTTCCTTTTCCTTTCTGCCTTCTTGTGACAGGAGTGACCTTGCCCATGTACCACCCTGGTCTGAACTGTGTAAATGGTTACTACCAGGAATTTGATTAGCTGTTACCATGACTGATGAACATTTCCTTAATTACACTGCTTAATTACATTATGTAGGTACCAAAAGAGGAGTTTTTACCTGTAAAGTTCACTTTCAGGAGATAATCTTTATACAGCTTCCTGCCATCCAGATGTTTCATGGCATCACAGAGTTTGGTGGTGTTTGGGCAGAGAGTCCTCTGCATTTTATGCAAGGCGTGAGCCATTGCATACACAGCATTCACAACAAACATGATCTTGGATTCTTGCTCGTAGTTGGAGCTGTTGATGGTGAAGTGCTTTTCACAAGCCTTTCTGTGTGGTTTCCGGTTCTGCAGGTTACACTGGAACTTTTGCTCCCAGAAGTCCTTGAACCAGGGGTTGCGTCTGTTGTTGTAAGGGCTGAGACTTTGGAAGTACTTGTCAAACTCTTTAACCGGATGGGACGCGAGCTCCAAGGTGATGGCCCCGGAGGCCACGTGCTCGTTGCCCTTGACAATGCTCTCCTGCGCTCCCCACCCGTCGCTGGCGATCCAGGTGAAGGACACGTTGAAGCGGTTGGCGGCCGCGATGAGCTCCCGGGAGTCGTCGCCTCGCATGAACAGCACCACCACCCTGGCGTTGGGCTTCTGCAGCAGCTCCCTGATCACGCCGTCGTAAGACTTCCTGATGTTGGACCGCCCCACCTTCTCGGAGGTGGCGATGCAGATGTTGCGCAGGCGAGCTTCCTGCTCAAAGGCCTCGATCCCCGTCTCCCCGTAGTCTCCTTCGGAAGCCACTGTGGACACGTAAGTCCAGTTGAAATACCTCAAGATTTCAGCCATGGCTTTCGCTTGGTAGAAGTCCGGGGGCACTGTCCGTGCGAAATAATCGTAGCGGGATTTGTCGCTCAGCTTGGCACTGGTGGAGGCGTAGCTTATCTGGGGGATCTGGAAGAGTCTGAGCAGATTTGCCACCTAGAGACAAAGCGGGGTGCAGAGATTATTAAAGAGAGGTATTTATAAAATGGAACAGAAATATTTAGGGAAAGGCATTGACAGTGTTTTTTAATGAGAGATGTTCTGACGATCACAGATTGAGGGTGTTGATAGAGGATGTTGATAACAAACTCCAGGGAGAACATTGCACTGAGCATATGCACAAAAGCTGTTCTGATGCCCAGTTAATTCCCTGGGTCCTGCTGGGACTGTAATGGACCTTTATTTTCATGAAACTGAGCCTGTTTAAACAACAGATAATTAGACACAAATGGACAATATAATTCTGTTTCAGACTCTGTTCCCTACTAAGGCCTGGGGATTTGCATGCCTCTGCTGTTCACTGTGGGATTCATCTTCTTCAAGATTCATTGTATTTGATGTCCAAATGCACTAATAATACATAAATTTCCATTTTGTGCAAATATCACAAATATACAGGCCTTTTGCAGAACTTTCTAACCTCACTTATTGAAGATAAGTCCCCACCTCTCCTATTTCTTACTCATTTAAACTTCTATTTCTGAGATGTTCTGGCTGCACAGCTGAGATGGCACATTTGTTGCATATTGGTTTCTTCAAGGGTTTCACAATGACACAGAATCACAGAATCAGAATTGTCTCAATTGGAAGGATTGAGACAATGATCCCCCAAGGATCATTGAATCCAGCTTTTAAGTGAATAGCCCATATGGGGACCAAACCCATGACCTTGCCATTATAAGCACCATGCTTTACCCAACGGAGCTAATGTCATATTGACCCACAGTTTTTAATAAATAATAAAAAGTTTTTAATAATCTCTATTTGCCCTTCTGGTTTGATTTATGCAGTCCAAAGTCCTGCTTTTTCTTGTTTTTTTTTTTGTATGTGGCCATGTCCAATACTTAAATATTTCCAAACCTACTCTGCTGCTCTCACAATAGTGCAATTCTTGATCATATCTGGAAAGAAATGGAGAAAGGTTAAGGCATTTTTTCCTATGATAGTTTCTTAAATGACAAAGGGAAGATTGGTGACTAAAATTTCTGTCTAGTAAATTAAATTTGAAGTTTATCTTGAGTATAGCCTGAAAAAAACATTTGAAAGGAATAATGTGCTTGAGATTTCTGCAGTAGTGTACTTGAGATTCTCAAGGGAAACTTATTAAAAATTGCCCAATTATTTAGTTTTTTTAATCTTCCCCAGATGTTGCTTTGACCACAGACTGTCTGTAAGAATTCAAAGGCAAAAGACTGTTTTGAAAAAAATGTACAAGAGGCAAATTTTGAAGGCTCATACATCTGTCTCAAATTAGACAGTTTGGTAAAGCAAACAAACAAAACAACAGAATAATTTAATCGCTTTTCAGCAACCTGTATGACTTAGGATTTTATAGATTTACATTTTGTCTTTTCTGTAATGCAGACACTGAACTAGTGTCCTGCTGTAGCTCAGCCTGCCCTTGTAAACAGGTATAATCTCATCTGAGCCAGACCCTGCTGCCAGCCATACGTGTACAGGGACTTTCACAACCTCTGGGCCACGTGGAACTGAGGACTTGAGGAGTTTCTTATCCTCCTGCCCTTCTGGAACACCAGGAAATACTATGTGTCTTGGCATCTCAGCTGTAGCTTTTGAGTTGTAGTTTGCCTTCACAAAAAAACCCCAAAACATTGGTAGTGGTTTATTTTAGTTTAAGCCAAAATAAAACCTTTTCTACAGTGCTTGGAGGGATCCTGAGCTTTAGCTGACACTGCAGTTTTGCCAGTGGGTACAGGCACAAGGCTGTGAAGTGCTGTGGCTGAACAAGTTACAGTCCCTCAGAAAGCAGCTGTTGTGTTCTTAACCTTCCTGCTAGATGGTAACAGTCATTAAACTGCCTTGTACTGGAAGTGTGGGATTTAATTTGCATCTGGTGATGGAAATGAGCAGCTTTAAAGCAACAGGATGGGCAGAGAGGTTTGTTCTGTCATCAAGGTACAATGGATGCTTTAAGCACTGTTAAGTCCCTGTGGCTTTGTAACTTTCATTACATGCCTACATATCCACATGGTTTGGTTCACGTGTCCTCTCCCAAGAGCACTCTGATTTGGTAATAAGAATGTACTCTATGTAGCTATTCTGGAACATTTCCTGCAGAACTGTGTGGGCTGGAATTGCTATTCTTGTCTCAGTTTATTCTAACAAGGATTATTTTATTTGTGCTAAACCATAATGAAGATATGCACACATATCATTCTGCATTTCCCCCCTCAAACTGGCTAAAGAAACAGCCTATTTTCAGCAGCTCATGTAATGTTGGTCAGTGAGCGGACAACTCTTTATCTCACAGAATGGTGCTCTTAATAAATACAGCAGTTTTATATTTAGTTTGGCTTCTTTTTTATTCTGTTTGTGCCTTTTTTTTTTTCCTTTCTTTTTTTCCCTTTAGTATAAGCAGCAAAAGCATCCACAAAACTACTTCCTGTGGAGGTCTGCAAGCCTACCAGGGAGTCAATGATCCTGCTCAGTGGAGTTAGGGAAGAATTGACAGTAGGCTTCAGGCATTCCCCACAGGTTAGAGCGAGTCAAAAGGCTGCCCCCATGGTGCCCTGCAGCTTTATGGTAATTTACTCCAGTTCTGCTCTTCCCATTGGCCTAGACCTCCCTTGTTACCTTACATGGTCGCACCCTGGAATGTTCTCCCTTCCCCTCCACCCTCTTGGCTGTTACCCTTTGTACCACCCCTGAGCCCTCAGCCATTGGAGCCTGGATGCTGCTCCACCCCTGCTCCCCTGTATCTAAACCTTGGATGTTCCTTGCCTTTGTCCCTGGACCCTTTCAGCATGTGGAAATACACTGCTGTTGGAGTCCAGAATACAGAGAATATTACTCTGCATGTTCTAAAGGATCACAACCCTCTGAAAAATACTGCTTTTAACCTTTGTCCATGGAGAGGGCTTCCTAGACTTTGGGATGAGTCAGAATTATCAGGAATGTAAATTAGGTAGTAGTATAATAGGTAATTTATCCCAGGGTGGGAAATGTAGATTTTGGGTTTGTTAGAATGGTAAGAAAATGAAGACAAGATGGAGGATCCTCATGGCTTTTAGGGTTCTTCCTTCATCTTCCTTTACTCCATATTCTGCAGTGTTGGTGGCACAGGGTGATTGGAATTTGCTGCAGTGTAGTGTTACGTGAATAGAAGTTTAGTTAGTAACTGGTAGAAAAGTAGAAATAATGTGTGTTTTGGGTGATAATTGGGTAAATTATCTTTAAGAGAATCTTGAATCTGCATGTTAGGGGCTCTTTGGTGTGCTTTCTCCTTTGTGCTAGGCTGGTGTTAAGCCTGGTGTTCAGAAATTGTAGATAAGGAAAGAATAAACAACCTGGAGAATGAAAACGCCAAGAGTCCGGTTCATTTTTTACCTAAACAAGGACTTAAAAGACTCCTCTATCAGGGGAGGATTATGTGGGTGTAACAACTCTTACAACAGCCACTGGAAATCCATGCAAAGACCCTTCCTGCTGTTGTTGCTGACTCTGTGGTGGTGTGTATACAGCAAGGTGTGCCTGCTCACCTGTGTGTGTGGGTGCTGACCTGCCTGACACGGCTCCTTCCTCGGAAAATAGCAGCACTTGACCATCCACACCTGCTCCTACACTCTCCCAGTTTATATGGGGGCCTGCAGCCCTGGAGGCCACTGTAGTTTTAGAGTCCCAGCAAACAGCTGCAGTTCTGATTCCTGTGCTCTGGGGAGAAGAAGGTTTTCATGTGTTTACAGCTGTAAAGCAGTTCATTATGAAGCTATCTAGATGGTAGATTTTTCATGGGCTAAAAATTTAAAAATATAAAGAAGTCTGATTAATCATGAAGGATAGTCACTCAATCATTCCTGAGAAACTGTTACTGCTCATAGATTTCAGTGAAGTTGTGTGTGTTATTAATTCAGACTAGGACATTCTTCTTGAAACTCTCAAGTGGGGATTTTCTCAAGTGGGAATACTGTAACATCTTGATATTAGGGACTAATTTTTCAAAAAAGCTCAAGTCTCAGGCACTTAGCTAATGCAATTGATTTCAGAACAGTCCCTTTTCCAGCCATTTTCATGCTGATCTGAGTATTTGATCATGAAAATGTTACCCTGGTTAAGTGACTAACCAGATAAGAGCACAGGTAACAGGTTCTGCAGAGGAGCTGATATCTAAGATTATGTCTGCTCAGTGTAGTAGAGGGCAGTGGGATATAAACCAGAGTTAGGTGCACCAAGACTGAACCACCTCAGGCACACCTCAAGCGTAGCTTCATGCTGCCTTGGCATGTGTGGAACAGCTTCAAAATTGTAGTGCAGATCCAGCTTTTGCTAAGTGAAATAATTTATTCTGGCCAAGCTCCAGGGAGCAATTTAATCAAGCCATGGTGCATGCAATTAGTGCCTGAAATCCATATGTTGGCACTTAAATAGCAGTAGTAGCCAGGTTTTTTTCGCTGTCAAAACTGGTGGGTTTTGCAGATATCTTTGAAGATGGGTCTGGATGTTCTGCATCTGCAAACCAAAACAGCCACTTTGCACAGCTTGCTGTGAACAAAGCGTGTTGATGGAGTCTGCTTTCAGAGAGATGGGAAACCTTTATTTGTCCTGTGCTGCTGGGCTTATTAGTGCAGCCACTGTCCCGTGGTCAAGTGTCCACTGCCCAGGCAATCCTGGCTCTGGCTCAGCTGCTGGGGTGATTTGTTGCCCAATGTGAGCATGGGAATCAGTCCAGTGCCAGCCATGTCCCTCCATAGGGACATACTGGCACTGGCAAATCCTGCAAATGGAGTGGCTGTGGCAGTGCCAGGGGAGACCAGTGTCCCTCTCCCTCTCCACATCTGTCTCTTCTGCTTCTCTGAGCTGCAGGGACAGGATAAATGCTTGTGGGATGTTGCCAGTCTTGTTTAAAACACTGAAAATGGCTTCATAATAACCACCTGCAAGGAGGCATGAATTAGATACAGCTATCAAAACATGAATCTGGCTTCTGAGAGTGTTTGTGGCCAATCAAGAATCCTGCTGGTAAATGGGACAAATAGATAACACCTATATGTCTTGGTAAACTTGATCTATCTTATGATTTATCGAATCTCATTGAACATTTTCTTAATCTTCATAAGATTATATATTTTTCTGGCAGTAGGATTTTCCTTTTTAATGGCCCAGAAATTATTACATGGATTTTTTTTTTTTTTAATGTGTATGGAACTGGAAAACACAGTTCCATACACATTTTGGAGAAAAGGAGAAAAGATAAGTGCTAGAACAGGTAGGGTGTTTTTACCGTAACACACTGGTGTGTATTGCACATCTGTTGGACAGAGGAGGCTCCTTGTTAGATGACAGTGCTCTCTGCCCTTCTGAAATTTAACCATGTGAGAATCTCACAGCGCTTAACGTGGCTTAATTAATCTAATTTCCCAGAGCTCCTTTGAGACAGGAAAGATCCACTGTGAACAGACAATAAAATAGGCTGTGGAGCAGAAGATTAAAGTAAAGGAGTTTTTTCTCTGCTGAGAAACTGGGCAAATTTCTGTCCCTCTGAACTGCAATCTGTCCTAATGGAGATTCTGTTTCTGCCTTTGGTCTCCTGAGAAAGTCTTTCTATTTCTGGAAATACGTTGTAAGTCCAGATTCCCACAGCAAGCCCATGGCAAAGCCATGTCCCAAGGTTTTCCTAATTTCTAGATCATTGCTATAACACAGGGTCTGAGCTCTTGCTTTGAAAGAGCGTGGACTGCTGCTGGTGTATGTCTTATCCAGTTCCTAAATTATGGTAATCTACCTTTCTGACTTTTTTTAACTATTTGGGCAGTTGGAAGTCAAACTGCATCTAAAGCATTCACACCAATATATAATACAGGGTTTTTCTTCGTATTTGAAATTTTCTTGTTTCTTACATCTAAAAATATACCAAAATTTTGGCAGAAAGAGCTATTTGAGAAAGGCAGGAAAGAAACACTCATTCTGAATGGGCAGGGATGTGGGTGTGTGGTAGGTGGCAGGGATGTGGGTGTGGGGTAGGTGGCAGGCATAAACCTAGCGTAAGGACTAAATGAAGCACCTCTCCAGTCAACAGTCTCCACTGGCCTATGCAGTCTCCCCATGGTCCCAACTCCTGGGATGTATATTTTTTCTCAGGTTAAAATCTCCCCTTTTTCAATTTATAAGTATTTTCTTCTATCTTTTGATCCTTCATTAATAATAGATAAATACATTTTTTTTGTGTTCCTGAGAGCAAACTTGTACATACTGAAAATCTGATATTAGGTTCCCACCAAACCTTCTCTTCTCCAGGCTAAGCACGTGCAGTTCCCTCAATTTCTTCTTGTAGGGTTTGTGCTGCAGACTCTCCTCCCCATGTTTATGTTTGTATTTATTGAATCATGCTTCTATCAAGGGACACAAATTTAGAGGTAATATTCTAGATGTGGCCCAATGAGAATAGAATAAGCAGAAATATTTTTTTCCAGCTATGTGCTGGCTATGTTTCTGCAGATACAGCTCAGCAGGCTGTGAGCAGCCAGACTGTATCACTGGCAATAAATATAAGCAATGCAGAAAAGCTGGAGCTCCACCATAATTTTGGGGATTTAGTAGGCTCCTACCTGGGGACAGTGTGACCCAGAGTGACTCAGTCTGGACACTTCTGACATACCCACATAATTTGGGAGGATTTTGGAGGAGGAGAGTTCAGTGATGCAAATGCAGCTGCCCACCTTGGACTCAATAAAAAATTTACTCCGAGCTAATTTGTTTTCAAAGGGAAATTAGGACCTTAAGGGCCTCACTGTTATCAAAACTGAAAAGCCTTTATCAGCCTGGAACACCATCTCTCCTAACGCATTTTAAAACTAAGGGTGCCATCTCTAGGATATTATAATAAGCACTATTGAAGGCAGGGGCTGTGTCAGAATCTGCAGCAGGAAGCACCAATTTAGCTTCAGCAGGACTCCAGGCACTGACCCCAGAAGGTCACTGGGAATGCCAATATCCCAGTTTTTTAAATCATTAAAGGTAAGGAACCCAACCAGATGCAGTAAGTTTATTTAGGAGTCCCAGCCTGGCTTGTTCTCCTATGGAATCTTCTGGTGGATTGCAGGACTGGAGCCGTGGTTTCTATCAGCTTTCTCACTCTTTGGTTTTAAGAGTGTAAGTAATGTTCCTTAACAAAATTTCTTGCAAAAGGTAACTCAAGAAAAGATAATTCACTACCAAGTAAATAAAAATGTCTGGCATTTTTTGTTAGTAGGAAGACGGGTGAAAGAAACATTATTTTTAGCCTTGCTCTTCTCCTGAAAATTTAGGCAATGAAGCTGGGAAAAATATAGCTAAATATTTGCAGCAAACTCAGTGGCTGTCACACAGAGAGAAGCAGTGTTTGAACTGTGAAATAACTTCATCTGCAAAATGAACATCAGAAATAAGCAATACTGTCAGAACAACAGCTAGGGTTTCTGCACAGGACCTGGGAATTTCTTTTTATATTTGTGTCTGTCCTGTGCAATAAAAAGTAAACCATGGAAGGCATGTAGAGAAATGTTATACTTTGAAGGAATTGTTTGGAAATATTTTTTCTGCAGGGAATGGCACAGTGAGCTGTCACATATGCACTCTGCCTCCCTGCAGCATTACTGTTGAAGTGAAGTAAGCTGTGCACCAAACTTGCATCCTGAAAAGAGACCTGTGCAAAAGACCTTGCTTTGCATGAGGAGTGCAACTCATCTCTGAGACTTCATAACTTGCCTGTGACTCATGTCCCATTTACACATGATCAGAAAAGGTACTGAAACTGAAAGGGGCTCTTGGTTCTGAAGGAACGTGGAATTGCTTCTGGAGTTAAAAGAGCTATTGGTGATAAATATGGTAATTTGAGACTCATTAACTGATGAGTAAATCCTAGTCAGAAGGGGTAGAATAGGTATAGGTGATGTCTAGGTGACCTTAACTAGTTCTTATTTTTGGCCACTTTCTCTGGTAGTGGCCCTTTTCCCATTGGAACAGTTTATTGCTTTCTACAACTCCCTGGAAGGAGATTGCAGCCAGGTGGAGATTGGTGTCTTCTCCCATGTAACAAGTGATAGGACAAAAAGAAAGGGTCTCAAGTTGAGCAAGGGGAGATTTAGATTAGATATTAAGAAAAATTTCTTCACTGAATTGGTGGTGAGGCATTGGAACAGGCTGCCCAGGGATATGATGTATTCACCAGCTCTGGAAGTATTAACAAACCATGTAGATGTGGCACTTGGGAACATGGTTTAATGGTGGACTTGACAGTGCTGTGTTAAAAGTCCCATTCAATGATCTTAGAGAGCTTTTCCAACCTTAATGGTTTTATGATTCTCTCATTGTATGGTAGAACTCCTTCCTTCTTACCTGTGATCTCAGTAGTTACTTCTCTATCCCTGTAAAGTCTTACAATTTTCTCTTAGCAAAAGGAGAAAATGCACACACTGAAGAAATAAAATTTTTAGCCCAAAACCAAATCAAAAAGACTGCAAAATAATCTGTTACCGTGGGATTTTCAGAGAAGCCAGAGGGATATTCCTTTGAAATCTCTAGGAAAGAAATGCCCAGTGTTTTTTGGACACTTTGAAAATCTCAGCCTAGAGGCTGTTCAGTTTCTGAATGTGGAATAGAAACAAAGAGAGGAACGAACAGCAAGGATCTGGCTGAGAGGCAGTGGAGAGAGGGGAAGAACAGAGATAAAAGAGGAGAGAGTTTAAAGGAGACACATGGAAGCTGGCGAGTGCATGTGTAGCTTAAATGTTGGTGGTAGGTGGTCCATCTCACAGAAAAGCTTTTTTAATAAGGATCTGGTTTACTTTTACAAGCAGAAAATCACTGGAGGCTGTCAGTGCACAGCACAAATGGTGTGTGTGGCCTGGCAAACCTCTGCAGCCCCCTGCACGTGTCTCCTGCCCACACCCCTGTGGGGTCCATGCATAGTAGGGCAGAGCCCCATGTGTTTTGTTTTGTTGATTTTTTGGTTCATTTAAGGATTTTACACTATTTTCAGTGGTGATGGAAGTCAGAGGCTATTGTTAAGACTCTGGTTGAAAGACGGTTTATCCTTGGAGGAAGGAAATGGAGGTGATTAGCTTTCAGGCTCCATGAGCCCTTGGCAGACTTCTGTGGCTAAGGAGAAATGACAGCCAGGGAAAGCTTGCCAGTAAATGAGTACATATTTTGAATTTCATGCCAGATGGTCACTCACTTAGGAGTGGCTTTAGCTTTTGTGATAGCAGTAATGCACCGTTAAACCTGCTCCAGTGGTTTTGTTACAGTTTACTTGAGACACAGCAAGGAACTGAAGAGAAGACAGCAGGGCACTGGTTTCTGTTCTTCCATTTTTTCTCGATGAGGCTCTAACTTCGAAATAACTTCCATGGCTGTGATCTGTGATAGGTTGACAGCCAGGTTAAAATCTTTACATCCATGTGATTATAGTATACACTGTAATAAATATTAAATACACTATAATAAATATAGTATACACTATAATAAATATTAAAACTATTAAAATATTAAAAATCCAGCCCACCTAAAGGAATATCTTAGTTGTTCTAAGAGCTGACTGCAGGGAATGGACCTGAGTCTTCAAGTTTTCAGAAACAAGGAAGAACAAATCCAGCACCAGAATAAATGTACTCCTGCTTCCACATGCATATTCCTGACAAGAGCTGACCTAAGAATCTTAAACATGGAATTGAGATTGGCTATGCAGGTGCTCTTCTACAAAAGAATACTTTTTTCATTTTTACTCTTTTCATTTTTACTGTGTCAATCTCACCAAGGAAAATACGTTTGAAATTTGTTTTAAACTGAGAAAGAGTGGATAACCTGACTCAGATGAAAAACCATGAGTCCAAAAGAAAACCCTTGAAATTTTGAATTCTTTACTTCCTGATGCTAGATTCAACTCAAATCAGAATTTTATTCCATGAAAACAGCTTTTGTAATTCATTATTTTTTTAACATGAGCATTTCCATTGACTAAGAATCCTGGCTTGAGTCTGAAGGATCAAATGCTGCGCAGATTGGGCTCACTGCTAATTTAAACACAACATCTAAAAACTAATTATCCAGATCATCATTAACAGTAATAGCCTAGTCTGACCAGAAAATAATTATGCATTCTGCATTCTCTTGTTGTTTTTAGTGTCTACAAAAAGTGCCTATCGCACATACCGACTCAGTGGGGAAGGTGTTCATTGCTGATTTACCAGCAAAATCTTTTATTCCTTAGTGGAAGGGTAATGAAAGAAGTACAAATCTGACAGCAGGAGCATCATGAAGTGATTTGGCAGACAGCTGTCCAGACAAAAAGCAGGAGAGGGAGGGTGAAGGGAGGGGAAGAAAAAATATTAAAATATAAAGACAAATTCACAAGAGGGGGGAAAAAAACAGAAATCATTTTTCTCTGAAGAGCTCAGCATGTTTTATTTTAAGGCTAAGAAACTGCACTGTGGACTTTATGGTGTTTATAGCTCTCAGCAAAAGAAAAATGCTTGCCAGGGCTACATCTGGAAGCATCCAGCACCCTGGATGCTGCTTGGAAAACATAGGGAATGGGGATGCTGAGCCTTGCACACACACACCTGGTGGTGAAATATTTTGACATTCAGCAGTGATGTGATTCCACTACAGCTACCCTGTAAAGGAGACTGGCTCTGAAAATTGGTATGGCACCAAAATGCTTGTCTTTAATGCTCTAAAGTCTTTTCAGGCTTGAGTCTGCAATGTCTGTTATTCTTGACAAGGATTTTCTTTTGAAACAGAACTTGTGACTGGCTATCTTTACAGGATGGGCAACAAGAGTGAATGGCTTAATTATGTCTTTTCTAGAGCTTAATTACATCTTTTTTAGGTAGTGTGAAATCTAGAGGAAAGCAAGAAAAAGAGACCAAAGGAAGGCCAACACAATCCACATCAAGAGCAAACAAACTGCTGAATACTTTTTTCTAACTGGAAGATGCTTGATGATAAGTTGAATGATTTGTGAAACTATTTATTTTTCTGAAGAACTGTGTTAAAACTATTGACAAGTCTAGGGAAGATCATAGACTAATATTAACTATAAGTATTGTTCCGTCATCCTCCTTAGGTTTTGAAAATTGGATAATATACAGATTTTCATACAGCTATATTAGCATTTTTTACATGTATTGGTTGAGAAAAATCTCTAATCAGGACTTCCAATTTCCATTGGACAGCTGCTCCAAACCTAAGATTTTGGAATATGGAACATCTATATACCCTCTATTACATATGTTTGATGTGTGCTGCATCCAATCTACTGCCTCAGATATGGATTTAGTCTTAGATCAGTGATCACCAGAGACTGGCTTCAAAGGGACAGGCTAACAGATGTTGGGCAAGAGGCCACAGACTACTTTAGAAATGTGATCTTACTCCCTCTGGGTTTCTGGGAGGGAATGAAATGCCTGTAGCATTTCCTCTGCTGTAACTACTTTTATAGATATGTCTTTTAGCCTACCTCATATCTTCGTGTCCTTTGGTCACACTTGAACTTAGAGTGGACTGAGAAACACACTGACCACAAACCAAAGATACAGCAAAAAACAGCCACTCCTCCACCTGTGGGAGAAGGCACTAATATGATGCTTCAAAATATTTTGCCAGCCTTCAGACAGCTGTATCTCTGGGAACTGCTGAACCAAAGGAGGTATCTTACAGAATTTCTTCTTTTGGTTTCTAGTCACTTCTGCAGCTCATTTAGCATCCACAACAACCTACCATTTTCCGGTTTCATTTGATGTACTCTTTGTGTGATTGGAAGAGACAATGAATAATGATTTACTTAACAGTTTGTGCTGCCCGAGATTCTGTAGCTATCATTTTTCCCCTTCAGATGTCTCTTTTTCAGCTTGAAAATTATTTGTTCTTTGTGCTCCAAGTGATCAGACCCACATATAACTGATGAAGGAATCATTCCTGCTCTGCTTGCTGATCCACAGTGGGACAAAACCACTTCTACTACAAGAGATGGCTGAGGTTCTGCTCTTCAGAAGCTGTTCTCCTGCAGTGTGGGTAAGGATTTGCCCTTATATTCCCTACCATGATTACACAGATGAGTTACACACTGGAATACAAAAGGAAATAAAATGTAATTTCTTTAAATTCTTCTGTGCTCGTGCATGTCCTGTGGGATCTGACCATGCTCCCAACTGATGGGATTTAATGCCTTCACAAGAGCAGCAACCAGTTCCCCAGAGTAATTCTGATTGAAATGAACATTGGATGAACTCTTGCCCTATTTATGAAACAGGCAAATGAGGTTCTGTGGGCTTTCTGTCACTGCTGGGATAGTGTGCAGTACACAGGAGCTCTTATTGCTGTTGACACTGGTGCAGTGATTAAGGCCTATGCTCAGTCTGGAGAAATGTCCCACACTGAGTCTGGAAAAACATCCTGCACAGTCCAGACTTGATGCCTTTGGAAACCTGCAGCTGACCATGAACAAATACCAGATGCAAGGCCTTACTCTACGTCAGTCTGGGCTTCAGACACCCCTCACTTGTGAGTATGAGTCATGTGAACTGGTTTATTTGATTTGACCCAAAATAATGTGACCACAGAATCGCAGAATCATTTAGGTTGGAAAATATCTCCAAGATCACAGAGTCCAGCCTTTGATCACCTCAATTTCAGCCAGACCATGGCTCTGCGTGCCACATCCAGTAATTTCTTTAATATGTCCAGGGATAGTGACCCTACCACCTCCGTCCCTGGGGAGTCCATTCCAATGCTTAACAACTCTTTCTGTGAAGAAATTCTTCCTGATACCCATCCTGGGCTTCAGTTAGTGCATCTTGGAGCCATTTTCTCTCTACCTGTCACTGGGTGCCAGGGAGAAGAGGGCCCCCCTCATCTGGATACAACTTCCTTTCAGGTATTTGTAGCTATGAGGTCTCCCCTTCTCCTGGCCAAACACCTCCAGCTCCTTCAGGAGGAGTCCTTCATAGAACTTTCTCTGTAGAATCTTCACCATCTCTGTTGCCTTTCTCTGGACATGCTCCAGCACCTCAGTGTTGCAGTGAATGACCCAGAACTGAGTGCAGGATGTGAGGTGTGGCCTCACCTGTGTCCAGTGCAGAGGTCACTGCCCTGGCCCTGCTGGACACACCATTGTTGATAGAAGCCAGGATTCCATTGGTTTCTTGGCTACCTGGACACACCTGGCTCATGTTCAGCCAGGTCCTTTGCCACTGGGACACTTTTCCAGCCACTCTTCCCCCAGCCTGTTGTGCTGCAGACTGTTGTTGTGACCCAAGTGCAGGACCTTTACTTGGCCCTAGTGAACCTCATACCATGAACCTCAGTTCATTGATTCAGCCTGCAGAGTCTTCCTACTCTCCAGCAGATCAGCAGTCCTGCCCAACTGAGTGTCATCTGCAAACCAACTGAGGGTTCACTTGATCACCTCATCCAGGTCATTGATAAAGACATTAAACAGGTCTGGCCCCAGTACTGAACCTTGGGCAACCCCACTAGTGACTAGAAGTAAGAGAAGGATTTTTCATTTTAAATATCTTGCTGTTAAAATGACAAATGTTATGAACATGCAGCATGGCAGGAACACATACATTCAGACACATAGGTGGTATAATTTATGATTGATGTGAAAACAGATATTTGCACTCAGAGCTGTAGAAGTGTCATGAAATGCAAACTTCAAAATAAATACTAAGACTTTTGGAAACTTCAGATGCCTTATGATGCATCATAACTAAAAGAAGTGGACAGCTGCTGGAGGTTTGAACTACAATAAGTATTTTAAAGAGTGAATTGAACTAATGTAAATTCAGTAAAAATCATATGCTAGATTGACCCCTAGGGTACAGTGATCGAACTAAGACTTGCTTTATTGGCAAACTTACATAAGCAGTGATTCTCTCACTGGAACTGCAGATAAACTATTCTCACCTGGCGGGGTTGCTGTGACTCACCTGTATGGAGACACTGCTGTAGGAACCACCTATGACTCCTGCAATGAGCAGTGGCAAATTCTCTTGGATGGCATACGAGCCATCAGGGCACATGTACTCTGTTTCATCCACTTTAGTCAAAGATGCCCTGACGAACTCCAAAGACTGTTCTAAGGCATATGTATCCCTGGAACACGTGTCCAAGATGTGAACTCCAAGCTTTATTCCTGGCAGCAGGTAGTTGTCTTTGTTGATTTCATCAATAGCAAACAGCATGGCCTCCAAGCGCTGGATGCCTCGGTCTTCATTGATTCTCCCACATTCTTCTATCCCAGTGCCTTTTTCCTTGATTGGGAATAAGCCTCCTAAGACCAGGTCCCCTTCTATCTTAATTTCTTTTCTGACAAAGCTGTGGTCACTTAGGGAAAGGAAAACTCCTTTGGAAAATAAAGCTAGCGCAAGGACTTGGAGTCTGGTGAACATCTTCACTGGTCCTGTTTTAGCAGCTCTGAGAAACATTGGTGGGAGCAGAAACCCTCTTCAGTCCTTCTGATCCATTGCCAGATATGAAGTGCTGTCCCACAGGCCAGTGAAGAACAAGCCAACAAGTCTTTCCACTGGACCTCTAAAGAAAAGATGGAAAGAATTAGAAAAGGTAAAAGGAGACACAAAGATGTGAAATGCCTTAAACACACAATCACCCATCCTTGAGGTAAACAAGACTCTCTTCCAAGAAAATTAGGTAAATACATAAATGAGACATGAAAGAAGAGAATAAGAGACATGACAAGAAAGAATCTTGTGTTTGATGCTTGCTCAGGGCATGAAAATGCTTGTGGCCAGACTTTCTTTAATGTTAATCACAGTTCAGTGCTCAAATCAAAGGGAGAACACAGCAGTGATGTGTGTACTTAGGATATGATTTTACTCTCACTAAGGTCAGGACAGTTTGCCAATGACCTGAAAAGGAGAAAAATCAAACCTCAGAGTGCAGATCACAGTGTAACAACTTTGTAAGTAAATATACATGGACAAAGTCTGTTTATGCAACATAGATGCATGACTTGTCCATAGACTCCTTGTCAATGTCTCTTCAAATTTATCGAAGTGGCTGCCTTGATCTCCCAATCCTGAGATGAATTGTGTGGGAATAGTTAAGCAGAACACTTTAATAATTTATTTCTGTACTTACCTTTTCCTTAACAGAGTATGTACTATTAGAGCTGCAGGGTTATTTATAATTTAGAAACACTTAGCACAAAGAAATTGAAATCAGCAACAATTAAGATTTAATGTTGAATAATGAATGAGCATGCTTATTGCAAGGTGGTTGTTTATCTTAGTACAATTTCAACATTGCTGTACCAAATTGTGTGAAAGGATAGGTTTTATATTCATATTTATTCCAACATTGTTCTCTCATAAATCAGTAATGGGTCAGATGCACTGTTAAAGGTCTCTCTCTGCTATCCTAATAATATGAGCTGCAGACTGTCTCAGCAGAATTTTCCATTCAGAAATGTCAATGGAAAAAAGGCTTCCTCATTCCTAAATGATCTTTAAGTAAGCTAGTTTGTATATCACCTGTAGATTATTAAACAGGTTCAGAAAATATATTTTCTGGTAATTTTTAAGAGAAGTAATGATGTTAACTGCATTCAGCATTACTTTCTAGATCAGACTTAGTGCTCTAATTTACCAAACATTATTAAAGTGTATACAGGATATATAAAATGGTGGTATTATCCCATTGGCAATTATTCTCAGACAAAAATGTGACATTTGTCATATAAATGGCTGTGTGGTTAATAATCCAGTTGCATTGACTTCTTTGTCTTCATCATTAATCCAACGTTTGGATAAAAACAGGACTTGGGATTTTTTTAATGCAGTATCCATCTTGTTTACCTCTGTGGCTTCTGTTGCCACTGAATCTCAGCAAACATTCATACATTTTTCTTTATACCAGTGGCAAAATATTTGTTTTCCCTGTTTTACACTTGGGAGAAAAAAGAGACCCAGAGAGATGAATTAAGATTCTCAGAAGATTCTAAATTCAGATTTTGGTTTGCTCGGCACTCACAATCACTAACAAAATTTGGAAAGGTCAACTGTGCCCTGAACCCCCTGGTTCCCACTGGGGCACTGAGTCTGAAAAACTTCCTAAACAAGTTCTTCCAAGCTTGCTCCTGAGTGATTTAACTAAGGTCATCAGCACAGCCAAGACTCAAACTTTGATCTTTCTGATCAGTGCTCTTCTGATACCTTAACAATAAACCTCCCTCGTTTCCTATTGCTCCCTCTGGCTTTTATGTGAGTCTTTTATAAGGTTGTATTAAACTAATCTGCTTTCAACAGCTCTTCAACAGGACCAAGAACAACTGAGTTTCCCCAAGAAAAAGCTTTAAAATGGGGCTCTCAGTAAGGTTTTCTAAAACTGTCCTGGGACATACCTAGAGCTACAGTGGATTTACCCTCACAGCAGGGAGGATGCTGTCATTCCCCTGAGCCCTTCATAGGTGCTGGTTTCTGTAAATGGCATTGCTTTTCACCTCACATCTCCTCTGTGTCTCAGGAGTGTGTGTGTCTCTGATACATCAGCAAGAAAGGATAGAAAGGTACTGAAAATTATTTTAACATTGCACATGGACAACTGATTGCTCCAGCAAAAAATGCAAAGGATTTCTATGTTCTGTCACTTATACTTGTTCCATGGTACTGCTGAGGGAAACTGGAATCAGCAAGGGACCAGTCCCTGCAGAGCCCAAGGGGTGATGTGAGTAGGTGAGGATTGGGAATGACCATCATTACTCTGCTTCTTCCTTGCCACATTGCGTTGACAGCAGTGGTCTGAAGGTGTCCAGGGATGTGAAAGGAGGAGGTGATGGAAACCCCCTTTAGGTTGGAGAACACAGGTGGCTCATCCCCACAATCCTGCTCTATCTGGGGAGACACTGCTTGGTAAGAGGTGTCCATGGGTGGGGGCCACCCACTACACCAATTGTCTTACCCTCCTCAGGGCCTGTGAAGTTCTGAGCTTGTGACGGGGGGTCTGAGACTGCAGGGGACACCACGGATGCAGAGTCCTTCTTCCCAGGAAAAACATCCTATTTTATACATTCAAATCCTCTCTTTATAAATGGAAGACAGTAATCAAAAACACAGCTTAGGGTATCAAATGTGCTTCTCTCCTTCATCAGACTTGGCAGCCTGTGCACTGCTGCCCGTGCAGTGGCATTGCAGTATCCTGCTGAGCACCAAGGATGCTGAGCAGAGGTTCAGAGTGAAGTGTAAATGCAAAGCCTGATTTGTCACAGGAGGTTTTCCCCTTTGGGCTGTGAGGGATGGATGCCTGCAGGGTTTCTCACCGGTGGGACTCCTGTAGGAAGCTGTGAGGTAGATTTGGGTGGTCAGTGAGCAGCGTCACTATGGTGACACTGAACAAACATCTTGGTGTGATGGAGACTATTTTAAAGCAGATCACAGAGATGGGCTTGCTGCTCACATCCTCTCCTGTTCTCTCTGGTGTGCACCTCCCACATGCTTTCGCTGCAGCTTGCATAACTCAGGACTATATATACAAACATTTCATACCTACTCCATGCTGATACAGTCCCTATTCCTCCTCTTAAACATGATGAAAATACCACTGGTCATATCCTTCCTGAAGTTATTTCACTATCTTGACCACTCCTATTGGCTTTTGCAGTACTGTCTCCTACTAAAAGCATATTTCTGGGATATTTCAATAAGAAGTACTTGCTGATTAAGAAGAAATTATTTATTTTTTGTTTATGTTTAAAGTTCTAATGTCAGCTACAGGCAGGGCTGTGTTGTTCTAGGTGTTCTGTTAGTACTGAAAATATGTGCATTCCTGACCTATAATCTCTGGATCCCTGGTGGATATAGAAGTAGAGTCTGAGTGTAGGAGCAATGTAAATATCAACATGAAAAATAAACAGGCTGAAGGAGAAAAGCTTCCATATCTGCATCAAAGGGTTTCTGCTGGCACTGCTCTCTCTGAACTTTAGCCAGAAGCACTCAGCTTGTGAAACATCTTCATTTGGCACTGCAGAGCCCCTTCTCTTTTCACCACAAGAAGTCCACAAGGGGAAGCTACATGTGCCCTTGGGGGACACTGTCAGCACATCCCTTAGTGAAAGCAACTCACTTGTGTACATTAGCAGCTGTGCTGCTCTCATTGAAAATCCACTTGCCTCTAGGTCTGAATCATCAGCTTTGGTAGATTATTTCTCTCTGTGTGGAAAGTTGATTGCACAAATTTACTATTTCTTGGTGTAAGATTGCTTATTTACTAAGGATGGGCACATTCTTGTTTCTGCGATTGCAACTGAAATGACAAAGAGGTTTGGGGTCTGGGGTTTCTGCATTCAGTATCCCACTGATGTCACCTCCAAAACTAAATCTGTCTTCCAGAGCTATATTCACCTGTCAGCTCTGGTCCTCTGCAGGCCTTCTGTCTCTAGGTCACAGGGTAGGTCCACCTGTGCTGTTGGTTCAGAGATGAATACTTATCAGACTGAACATTTTGAGTCTATTTGTCCAGTAGGTGCAAACTTCAAAGAGAATTGCAGCTGAATCTTTCATTTAGCCAGATGACATATAAATGAAATATTATTGTTTGTGCATCAGTGGAAATTTTGTTCATGCCTTTCATCATACCAGCACCAGTGCTTGGTACTGGCAATCCAGCATCCAGCAGCCATACATTTCCCAATCTTCCAGTTATAAGGATGGAATGGGAAGCCTTACCAAGAGCTGAGGCACTTCAAATTGCCTAGCTATTTTTCAACACCATTAACTAATCAATGGGACAATCTACATGGGGCTAAAATTCTGGAGAGGCTCCTCTCCTCCACACCATGTGCAATATCCTAAATTTCCCCACATTTGTTCCCCTTCACAGTGTTTTGCAGGGCTTGTCTGTTTATGCAGCTTCCTGACAAAGGATGCAACAAGAGCTGATGTGGGTGCTGGAGAAGAATATGTTTAGCTTTATTGTGGGTGGCTCCCCCTTGGCTGTTGAGGATTTATACTGCATTATTCAGAATATAACATATTATTGTGGTGCCTGGAGCCATATGTCAACTTGGTATCACCTGCTGTCCTTTGTAAACTTTCTTTGGAGGAGAACCATGCTCAGTGTAAGGTCACAGAGGAGGTCTCCACCACACCTGTGCTCTTGTGGCATTTTAAAAATATTGAAGCTAATAGTTTAATCAATAGATCTTTCTCCAAGGTCACCCATCTGAGAAGTATCTTTCCCTGAGCCTTTGCTGTGCTGTACAAATTTTATCTTATGGAAGCAAATTTCAAAAACAATTCAAATTTCAGCTCAAAATTCTGGTGCATCTTTCAAGAGTGACACAAGAAGCTGAATGCAAAGATTTCTTTCTCTCAGAAATGATGGGTAACTTGCACAGTAGCATAGATCATCCAACACATATATCACATTTATATGTGCCCTGGCAGAACTTGACCTTAATACCTGACGAGAACTGCACCGAAATATAATGCTTTATTTAATCAGAAAAAATGTGATAGACAATCACTTGAGTCTCCTTGCCAATTATAATTGGAGATGTCATCACCCCTGGAAGAGAAATATTTGTAAAGTGACCCAAAACTTACAGTGACAGACCTGTGCCAAGCACACAAATTGCTCACACACTGATTCTTGCTGGCTGAAATCTGGCAGCTTAAATCATGACATAAAAAAAAACAACAACAAAGAAACAAGCAAACCAGGGAAATGTTGCAGAACACGTGGTGAGGTGGAGAAAACAAGTAAACTTTTTCTATGGAAATGGAGGAGTTCCTTCATGAAATGTTAAACAGATGCTGGTATATAAATTTGCTGAAAATTAATCAATGTGCTTTAAATTTCAAATGTTGGCTGTTACATCTCAGACTTTTTTTCTTGCCTTGTGAAAAATGACAAAAATGGCTTTCTAATTAGGTGATTTTGTGAATTTCATTTCATCTTGAAAATCTATACATGAATAACATTAATTATTGCAATTTCCACCACCAGCAGCATGAGGCTACAAACCATACAAGCTCATGCAAAGTCTAGTATATTGTAAAAGTGTTTGAAAAGCCCTAAAAATTTAGGGTGAATTTCAGTATAAAGATGTATAAAGCAAGAGATAATACAATGTATTATAAGACAATGTAAGATAGGACAATGTAGAAGTAAATAATCTATCTTAAAATAAAAACTTATATTCTGTTACTTTAGAACAAGAAGAAAAATTCAGAACATTGTGTTACTATTTGTACTGTGTTAGCATCAACATCTGATGCTTTATGTTTTCTACAATGTCAACATACAGCAGATGCCCAGCCCTCTCCTCAGAGACCTATGATATCCTGTTTCAGAAAAAAAAAAGTATTTAAAATATTAATCACACAGGAAAACAGATGTCTCTGACGTATTACTCTTTCAAGTTTCCAGATATTAAATAACTCTATAGATTAGAACTAGATGCATTAACTTAGCCTGGTGAGGAACAAGGAGCCACTGAAGATCACCAGACATTAATATGGTGTGGAAATATGGGTGTATGTTATTTGTTAAAATACATGAGAGCATTTGGCACTGGCTGAGTTCTTCCAAAGTGAGTTTGGTCTCAGGAGAGGGAGTTACAATGAGCAGACCACCAGAGGCAGAGCTCTGGGTCAGGCCATGCAGGCTCCTAAATCATCAGAGTTTCTCCCTACTCTGACAATAAGAACATTCAAGTGCACTGAGAAGTCCAGCCGTGAGCCCGAGGCTTTGTGCCATCTGGACAATTTGTGGTGTAATGATCTTGATGTAATGCAGGGTTAGACCTTTGAAAGTCCCACCATCTTCCCTTCTGTCTTCTTTGGAATCAGCTGAGTCCTACTGCTTTTTGTCCATCTGCTTATTTCTTCCAGGCACTGGTGACAGCTGAAAGCCCATCAGCAGCGACTGCAATGAACAGGCAAGTGCTGTGTGCTTATTGATTGTGTGTTAGTTGCCTTTAGTCTCAGCCTTCACGTGTGGTCCCAGAAAGGCATGGAAAAGGAAAAATAGGAGTATAAAGCCTCTGGGGACAAAGGAGCAGCTGGCTTCTGTGACCTGTGGATATCACTGCAATTATTCCTCCTAGGTGGTATGGGAATACCAGCACCAGGCTCAGGTCAGCGATGTCAAATGTTGGGTGAGAGAGGTGATGGCATAAGTGTGGAGTGGTCTTGCCCAAAGTAAACCATGATGTTTTCAGTGTCGTGTCCTGGGGATGAAATATTTATCTAAGAGAAGCTTTAACACTTGTGCTTAATGCAAGTGAGGCTTAACTAAGTGAACACCATCCAAAGTATAGCCCCCCAAGGAGTATCTGTGCATTTAGTCTTTAGACACGTATTTAACCTTTCCCTCTTAATTGATTCTTAAGCATCTATTCTTTTCTGCCCACACAGACATCATTGCTGCTGCTTTGTGCTCCTAATCACTTCTCAGCTCTCTGCAACACCTGCAGGGTTTTCCTTGAAGCTGGATCTCCCCATGAACCTGTGTTCCAGCTGAGGTGCTCTGCCTCCAGAGTGAGCTGCCAGATTTCACTCTTGCTACTGTGCCAAGATGTTGTCCTCACATTTTGGCAATAGAGAAAATATGGCTGAGCCTCTGCATATGTGGAGGGCAGAGAGTGCTTTGTTACTATTGTTTCTGTTGAGGCTCAGTCTGGCTGGCAGCATGGGCAGCTGCAGAGTCTGTGAATCCATTCTCTTCTCTGTCTGCATATGGGGTGACTTCTGCTGCCACCCAGCCTGCTCTTATGGCACCCAATCCTGGTTTGGACCCCCAGGTAGCAGCATTCAAACCTGACTTGGAGCTCTCCACATCACTGGTCAGGATGGGAGAAACTGGAATAGCGGAGGTGATGGCCAGCAGTGGGCCAAGTCCTCTCTGTGGCTCCTTCTCCCTGCCCCAATTTAGTGACAAGTGAAATAAAAACATTCCTAGGTTGGTGCTCCCATCCCTGTCTGGTCTGAGCTGTATCTCCAGGTTTGCTACAGCAGTACCAAACGCTCAGCTGGAAATGTTCCCATTTAAGATGGTTCTTCTCATTTGCTGATCAAGGCAATGTTTCCCCCTCTGATATATTCACTGCAAGCACTCAGAGCAGGAGCTGATGCCTTGCCCATGCCTGTGCAGGGATGAACTTGTCTCATCACCACTGACCAGCCATTCAGTGCTGAGATTTGATCTGCTTCACTTGCTCACTATCATGTGGCAGCATTTTAGTCACTTCTGACTTCCTCCAGGAGAATCTCCTGCTTATTCAGGTCTAAGAAAGACATCAGGTGTTTCTGGGACCCCCAAAGGCACGAAAATATTTCTGATGAAAATACAGGCTCTTTCTCTGGGTTTGCCCAGCTTCTACAATATGAGGTCAAGGTAGGTCTGATTACTCAGAGGGGGTTTCACCTACAGGCCACTAGTGTCCTCATGTTCCTGGTAACAACACAAGGCAACAGAAAGGGATCAAAACATGGAAAGAATGTTCAGATTTTTAAAGAAAGATCTATTTAGCAGTGGATTGTAGCTTTTTGATGTTTAGTTGTTTTCTATCCTTTTTCTTTTTTTTTTAAACATAAAAGAATTAAAAATTTAACAACAGTAGCCTCTGCTGAAATGATCCTTCCCTTGTCCACCCCCTTACACCCTCCCCTCCCAGAGCCCAGGCTGGTAACTCTTCCATCACATGAACGTTACCTCCAGGCAACAGCATTCAGTGGAGTGTGAAATCACAATTAACAGAGCAAGTGTTTTGTAAGTGAGAGAGACGGCCACAAATTACATCCTGCTATTAGCTGACTTTAGAACAACATTGTTGAACAGCTTCATGATTACTGGGCTGTGGCGTGTATTAAAAAAACATTAATAAAACATAATTGATTGTGAATTGTGCTTACTGCCTTTATAGTTCTAATCACAAAAGTCTCAGAAGTTTGCTGGAAACAAAAGCTGCCCTCAGCTATTTATGGGAACTGGATTGTACTAAAAGTTTTACAGAATTTGTTTTGCAGCTGTTGTAAATCAGCAGACTACTGAAGCCTGTGGGGTTTGCTGGCTGATAGATCCTCTTTACCTTTTTCTTTTCCAGTTGGCAGAGAAAGGCACGAGACTGCCTTACCACCAGAAAGTGACACTGGAAGTGGAAAGGATACACTCAGTCTCTCAGACCTGCCGTGCACTAGACATGTTCTTAGATGCAGATAAATGTCACCGACAGGGAGCAGGAGCTGGTGGCTGCTATTCACTGAGAAACAGGTAAATACAGAGATATACTTCAAAAATACTCACATTTATGTCTCTCTTTTGGGCCCCAAATTATTTTCAAAGCTTAAATCAGGTATTCTTACAGGAACCTGGAATGATAATTCTGATTCATGACCCTGTCTGGGCTTATGAGGGTCAAGATATGTCACAAAAGTTTATGGCTACATTATCAAACTTGGATGCCCTGCTATGAATTTACAGTCTTTACAAAGGCTGCTCACAATCAGTCAAATGTGGGACTTCAAAAGAATTTTAGGCCCAGCCAGTGACACAAAAAGACTGCCCCTCTTCATCAGTTAGTGCTTCAGGTACCTAAATCTCACTCTCAAGGCTGAGTATTCCCAAAACCCTTCAGACACTGTCTTCACTTGCTGATCAAAGGTGATGCTTAACTCCACTTCTAAGCCACATTTAGTCAGAGGAAGATGGACCTTTGCCAAGGTCCTCAGGGAAATATGCTCAGGGATGTGGGCAGGATCTTGCCCTAGCTGTAACTGTTTGAGAAGTTTCCTCACCCCACAGAAAGGCGGCATAAAGTGAGGAATAAACCTCACAAGTTCTGAATTTCTCCTGCTCTGACCACTAAAAATGCTGGGAGTGTTGAAAACTCTTAGAAGTGTGTTGAAAAATCTTAGAAGTGGATCTAAAATTAGGTAATACAATGCCTGCATTATTTATTGACTTTTTTTCAGCCCTGGCAAATAAACTTGTATAAACAGTGGGAGTAGATTGCTGAAAAGCATTTCCTGTTAACGAGCTAGCAGCAAGAGTTATTTTTAATGAAAATAAACCAGAGAAAGCAAATTTCTCCTGTTTCTGCAAAGATTTATCTCATGAAGGCAGCAATAAACATGCCTTGTCCTGAGCAAGGGAGTGACTTCTACTGCTAAGAAATGAAATATCAGTCCATTCTCACTCAGGCTCAGTTTAGTACTCAGCTCTTTGCAGGTGCATCCTAGAACAAACAACTCCAACCTGTATCTAGTTTCTCCTCTTTCCATACCACCTGTTCTTTCCTCAAATCTGATGCAAGCTGCTTGCTTGGCTCCTTTCATGCAGCTCCACAGCAGTGCATGTACATGCCGACACATATTTTTCTGAGAACCTCACACCCCCAACACCTACACCGCATTCTCTCACTCTAAATGGCCATTGCTATGGCAACAACAGCTTAACTCAAAATTTAGAGAGGCATTTAGCACAAATTATGAAAGAAGAGATGAGACTGAGTAAAGCCATGGGTGGTTTGATGGCCCACTCTGGCTCCATTCACCAGTTGCTTCGGGACACCCTGGGGACCTTGCCACTCGTAGTCTGTCACCTTTTGCCCAGCACGGTGCAGGAAACAGCTTTCTCTAGCACTGGCTTTGTCTATTCTTTCCTGTGCTGACAGTAAATGGCCTTTCAGCCATCTGATTGGCCACAGAACTGAATTTGCAGTCCACCCAGCTTGGTCCTCAATACCTCTGCTGGAATAATTCCTGCGTTGGTAGTGTGAGGAGGGAATTCCTTGCTAATGAAGGGAAGGAAAGACACAGGCCCTATTTAGAGTATCTGGAACAGTGCTAGTGTTCTGCATCGGCGTATCTGGCGGCAGATGAAGGCCCAGCTGAGTTGTAGGATAAAGCATAGTGCATGCCTGTGACACTTCTCCTTGCAAGGACTTGCTCTGTGGTGCCAAATCTCCAACATAATGACAAAGTAGAGGAAAGACAAACATGAATAACCTCAACAATTCTTAGTGAATTCATGTTTTTCTAAAACCAGTGCAAACTTAGTCCTGTGTTCTTATATAAGGCCACATCTTATATAAGCCAAGATGAAAGGTCTACAAGGAGAGGGACTTTTTAGAAGGGCATGAGAGGGAGTAGATTTACATTAGACATAGAGAAGAAATTTTTTCCTATGAGGGTGAAGAGGCATGGGAACAGGTTGCCCACAGAAGCTGTAGGCTCCCCATTCCTAGAAGTGTTCAAGGCCAGATTGGCTGGGGTTTGCTGGGGGGGTTGAAATTAAGTGATCTTTAAGGTCTCTTTCAACCCAAATCATCCTATGGTTATTCTGTGGTGATGATCCTTTGCTTTGAACGAAGCACAAAATTGGCAAAAATTATTCAGAGAAATGTTCATATCTAATTTTAGACATCTAAAGTGAGGCTCCTTCTTTGGAACCTAAAGCTGAGCAGGATGGACCTAGATCTTAACTGTGCTCCTTTCGTCCCTCACTAGTGGCAGACAAAGTGTTTTGGTGAAGGAAGAGTTAAAACTACTTAGCGTGGATGTTTGTACAGAGGCTTGTTATTTCTTGGAAGGCACAGTCCACAGTAAGGATGTACTCCTGCCTCACTCCAGGAGGAGTTAAATCTGATTTATTTTGGGAGGATCAGGACTGGATAGTCTTTCTGTGTGGCCTGTGTGCCTTGTAATAACAAGCTCTCTTGTTATTACAATTCTTATTGCAATCTAAGATTAATACTTGTATCCCAAATTTCACCGAGGCCAGCATGAATGAATAATAATCCCATTAAAGAATTCAAGAGCTGGCCAAGAGTCACTAGTTGTATTTGTTAACGAAACTGAACCGGAGGTGAGGATTTCATTGCTTTGCTTGCACTTTCTGGCTTTGATTGGGGAGAAACTTCATGATTGCCGACATTTCTACTGACCACAGGAAGGCAGAGCCATCTACATGGCAGCAGGCATGCAATGAAAACCATTCTGTGATAATTACCTCAAATTCTCCTGTCAAGCAGTGATTGAAAAATGAGAGCTGAGAAAACACAAGACCAGGTGCATGAGAAAAAAAGTAGGTTAGGAATTGTACGTGCCAGATTGTGAATCAGGCTGCACTCCCCTCAAGGGCATATTCTTCCAGTTCCACAGCATGTTTCATGGAGAGGAAGATGATGGAGAAAAACCATCCCTGGGGATTGTCTGTTTTTCCTGGGGCTGTGCTTTTCCACATGCTAGTGTCATGGCTCTGGGAGGCAAAGGATCCAACATCTGCATGTAACCACAGAGGTATCTTCGAGCAAGGATTAAAATCAGGAAGAAAACAGCAGCTCTGGACGTGGCTCTGCTGCAGCAGTTACTGAGCAGCAGCTCAGGGTGTTGCTGAGCCTGGGGTTGAGTTCTGGGGGGGTCTCACTAAAAGTGCCTGGGAAGAGGGGAATTAGAGCAGGATAACAAGCATAGAAATGTGGAGAATTTGAGGGGAAATTTTGAAATTAATTTTCTAGGGCAGATAGCTTTGACAAAATCCTAGACCTTTAAGCTACATGACAGCTTGCAGGGAGAAATAACTGTGGTTCCCTAAGTTTTAAACTGAATGACCTTATGTGCTTTTTAAGACTATCACACTCAGTTTGGCAGCAAGCAGTGAAATATCTTCCCTTCAGGCCCAGCTACCTTTTTCTCAGGAAATGGCCAACATCTTCTGCCTTTTCCTATTCCACACAGGAATGAAAAATATATATGGAAAACAGAGGAGGCCTGTGAAAGCAGGTGACAGTATTTAAAATGGGAACTCCTGTGGCATCTCTCCAATATAAAATGAAGACAACACTTGAGTAACAGCCTACTCTTATCACAGGCTGCATGTTTTTGGTACATCCTAGTAGGTTGTAGAAGTGACATCTACATTTGCAATAAAAAGGTGTCAAAGATGGCCACTATTCCTGACCAGAGGAATTCTCACTGGTTTGGATAAGCTACTGACTGCTTTGACTGTGCCCTACCTGTAACTTTCCTGTCTAAAACAAGTCTGCAAGGCGTGAAATCAGGGTTTACTGATTTCAGAGCCAAGCTTTCAGTGGTGTCAGTCAAACACAGGCTGTCCCCAGGTGACACTTCTGTTCTGGTTTGAGTGTTTTCTTTCTGACATAGAATTAGACCAGGGCATTTCATTTTCTCCAAGACATATATATTAGCTGGCAGTTTCCAGCTGATGTAAGATAGGTTACAACAGTGATACAGCCTATCTATGGAAAGGCTCTTTGCCTGTGGTTTCCTGCAGGGGGGTGTTTTGGTGTTTGCTCTGTGGCCGAGCTCACTATTCAGCCTTTCTTTATCAAGGGATTTTAATCACATTCTTCATTCCTTTATTCATCCACCTTCCTTACCCCAAAAAGGAAACCTGTAACAAATTAATGTCTTCAAAGTCTGTATTTTGTATGATTTTCTTGACACTGGCTAGCATTCAAACTTTATTGGAATTGACAGTTAATGTAATTGCATAAGCCCTATTTCCTTAGGAAAACAGCCTTCAAAAGACCAGGGCATGCTACAAGAACTCATCTATCCTTGCAGGGTCACAAGCTTTAACTTTTAAACCTCCTCTATTGTTATGTAAGCCAATAACACAGCTTTATTCCCGGAATTTGTTAATTATAGAATGTGATTCATCAAATATATTTTAGACATTGGAATAGGATGAAATAAATTGCACACTACTGTATCTATTTCTCTCCATGGACCACTGTCCATGAGTGAACAGGGTCTGTAGAACTGGACAAAGGAATTTCCTGGGTGGAGTGCACTCTTTAGACTCTCATTTAGTCAATGAGGCCAACATGTTTGCATGCAATTTCACAGAATTTACAGAATCAGTCAGGCTAGAAGGGACCCGTGGCTCATCTGGTCCAAACTTCTTGTTCAAGCAGGGCCATCTTCTCAGAGCACAGGGTTGTGTTCAGACAGTTCTTGTGAGGGAGACTCCACAGCCTCTGGGCAACCTGTTCCAGTGCCCAGGACAGAAATTCTTCCTCCTGTTCAGGTGGAACTTCCTGGGCATCAGTTTCTGCGCTTTGCCTCTTGTCCTATTGCAAGGCTGAACAGCTTGCAACTCCCTCAGCCTGTCTTTGTAAGAGATGCTTCAGTGCCTTAAACATCTTTGTAGAAAACATCATGGTGGACCCTCTCACTTGTACTGAGAAGCCCAGAACTGGACACAGTATCCAGATGTGGCCTCACTAGGGGTGAGCAGAGGGACAGGATCACCTCCCTTGACCGGCTGGCAATGCTTTTCCTAACGCATCCCAGGATGTCGTTGGCCTTCTTGACTCCTGGGACATAGTGTAGCTCATGGACAGCTTGTTGTGCCCCAGAACCCCCAGGTCCTTTCTATTTAGGCTGATTTACACCCTGCACTTTATTGACAGTGTTGATGAAATCAACCTGCAATCACTTGGGTCACATGAGACATCAACAATAAAGATATCTCAATAAGAGGGACTCCATTTTAAGATTTTTCAGTATAGCAGAGGTCTGGTCCCTCTGTCACATTATTTGGATGTTACCAGGCCTTGGTAGTATCAGACCTTGTGCCTTAGCACTAAAAGCTCTCTGTGAGTAGGAGAGATACCATAGGAAATAGGGAGACCTCACATTTTGCAAATCCATTTTCTCTGTGGGCAGTGTTTCAGTTTCATTTTGGGATCATTGATTTGCTGGCTTTGAGCTGTTCTTTTCATCAAGCCCAGAGGATAAGCCTTTTTTGCACTGCATCTTTCTCTCTTCTATGGCTAATGCTAGTTTATTCTCCTTCAAATCTTATGTAAAGCTTTTACAGGAGAATACATCTGTGGTATGCTCTTCGGCTGTTTTTGAGGAAAAAAAATATGAATAAGACAGAATAAACTGGAAGATTGTCAGTGTATTTTGCAGATTATCTGTGTTCCAACTCTACTCACAGGAAAATGCAAAGTCGATTAAAACCCACCAAGTGTAATAAATATGTTTTTTGATTCTGTCAGCATGGCTAAAGATAAAAGCTAATGGCAAATCCATAATACAGCCATACAGATCAAATGATCTATCAATCCATAAGCTTGCATTCATGACAGATAAATGCTCTTATTATCTTCACAGCATGCCCCAGTTAGTCCAGCATGAACTTGGTGAGTTAACTTGGCACTCTGCTGTCAGGGTGTTGGCATTTAGGAAGTTTGTTTGTCACAATAGCATTTTAAATGCTGAAAGTTCCATTTCTTCAGTCTGTGAACTGTTCCTTTCATTGATTACTGCTCAGCTCAGCCTCTCAGCTGCTCTCAGGTGCATCCCACTCCTTGTTCCCAGTGTGACCTCCTTGTGTTCCTCTTCTAAGCCTTCCCCCTCTTCCTGCCAGCAGCTTCTTTCTCCCAAGTTATTTGTGCATTGAGCCTCAAGCAGAAAACATTCTACATTTCCACTCACCTAGGACTTGAGACAACCACGCAATGGGAAATATTTGACAAATTTAACATGAGGCACCACAGTCAGAGAAAACTTGTACATTTTTCAAGATAAATTCAAGAATTTGTGTCAGTTAACAACATGAGACTTTTGTCTGATCCACTGGTTCAACGAGTCAGGGGTATCATAGACTTGAACTACAAGTTTTCTTGTATGAACAGACTGTTTTGAACTAGGAGTGCAATCACAAGGAATAAAACACTGTTTAATGCAATGGCCAAATCAAGTACCAGTGAAACAGACTCCATTTGTGTCAATCATAGTTATCTTGTTGATGGATCTGTCCCATTGTTAATGTTAAAACCCTTTCTGTTCTCTTGCTCCAGCTATTCAGAATTATTCATTCATCCTGAATGAATATTTTGTGCTTGAACTTAATCTTAGAAGCTTATTTAGAACCACTTAAGATCTTAAATTAAATATGAGAATAATGTGGGGAGGCATAGAAATGAAAGATCCATAATTTTTCAAGTGTAAAATTAAATTCCTCCCTCCTTTCCTCTCTGATTTGATGCATCTAGTACAAAATATATGAAATTTGAGTAGGTGTACTAAGAAATTCAGAGAGTTTTGATAGATATCTGCATATGAGAGATACACAGCTACTGGAGATCCACAGAAATATATAAGTTGATTAGTTTATTTTCTAATAGAAGTTGCAGATTTTATCCATTTACTTTAAAGACTAGCAGAACTGACTTACGAATTTTTTCCTATTTTATCTATTGAGTCTCAGGACCTACAGGGAAGAAATTAAAAACTCATAATCTGGCCAGCATGGAGGCGCAGAGCTTTGATGGTTTCAGCTGTTAGGCCTGCTGTTCCACAGAACCCATTTTTGGCTCCTAGCTCTGCTGCCTTGACCAATGTGCTGATGTTTGGTTCGAAGCTATACGGTTCCAGACAAGGGTTAGCAACTTATAAAATTCCCAGCAGCCTAAGCATAGCAGTGAGCATATATGTGCATTCATGCCTGTGGGCTTTGTTGCTGTTTTCAGCATTCAGGAAACAATTACAGGAGAGCATTAGCTGTGCTTCAGTGCAGGCTGTGAGTCTGAAGTAATGGCACGATCTTCACTCAGGGACCAAGAGTGTCCCAGATGGATCAGCTTGGCAACACGGAAGTAAACCTAAAATACAACTAATTTTATCTGGTTTACTTCTTTGTTTTGAATACCTAACCCTTACATTCAGAAATATTTTTTGTGGGATTATGAACAGCTCTCTCCTTTTCAGCAGCTGAACTGATAAACAAGATTTTGTATTTCTCCACGATTCCAACAACTCCCTTTATTACAGGGTATAATGTCATCTCTCTATTTTAGCAATGAGAAGCTATGGAGAAAATGAGGTATGGCCTGAATCAATGGCAGAAGAAGCAAAGATCACTTCTTTCCCAGTGTCAGCATAAAACTCTTGGAGTCCATGAATGTCTAAGAACAAAGAAGAGAACAAGGGCCTGCAGGCAATGGGGTATTACCTTCAGTACAGCCCAGTCCATACACAAGAAGAAATGGTTCCAGTTTTAAAACTGATATAGCTGTAAAAACACCATTTAGGTTCCCAAAACACCTTTTCAGGTTTTCATCATCCAAAGCTAATTTGTTTCCCTTGAAAAATCTTCACTGAATACCCATTTCTCTTTACCAATGCTGCCTTGCTTAAAGTAGACAACTATGGCCACAGTGCTAGTCCTTTACAAAGCTATTTTTCCATAAAGATAATTAATTTCTATGGGGAAATGCATAGCCAGCAGCAGAACCAAGAGAAAAGAGTTCTGTAATAATAGGCGAGAACTATTTAAAGTGCCCTGAATAGTCATTGTGTTGTTGATAAGGAGCAAACCCTGGAATTTTCTATGAAGATGTCCTTCAGCACTTTTTGACTGTATGACAATCATCTAATTTAAATATTGACTTCCCCAAATCTCAGAAAAACTTATGTACATTACATATTTATTACACTCTATTCATTAAAGCACATGAGATTTCTTTTTCCTCATTTTGGGTTTACAATATAACACACAACATCCCCTTCCAACTCTTGGAAAGGCTTCAGTCTAGCAGGTAAACCACTGCACTGAAATCTGGTTCCAGTCTCATCTCTGTCTTTGGCTCGCCTCTTTGTACCTATAGAAAATAGAAGATAATTTTACTTTGTGACCTTGCAGTTTTGTCCTAAGGATTAAAGCTTGGAACGCGCTACACGCTCCCACAGTCAGGTCAGAGAGTACACAATGTTCTTCTTTGCATGCAGGTAAATTAGTTGTGCCTCTGATGGCAGCAAAAATTTGGCCCCATTGGATGAATCCCATGATCTCCAGGCTTTAGCCAGGTTCATTCAGCTGGCACTATGCCTCAGACTTAACTTCAATTGTGACATCTCTTGCAAGGAAAGGTATCTTTTGGGTTGTGATAGAGTACATTGATAAGTAAAGCAGGAACTAGAGGCACATGGTAAAACAGGAGATACTCTCTGGAGAATTTTATCACCTGCTCCCTTCTGAAAGGACTGGTGGAAGAATAATTCAATAGGGCATGTGGGGTCATCTCTGTTGCTAGCACACAGAGAAAAAATCATAAGCTAGCCATTTTTCTGGGGATCCCTCTACTTTCTGGGCACATAAATGTTCCTTAGGAAAATCTTGTGGGACTCTCAGGTAATCTGAATTTGGCTGCTGCTCCAAAGTGCTTTCTGGAGAGCCTTTCTAATGGCTGTGGGGAAGAGCAGGGAAGCCAGCTGAAATATGAGGGTGTCAATAACACCTATTGAGTCTGAATTCCCCTGGGCCAGAGCTGCTGGTTAGACAGAAACTGTAGGCAGAGTGCTTGGCAGGCTGATCTTCCGTCTGAGGCCAGGCTTCATCCTACAGCCATGAGTATGGTGCTGCTGGGAACTCCTCTCTGCCCTGAAAATAGCCAGCCCAGAGCTTGTGTTGCAGCCCACAGTGTGCTGGGGGATCTGGGCAACAAGGGAGCCCTCTTCCCAAGCAACCCTTAGTCTATCCTGCCTTGACAAGCACCACCTAAAACCTCAGCATACACCAGTTGGGCAAGCACCAGTTATTATTTGCATTAATTATTCATGTATTTCCATTTTATTTAATAACTGAGTTACAACTATTCATGTTACAGTCTCCTTATTCCAGCACTTACACAGACTCAAAGGGCAGATGATAAATACATTTAATACTTCCTCAAATGCAAATGTTTTTATTTGTTTTTCAATGTTTACTTGCTTGACTGAAGCATTTCACTTGAGCCTCATGCCCCAGTTAGTTACAGCAGACTGTAAAGTGGGATTCATGCCTGGGTAAAGGTAATTTGCTTGCTTTACAACACCAAGATAAATACTGGTCTGAAGCATCGTCATGAGGTCAATCAGGTCTAAGATTTTAAATGCCAAAAGATTTACAATTCCATCCTGACAGCTCTTCTGTTCCTCCTCATCTTTTCCCCAGCAATAAGACTCATTTAAAGCTTTAAAATATGGGAAACAGAAAAGGAATCATTAATTTTACTTGCACAACAGCATTCACAGCTTGTAAGGCTTTGGCAGCTTCCTTAAACCCCAAGGAATTCAGATAGCTAGGGCAACGAAAGTGTTCCAATACTTGTATTGGAAGGACAGGGTTTTCAGGGCTGAACATATATTTTTGTCTTGCAGGAAGCTGACAGTGATAAGAGTATGTAGGATGCTTTACTACTACACTCACATGATGCTACTTAATTTCCCAGCTCATCTTGTTCAGCATATTCCCTTTGTGTTTCTTAAATCAATAGAACTGCAGCGAGCCAACGGATTTTTTCAATATTTTGTAGGATGCTCTTCCCTTACCACCATAGTTAATACCTATTGTTTTAGGTAGGACAAATAAACTCCTTAAATGTTATATTTGCTACTTAGAAAGAAGCTGTGTGTTTTGAGGGATAAGAAATTCAATTGCAGAAAGCTAAACATATATGCGTGGAGCTGAATGCTTTTGGAAACAAATTCTGTGAACTTTCATATTTGTATCATTGTCATGATTTTGGATGGAAAATGGAAAACTTGTGATGAATGCATAACAGGCCATTGCATTTCCATCTGAGACAGAAGGAACGTGCTCACTTCTTCAGAAAGGAAGACAGATGAAGGCAGGCAAGCTGCAGAATAAAACAAGAATTAAGTGATAGCCTCTTGATGATCATTGTTCTGCTATCTGTCCATTATCTGTCTGAGTGTAGGTAGCAAACACCACATGAATTTAAATAAAACCCATTACTCACACTCACTTACAGACATGATGATAGGAGTTTCCTGACAGGTCTTACACAGGAAACTCAGATGTAATTGAGCCCATTGCTCTGTTGATTCTCCTCCAGCAAAATTCTCTACCTGTGCAGGAATATTCTGAGACCTCACTAAATTTGACAGAGTGTTAGAGTTTTTTGCTTATTTGTATTTTGTATCATTATTGGGTCTCCACAATAACAGATGGTGAAATCTCCTGAGTAAGCCAAATGCCAGTGATTTTCCTTACAGGATGTCATGCAAAAACACTAACAGCTCGGTTCCTATTAGTACTAGAAACTGATGGGCCAGCTCCAGCACCTTTTAAAGTTCCTGGGTGTCTTTGGATCAGCTCCATGACACAGCTGAATGAAGCAGGCAATCTGCTTTAAACACTCCTTCATTATTCCCAGAGTTTCTGCAGAATGTCATCAAACAGGCTAAAAAATCTCTCTTAAAGAGCACTTTCTTTTTAGAAACACAGGTTCTTTTAGAGACAAGTAGAATCAGGGCAGTTTGCAGGTAAATTTAAAACGCCCATTTGATTTTTCTTCTTGAATCAGGGACTTCTCACTTCTGAGATAGCCACTGCTGGTGGTTTGTGTTTGCTGGCAGCAAACAGCTCTACAATTGCACTTGGCATAGGTGACAACCAGCTCGGCCAGGCTTGTCTATCCTTGGTCTTTCCTTGTGTCTCTTGCTGTGCCATATTGAAGGAATATTGCTGAATGGCTATAATGGGATATTTACATCTATTTCATGCTCCTAGAACACTCCTAATTGACTCTTTTCTCTAATCATGATTAACTTATCATCTGCTAATCATGAAATCTCAATAAAATTCATAGTTCTCTGTCAAATGTGACTGTAGGGACATTTCTCCATCCCGGTAAGTCCCTTACTCACACTGGTGATATGAAACATGTTGGAGTCCTTTCACCACATTCATGGGCTTTGAGAATAAGTTTGGATGTAGTTATAAAGTCCATAAATTTAGATTGCCTTCTATATATATCTAACTGCATTTCCTGTTGAAATTCTTATTTTCAAGTACACATATCTATTTATGATCACTTTTACTTTTGAATGAGCTGTTTGTGGTCCCCTAACAAAGAGGAGTTTGCTTTGTTGGATCTCTGATGTGAACAGATTCTGAACAGGAACAGGTCTGAGTCTATTTATTGTACTTACAGAGAAAAGGAGAGAAGTGCTTCTCCTCTCCTTTCTAGTTCCTCTGAGGAGGTAACTGAATTTCTGACAAATACTGTATTTCCAGCAATGTGTAAATATAAGCAGGAGTCCTAAAGAGGTGATGTGCTCACTGCAATAGGCTTCCCACACATGCCAGGAGGGAGCCCTTCCCTCTTTATCTCTGGGACTGTCTGTGGGGCAGCAGTCAATAGCCAGTAATGGACACTGAGTGACACAGCTGCACTAGGGACAAGATGTCTGTCAACTTCATACAACCTTGGTTATGTACAGATGTTTGTGGGTTTGGGCTTTCATTACTCTAGGCCCTCCTGTTTTTCAGAGAGGTAATTCCTGAACTTATCCACTTTGGCATTTTCTGGCAGAGAGGAGAGAGATAGCAAAGGCAGAGGAAAGAAAGAGATTTTTATGAAATGTCTTTGAGGAGAGTTAATTTCTTTTGACTGATGTCTGTGGAGTTTTTTCATATTTATTTGGAAGGAAATCAGGCTCAGCAATTGTCATTACCTCCCAGAGAAGTGCTGCATTTGTTTGAAGGTATATTTGACACATATTGTGTCAAAGCTCATGGTCTCAGACATGACATGTGACAGCTGAAATTATTTGACATGCTCCAGTTAAAGGAATTGAGAGCCAAATTCCCAGGAGCTATGGACAGTTTCTGTACATAAAGCTCTCTTTGAGTATAAAGGAGATTTTTCAAAAGCATGTAGAATTGGTTTTTCCTGCTCTCATAGAGTTAATTCTGGATTCTTTTGATCACCAGGGTAGTTCTTCAATATATCTGAGTCTGTTTGGCTGAAATGATCTTAGCAAATAGGATGGGCCACGGACCACTCTGATCTGGATCCAGTCTGACTCAGCTGTGCTGTGCCATTGCAGAGATGATCTCTGGAGCTCCAGAACTGGAAGGTCCCATCCCACAGATCTGATTTGAATGCTGCTGGGGCTAAGACAGTCTCCAGCCTCCTCCCAGGAGCTGTCTTGGGAGAATTATGTTGGTCAAAACTCTGTGGCTGGAGACTGTTTTAGCCATTGAATGATATATAATCATATTCTGGTGTCTGTCACTGTTTTAGAGCTGTAGCTGCAATCTTTGAGCTCCTGTGCAATCAGAACAGATGATCAGAACTGTGCACAGTCCTTGACATGAGGACCTGCACCCTCGTGTGTATAGCTATGTCTGGTCTCATAAATTAAACCTCTGTGGGGCCTTTCTGAGACAATGAGATCATTGGGCCCACAGTGGTGGGCACTCATCCAGCTGGCCTCTGCCAGCCTCTGGAAAAGGGGGCCCACATTGTAAATGTATCTGGTGAATGGTCCCCACTATGTGCTAAGTCCTCACAAATGTCAATGAATTATTCAGAGCAATGTCACATCCCAGAAGAACTCCAGGGACCATTCAAGCAATTTCTCAGTATGGGCAATCAGGATTATATTGTCAATGTCTTTTCACTGGCACTGTTTAGCTCATTAGTAATACAAAAAGACAGTCCTCACCACTTCTGCTAGAGAAATCTTCCCTGATGCATCCTAGCACTCAATTTGCTTTGCTAATAGCTGCACCAAGATTGTCCCTGGGCACCATCCCCTGGTGGAGAAAACTCATGTCCTCTTCCTATGAGGTCTCAAGTATAAGCTTCCAGGTGCTAACTGAAATTCCTTATACTTTCCTAAAGTTGAAAGCTCCCCAGTCAGTGAATACAACTTCCAGAGTACAGACAGAAAGGGTATTTCTGCAGGTGCAAGGTGGTGTTGATGCCATTGCACAGGATATAATTTGAAACTTGTGTATAATCCATGTATTTTTGTGAAAATAATAATTGAAGTAAGTATCGATATAGAGAAAGGCTACTACAAAACACAGGGGACTTAGGAGCCTGTTTAGGGGAGAACAATGTGGCTTCACATGTTTAGCTTAGTGAAAGGAAAGCTGAAGTTCTTGACAGCTATCCACAGACACCTCAGGGGTCTGAGTACTCAAAAGGGAGGAGAGTAAAAGACATTTCTGGAATTACAACAAATGTCTGTAACCTGGTCCTGAATAAACAGACAATGGAAATTATAAAGAAGTTTCTAAACACCAGAGGAATGAAGTTTTGGAACAGCTTTCTGACTGCAGGAATAACAGTCAAAAAAGCAAAATTTAAGAGGGAGCTGAAGGACAGATTATATGACCTGATGGTTCATGACAGCAAGAACTGAACTCAGTGACCAAAGTCATCCCTTCAGGTCCTATCTCTGACAATCTGAAAAGTATTTAAGAAGACCATGTCCCATTGATCTGCAACGGCAGAGAAGGTGGGGACTGAGTCTCAATCTTTCCAGATCTAAATGCAGCATGATACCCTTGAGCAGCAGTCCTGCCATTCCATATAATAGTAAAAGAGCCCAGGAATAGCTTCCGTGATTTACCACAGTTGCAAAAGAATGGATTCAAAGAGTTATTTTTCTTAAACTGTTGTAACTTTCTTCCTGTATACACCATAAACATGAGAAATAATTTGGCAGATATCTAAATACAAATTTTAAATCAACGAGATCTGAAATGCAAGAGCTTTTGTATCCAAATGGCTGTTTCTTGCCCTAAATTCTCTGAGTTGTGCTTAATTCTTGCAGCACATAAGGCATGTAAAAACCACCCACTCACTACTTCAGAGCCATTTTTCCTCATCTAAATGAAATTTCTTTAGTTCCATTCATCTTTACAGCTCATTCAACAGGTCCCTCTGCAGCAGTGAAGGGAAGCATGTTTCAATGTGCTAAGCCAGCTCGGAGATGGATAATTGACTCACATGCCCCTCTGATCACTAGCCAGATGTCTCTCCCCAGCTGGCAAGCCTTACTAATTTTCTTGTTGTTGTTGTTGTTAATTCTGGGTTTCCAGCCAGCGGGGGCTCAATCAAGGGCAACATGCCCTCTGCAGACATTTTGTATTCTTTGGTCTGCTTTCCCTTGGGCAAAGACATTCAGCTATGGACCTCCTTCCCTGGCTCTTTGTCATCTGGCCCCTGGAGAGAGCTCTCCTGGTGCAGTTGCACTTGTGTATCCGGCACATTGGGCCACGCAGGGCTGTGCTGTGAATATTCAAGGTGGGTGAAGGAGGCGTATGGGGCTCAGAGGCAAATGGGGCCAGTTTCCAAGAAGTGACACAAAATTTCATGTTTGTGCATTGACGTTTTTTAGGAAAAAAAACCAAACCAAAAAGGCTCATAATAAGAGTTAGGAATATTTCCTTTGTTGGGCTACAAAAGGAAATTTCTGCGAAATTATGTGAAAGAAAAGTCAAGAACGCTTAAGAGAACTGTGCAGGACTAGAACAATTTAGGACAGTAAACTGGGAAGCAATGTAACATAAAGAGTGGTTTGAAGGTGGGATGTATGTGTGCTCCAGGCTCCACTCCTTATTCTATCATCACCCTGATGTCTTGGTGAAGACACTTCACTACTCTGGTGGAGCACTCTAGTGCCAAGGAGAGTTTGGGGTATTTTTAAGGTACTTGATGCAAGGCAGTGTGAAAATTAAATATTATTTGCATCACTGAATGGTGAAGGCTTCTGCCATGACTTGCAGTGATTTGGCTAGAACCATGATGGTGCCACACAGAAAGGTGTCAGTTTTGGCCAGACTGTAGAACATTGTTTCCTCTTATCCCACTGCTTGTCTTGGATCATCACTGTGATCACACTGAGTAGAACCTTCATGTACAACAATTTGACTGCATGAGATGATCTCTGGAGCTCCAGAACTGGAAGGTCCCATCCCACAGATCTGATGTGAATGCTGCTGGGGCTAAGATGGTCTCTTTGATTCACCTCAGCAGTGACAGGTTATCTGCAGTGGTCACTGAAGGAGGGCAGCTGAGAGCAAAGGCAGCAGTAGAAATAGTTGAAGATTTGTATTATTTAACACCAAAACCCTGAAATCCAGGTATGCATACAGCTAGAGCACTCTGAATTAGAAAGGTGGATCACTGGTTTTATAATTTCTCACTTATGGGGGGTTATTTATCCCCAAGCTGTAAAAGAAAGGAATTCCTGGATTGTATGAATATTCACCTTTTCTTTCCTTTTTCCATCTTCCCTTCTCTTCCCAATATTAGTTCAACAGGATAGAAAAGAAAAGCAAACACTTCTCCTTTTTCTTTTTCATTAGAAAAGAAGTTGCAAAATATTGTTTCATGACAAGGTCAGAGGAGCACAGCTTGAGAAGAGAGAAATAAGAAGTTCGCCTAAGGTGTTAACATTAAGAACTCAGCTGCATTTCTATGGACCCAGCACTTACTACTCCAGCTAAAATGTGGGTGTGCTCATTTCTTCAGCATCTGAGCAGTTGCTTACAATTCATAGGTTTGTAAATAAGAAGAAAATCTCACTCTTATAATTTAGCCTCTTTGGTCTTTTTTTAGTTTAGGCACATGTCTTGTATAAATCTCCAAAACCTCAAATTTCTTCCCACATCAGGCATAGCCCCAGGGAAGTTGTTTTACAGGGAAATAAAGGCTTCGACCTTTGATCATTGTAACCTGGCTTCTCACAATCCTGAAAACAAGTTTCTAAAAAATTGAAATGTGAACAACACACCCCATCAATATCAATTACTGCATTGTTAGGTGGTAAATTTTCCCCACAGGGGGTGAGCAATTCACTTGATGTATTTGGCAAAGGGTTTGATTCTCCTCCCCACTGGCAGCGATGTGGTGCTGACAATCTCTCTGTTCTTTGATGGGGCACAGAGCAGAGGAAGGGAGAGCAGAGTTGGACTCAAAGCTCTGTGAGTGCAGAGAAAAACGGGCTCTGTCAAGAGAGGATTTGTGCAGTCTGAACAGCAAGCTGCAATCTTTGAAGAAAAGACTTCAAAGAGAAAAGGAGAAAAGAAACAATGTCTAATCTTCATACAAATGTGCTCAGGAGCCTCTGAAATTCAGAAAGTTCTAAAATCTAAGAATTAATTATCACTTGCCAGAGGGAAGCTTTATTCGCAGGAAACAGTTACAGCAACCTGAGTCCTCTAGGTGTAAAACTCACAGAGTTATATTGAACTCAGTAAATCACCCACCTTCCTTTTGGTGTACTTGCACACTATCCAAGTGTTTGATGTTATCCTTCACATTGTTTATGTGTGACTCATGACAACAGCTCCTAAAATTTTGTCTTTGAAAGGAGATGTACTTGGAAATATTTTGGTACAAGAACTGTGACTCACATTAAAACATGCAACAAAGCAATGCAGCTCCTCAGCTCCTGTAGAGCAGTGCAGCCCTGTTGGCTTCTGTTTACTGCAGCAAAAGACAAGACTCTAAGCCATTTTTCTGCTCCACAGCTGCATAAATAACAAGAAGCACTGAAGGTGACTAAAGGCAAAGCATTGCTGTTCTGATTCCTCTTAGCAGAATGGGGTATTTAAACAGACCCCCAGGCAGGTATCCAGAATATCTCAGTACCTCATGGACTCTCCTAATTGTTCTCATAATACCCTTTTGTGTAAGCAGTCCTCATATTCATTTTACCCTTGAAGTCTGAAAGCTGAGGAGGTGGTAAGACCCATGGTTGCCAGGCAAGTTAGCAGTGAAAGGAAGAGTTAAGCATTTAAATATCTGGGGAACTCAGTTACATGATAGTGTTATTGTGCTCAAGAAAGTGAATTATTTATTGTGGATGTCTGACCAGAGTCATACTCAGGCCATGGTAATGTGTAGTTTAAATCCTGCATTTACTGAAGCTGAGGGTGTGAACTCAGCTGGCTGGTGTGGCTCAGCTGTTGCACAGAAACATTAAACTACAATAATTTGATTGTGCATCCCAGCCCTCTCTTTTTAAAAGCTCTGTCTTTCATCTTTAAGACTTCGATGAAAACAGCAGTTGCAGAAGCTCATGAGAGAGCTGTACCACAGCAGGAAAACAGTTCCCTGACATGAGCCAGAGGGTCTTCAGACCCAGAGCAGCTACATCTGGTATAGAACTAAAACCTCACCTCTTAAAATGTCAGTAAACCAAGGCACCTGTACTGACAGGAAAGGAAATAGGAGACAGAGACCATGTCCAATGCAGCTACTTTGAAATAACAAAACCCTCTGGCAGGATTGGAATCGCTTCATTTTATGTTTACATCCATATGGCTTTTGAGGTTAAATAGAACTTGTCTTGATATTTGCCCACCAGCAGTCAGGAGACATCTGTGACTGCTGTCTCCCTGTGCATATGAATACTTTGCATCCCAGTAATAAGTAGACCCAGTCATTGTGCACCACCAGCATTTCCAGAGATGGGAAAAACTGAATAGATGTGGCAGTTTGTGATATGGTTTAGTGGGCATGGTGGCATTTGGTCAAAGGATGGACTTGATGATCTCAGAGATCTTTTCCAACCTTAATGATCCTATGATTCTATGATCTGCTGCTGCTTGGGAGTCACTGGCCATCCCAGGAGATCTAAGTAACACAGGGGCACTGCATTATCCCAAGTTAGCATCCAGAAGGATGCAAAGGACAGAGTTTGACCCTGGTGTTGCATTACAGGCAGGGCTGTGGGTGTTTGTTTTCAAAGGACATTTTCTTCTGCAAACAATCAGAAAAAACCCAGGCAGTCTTCTCTCACTGCCTGTGGCAGCTCCCAAGACAACAAAACCAAAGGTAATTGGTGCTGCCTCTCCCTCCAAATGGGAAATGTTGATAGATATTTCAAGTATTTGTTTAACTGTGGATAGTTGACACAGCTTGTGAGAAATTATTCTGGGAGGAAAAGAAACCTCCTGAACTCCTCCACTTCCTTTGTCCCCAGCTCCTCTCGGCTCCTGCTGGGTGCTCTGCATCACCCCTCCAGGAATGTCCCTCCATGGGTGACTGCCCAGGGCTCCCAGGACAGAGCAGCTCCTCCCTGGGCAGCTGGGAAGAGCTCAGCTCTCCTGGCATCACTGGGGCCAGGCTGACACCCCAGCCCAGGTGGGGCAAGTCAGGCAAACTCCAGTGCTGAGTGAGCTCAAACCAAAGCAGGCAAGCCGGTACTGAGCTATTTTTGCCCACTGGGGGATATCTGCTGTGTTTGTTGGGAGATTTTTGGTGTCACTTATCACATGCTCGTTATAATGCATTGCCTGAGGCATAATTAAATTCAAAGGGCATGTCTGTGTTGAAAGGGAGGGTTGCAATTTGTTGCTGTTAGGATTTTTCATTAAAAACCAAGCAGTTTTTCTGACTGGCAGGAACAATGGTTGCAGAACAAGAATGCTATTAAATAAGAAGGCAAAGGCTTTTCTTTTGTCTCTCTCTTTTTTTTTCTTTTAATAACTACCTGCCTGACATCTCCACACTGACTTTGAATAAAGTACAGCATTTAAAAATAGTGAGATTGCAAAAGTAAGACAAGGCAAAGAAAAGAAGAGCCTTGACATTAAGAAAGGTCTGGCAGGTTTATATACCAGATTATATGTGTATATGTATCAATACACACAAATATCTGTATCTATACGTGTGTGTGTATGTGTGTGTGTGTGTGTGTTTTATCTCCAGAGGAGAAATCTGCCTTTGCTGCTGAAATTTTCCTAAAAGCTCAGTTAATTAGTTCTCATAATACCCATGGAGGCAGACGTTAGTATCATCCTTATCCACAGATGAGGAGATAGGAAAGAGCACAGAGAGAAGGATGCACAGAGAGATTAAGGGATTTCTGCTACAGTGAATTCAGTGCAGAGCTGGGAATTCAGTCCAGCAGGCAAAATCCTAACCCTATTAAAAGCAATGGGAGACTAACTTATGAGAAGCCTGGATTTGGCAATTTTTTCTTGCTTTGTTCAAACCTCTCTGATCTATTCACAGCTACACGTGTCCTGATGATGCTTTCAGAGGAAAACTACACCTGTGACTGTGTACAGCTTCTGGTCAAATCTCAGCTGAGTCCTTCAGTCTCAGAGCTTCAAAATGGGGGCTGACTGTTTCTTTGAGGGACTCTGTACCATGCATTTACATATATCTTAAAAATAGTCTGGAGTGATAAGTGAAGTAATTTAAGATCTTCCTAAATAGAATACTATATTCTCCCAGGCCACCAGGGTTACAGAACTGAAATTTTACATCCCTAGTTGCTATATTCCACCTCACAGTGCTATCAAAAAATGACTGGAGGGTTTCAGCTAAACAGATGAGCTACTTTTAAATTAGATTGGGTAAAGCAAGCTCATTAAAGAAAAAAAAAAAATAATGTCCTCATTTTATAATGGCTTTGTTGCCTTCTTGCTTATATACTTGTTCCAGGGCAGTATTTTCATGTTATTAGGGTGTTTTCAGCTCTTATTTTTAAGCTCACTTCATTAATGTTGGTAGAACACTTTGATGTAGGAAATGTGAGTGCTAAGTGGTATCACTGACACACTTTCAAGGCAACGCTTTTGCCTTCCCAGAGGTCATCTGAAGCAAATTTGTCACACCTGCAAATGTGCACAAATTGTTGCTGGCAGTAGAGGGACAGATTTCCCTCAAAACTGCTGCAACAGCTGTAAGCTGGCTGCAAGTGCCTGGAAGAGGATTCCTCTTTCCAGCAGGAAGCTGGGATCTGCCAGCCTTGCCGTGAGGAGTCTGGCAGTGAAGCAGCTGTGGAGCAGAGCTCCACTGTCTGGTACTTATGTGCTGGATAAAAATTCCCTAAACTCATCTGGAAGTCTCCCAATGGCTCCTCCAGTACTGGGCACCAAATCTCCTACTTCTTATTCCTCCAAAGGACTGTAATGGAATGAGGGGTGTTGGAAGGAGCACAGTGTGTACTGGGTTTGTGTGGGAAAGGTTGCTGGGGTGGGCAGAAGGACCTGCTGCAGCATCTTTGACCATGGGGACAGTTTCGTAGAATCATAGAAAGACTTTAGTTGAAATGGACTTTAAAACTCATCTGGTTCCAATGCCCTGCCAGGCATAAGGATACCTTCCACCAGACCAGGTTGCTCAGAGCCCCATCCAAACTTGCCCTCAACACTTCCAGGGGTGGGGTGTCCACAGATTCTCTAGGCTACCTGTGCCAAGGCCTCACCATGCTCAAGAATTCCTCCCTAACAACTAACATCTGTGTCTCAGGGCATCCACTGTTCAGAGGTTTGCCAGTGGTGCAGTGCTGTTGAGCACCAGGATTTACTGCTCCAGCCTGGAGCATCCCAGGGCAGAAGACAGGTTTCTGACACCTGAGACAAGGGCTTACCCATTAAGAGTGGTATCTGTAGAGTCCTATGGCATGTTTGAGAAGTCTGTGGCATCAAGGTTAATTTTGAAAATCCCTGGAACCATATCCTGGCTACCTGCATCCCTTGTCCACCACCCCCTGGAGTGTGGGATCACAGGAGGGATCCTGTTGGCCTTGGGGTTTGGTGTGGACATGCACAGTGCTGCTGGCAGTGTGAGCTGTCCTGGCACTGTATGGCAGCCTTCCCTCTAAACTGCAATATCACAGCTGCCCTGCTTGCTTGTGGCTCTGATTTATTACCTTGTCATATTTCAAAAGCTAAATCATGTTGAGCTTGGTCAATGTTTAGATGAAAAAGTCTCCAAGGAAAACACAAGAGCTAGAGGAAATGTTCCCTGAGTCAGAGTCAGGGCAATAATCCAGTGTGGTGTTAAGGATGTTGCTTTTGGTCTGATTGCAAAATCAATGTATGGGCCACTAGTGGTCTGTGGGGAGGGATGTAATACCCAACGTGACTGGGCAATAACTGACTGGTCTTTCTTTTCCTGCAAGGGTCAACTCTACAGTGGGTGTAAATTGGATGAAATGAAGATGATGAATCTGGCTGATTGCTTTCTCTGTTTTGTCTCATTACTTGGATTTAGAGGTTTGATTGTTTTTCTTTGTTGTCTTCCTTTGTATGTTTCATAGTTCCTTAAATGGCATAGAATGACACAAAGTACAAACATTTAGTAATTTTTTTCCTAATAAATTTCCCAACTTCTGGAAATCTACAACTTCAGAGTCCTCTTAAAGGTTTGGGGGGTTTTTTCTGCCTAAAAATTACGTGGATTTGAATTTTCCCTCATCACTCCCACAGAATTGTCTGAAATCTCAGTCTACTCACCACTGCCTGCAAGGTTGGATCCATTATCTACCAGTTATACTGAGCATCAGCCCTGTGTCTGTCCCTCAAAGAAAAACAGCCACATCTCTTACTATTATATATCTTACTATAGATGTTGTGTTTCATATGCTGGACTCTGTCAGCCAGTGTCCTGGGACAGTGCATTTTTCCACATTCATCACATAGCTTTTTTGAAATGGCACCAGTTAAAGAACATAGATATTTTTCTCCTGTGAAGCAAGGTGCATACAATAGAATTCACAATCCCCTTTGTAATAATAAAAACTATATTAAAAGAACACTGATCTGAATTTAAGGAGATAATGAAAATTAACAATTTCATCCATGCACTAGTTTGGCCCCTCCTGTTTTTAAACAAATGCCTGTTCTTCATCTATCCTCCACTTGTAACCCAAAAAGAAATATTTTTCCATGACATGGTGGAATTCAGATACAAAAGCTGTGTTTTCATCTCCTAATTCTTTTTTTTTTCTGGTTTAACAAGCTGCAAATTTGAAGTATGAAAGGTGCTAAATGAACTCATACTAAAAACTGCAAAGCAAACAGATCATCTCTACCTACATTGTTATTTTAGGTGGTCATTTCAAGAATGAACCATCATTTCAAGAATGAACCAATCACACAGTTTTGAGGATGGCAAGGTGTTTAAGACCCACTATACAAAGACTCTGTGACTGCAGTAATTAGCTGTGGCCCTCCACTGGGAAAACAGAGCCTTGATAAGTACACTACAAAATCCCTGTCAGGAGTACAAGTGCTTTGAAGAGAGCATTGAAAGGAATTTTGCTTCAGAATATAAGTATGTAATGTGAGATTTCTCAAAGGAGAAGATGATGCTTTATTTGGGCTTTTCTATACAGATTGAGGAACAGAATGTGAGAAAACTTCACAACTTATTTAGGAACACAGATATTTGCAGGCTGGACTGCACCCAAGTCAAATCTAGCCCAGCATCTTGTGTCAGAGTGGCCAGCACCAGATGCTGCAGGACAAGGTACAAAAGCATCTGAACAGGTCATGTTTCCACAAGTGAGAAAAACATCTCCCTAATTTCCAGTTATTGCTGCTACTATGTGTAGATTTATATTCTTTCTACAGCACAAAAATTAAAACAGAGGTATCTATTTCAGGCTTTAGATATCATTGCCCAAAGCATTAATTGTTTCCTCCCAGTCATACATTGACTGACTATAATGAAGCTGAAAAACCTGACTCACACCCCTGCATTCAGTAATTCCAGTACACATTTCCAGTTGAGATCCCCACAATCTGGGATGTGGCGTGGAAATGACCACTCTGCTTTGGCCACGCAGCAGTCAAGGCAAATGGGAATCTACCCTGTGGCTTTGAATGAGGTGCAGGACTTTTTCAGCAGAACAAAACTGACACCCCTCAGCCCTCACAGAGGGGACACAGAGGAGCTGTGGGCCAGGCTGGGACCCTGTTGGTGGGGTTCTTACTGGTACTGGCTGCCTTACAGGTACTGTACTGACTGATACTGGGCAAGCTGTTTCTCATCTCTGTGTTGTCTCTACAATGCAGAGATACTGACATTTCCCTTCTTTGAAAAGCAGTGTGATTGACAGCTAAAAAATAACTGTAGAATATAACAGAAGAGATTGTTTCTTTGGACTATCAGCTCCACCACTGAAACTTCTTAAAACCACCCACAAAACTCTTCTGTAGACAGAGAAAAACACATTCACCTCCATGCAAAGCTGTTCCTTCTGTTCTTTCAGAATTAAGCTGAGCTTTTGACTTTTAATTCTGGGCTTTAGCTTTTTTGTTATCGTTATTGCTATTATTGAAAACATATAACATGAACTTAACTGTGGTCAGATCCCTCATTGAGCTGCAGTGGAGGAAGGGCATTTGTACTGGAAATTAATATGGCTGGCATGTCTGCCTTGGTTTTGAGGATAGTGTTTTCATGTTCTTTTCCTTTCTTCCCCAGCTTTCTTCTCTTTTGTATCTGCCTGCCTCTTTCCCTTTCCTTTCACAGCCGCTATTTTTGCTCCAAGCAAAGAACCCAGTCATGCTCTCCCTCTCTCACGGGCTCTGTGTACACTTGAGGTCAGGCTAGCAAACCTTACTGGAGCCAAACTTTGCACCCTTCCCTTGCCCTTTTCACACCCTCTGCCTTGTCACAGTTTGCTGTTCCCGGGGTTTTCCTTGCAGCATTCCCTCGCTGCTGGCACACCTGGCTGGGGTTTGCCTGAGTGCTCTCATTGGCCCCAGTGCAGAGCTCCTGTTGGACACTGGGCCAGTCACTCATCTCTCCTATGACATATTTTATCTGTTTCAGCCACGTGATTCTCAGGGAAAGGGACAGTCTGTTATTCTCTGTCACAAACACACCTCCCCTGAGGTTCAAGCCACCATATGGTTCTTTAAAGAAGACACAATCTCTTTGATGTGCCCTCACATTCCTTTGAATGTTGAACTCACTTCACCCTCACGTCCCCGCTTCTTCTCTATACTGTTCTTTTAACAATGTCTTCCTTCCAGCACCGTGGTCCTTCTTCCTTTTCCCCATGCTGCCCTTGTCCTCCTCCAGGGCTGTGCTGCCAAGCCTTGGGCAGCTGTCCTGGGTTGGAGATGGGGCTGGGACCAGGGGACACCCAGGATCTGCCAGGAGGAGTCGAGCTGTTCTGTCTCCTGTCCCTTATAAGGGAGCAGAGATTTCTGTGCCTGAACCTCTGTGGGCAGGGAACTAAACAGAAAGAAGAGGCAGAGCTGTATAATGAGCTCATCAGAAGTGGCATGGCTTGTAGAAAAGGTTGTATGTGCAACAGGGAGCAAACCTTGCTGGGAGGAGTTATCTCATTTGCAGAGCCTCATCCCTTAGAGGCCTGCAGGAATTTTTCTCACTTTCACCGCCTTCCATTTTTTCATATCTGCCCTAATCTGTGTGTTTCCTTGTATATGGTTTTGTCCAGTTGTATTCAGCCTTCTCCTACCATTCCCATGGGTGTGGCCTATGGGCTGCTTCATTCCATCCAGTGTTCTTAAAGTTCCTTGTGAGGGGTGTTCCAGTGAGGCAACAATTAATTCCTGTATCTGTAATTTGTTTATCTTCTTCTATAGAGTCTTACAACAAGCCTCAGGAGAGGGATATAAATGATGAATGCAGGTTAATAACATGGGAGTCTGTGGAAAATTGCATTAAAATGGCACAGCAATAATGGATATAAAAACAACTGAAGCATGTGGTGAAGTCCCTACTATATCAAAATATTTCCACTGGTAGCATACATTGTAGTTTGTGCTAAAAAATCTGAAATTTTATAGTCATAAAAAATTAATACCTCCAAACTTCTAGTGAGAAGAAAGAAAGGAAAATTATTCTCAATTGTTAAAATAGGTGAAAAAAATAAGCAAAATGAGTGAAAATAATCCTATTTAATTTTAGTCATTCAAAGGCCTGGAGCCTAGCCATGTGTATCATCAGTGCAGAGAGGCAGAGATCTCAAGGGAGACAGGTTCATCCCAACCCAGAAAAAAATGCTTAAAAAGCCTTCCCTTAACTGGGGAGATTAATTCATCTGGTCTTACGTAGGCAGCATGTTCTAACCCTTCCAATGGCTACATTTGGGAGCTTCCTTCTTCCCAAAGCCATTTTTAAAAAATGGCCTCAGGTCACTACTGCCAGACTAAGATTAGCAGAACTATTTGTAGTTTCTGGTATTCCAAAAAGGGAGCAAGACATTTCTATTGGCTTAATACCACAGAGGCAAGTCATGGCTTTCACTGGTTGCACTGGAAACTCTCTGCCAGATGTGAGGTGTTGGAAGCTGAGCTATGCACCCATCAGGATGCTCAACCTTCTGTATATCATTGTGAACATTTTGTGTGCCTGTGTGAGTTGGTATCACAGAGGGGTTTCAGGAGACCTGCCACAAATCTTCAAGCAGGCAAACAAACTGGTGGAGTTTTACCCTCTCATGGCAGTTCTGCTTTAACAGGTTGAAAGAAGCTGTCAAGAAGTGATATGGGAAGGCATCACACTAAGTGGAAAGGGAAATCTGCTTCATTTTTTCCCGGTAATAAACAAAATGAGAACTGAACACACTTGGGGGCACCAACTGGACAAATGTGTAGGATACCCCACCCAGCAATCCCAAATCAGGCTATGTTTTGTGTGGAGATGTAGCTGCCAGGATGATGGGAGCTACTTGCTGAACTAAGAACACAGGTAGGATGTGTCATCTCAGTGAGATGTGTTTCTACTAATACACTTCAGCATAAATAGTGCTGATGTTGGTTTTTGAAATGATGAAGAGGCATTGGGTAAGTCCTTTGGCTGGAGGTGCATTCCTAGGGAGCCAAGAGTGCAAAATCCCACTTCAATAGGATAATGTAGAAGAAAGTACTGCAGAAAAGCATTTAGGTGGAGAAAAACTTAATCCATAAAGTTATCTGTTCTTCTAAAGCATTAGCCAGAAATCTCTGAAATGCTGTTTTTCAGTGTGTGTTCTGGTAGCTCAAAGTCTGCTTCTAAGGTAAGGATTTTTTTAAAAAAATACTATCCCTCAATAACAAGAAAATTTCTGTTTTCAGCCTGTGTGGTCTGTGATTCTTCATGGGTCTAGGATTAACTTCCTGATATCTATGCTTTTCTACTTTTTTTGAAAAACATAGTCTTAATGATAATATATTTTCAGAAGAATCTTTATCCACAGGGAGAATAGGAAAGGTTTAGCAATAAGAAGTGAAAACCACTGGTACAAAAGGGTTGATTTTTAACTCAACGTGAGATGATTGATAAAGATTCTTCTGGGCATTTTTTTTTCTTAATGGCAACATCTTGATTAATCCTTCCTGTACAAGGAAAGATTGAAGTGCAGAGAAGGTAGATTGTGATAATCATTGGCAATGTCAATAATGACACTATTCTTGTCCAGAGAAAGTAGTGAGGAAAGTGCTGAACGGGAGTCAGACTGCCATTTTTGTTGCAGAAAATATAAATGTGGCATTGAACTCTGCAAGTTCCCAGCAGGCTGTTCTTTGATAATAATGGCATCTATTTTAGTAAAATGCAGATTTTGGGGGTATTTTATTATACTGCAGGATGGCTGATCTATAGAACAAATGTTGCTGGATTTTCCACAGCAATCTGCCAGACACAACATCACCAGAGAAGTGGTAAAAATATGAGCACATTAAAGATACAGAGGATTCAAACTGATCCAAGATGAGCCTGCAACGTGCATTTTCTTTTACCTGGAGTTTGCTCAGTGGAATAACAGTCTGTGAGGTAAAAATAGTTCACAAAAGGAGAAAATGCTTTCTCCTTGGTGTTGTCTCTGTTCCTCACTTCCAACATGAGATGTGGTTTGCTTCTGTGACAAGTTTGTGTTGAATATCCAATGGGGAATTAACAGGTGGAACAGAGATCAAAGTCCTACCCTGCTTAATATTTGCACCATTTCTCAGCTTAGAACCAGACCAAACCACAGGAAAAAAATCATCCAGGACATAGACTGTCAAATGACCATATAAAACCCATGATCAACAGGAACAATGAGACGAAATCCACATTTTTGAGTAAATCATTTAGAGGGTCATTGAAATCACAGGGCTCAGATGTATGATACAAGGTACAGATAGAATTTTATGAAATTACAATCTTTGCTGTCATCTTAATAATCTTAAGCTCCTTGTTCATCTGTATTTGTGGAAAACATAGCCTTAACTCTTTCAATTAGTTATGCTAGTCTCTTTTTAAAAAGATATTAGCATCTTTAATATTCTCCTAGGGCTGTTTTGCTTGAAGATGACATATTTATTTGTCAAAGACAGATGTCCAGAATTATGAAACATCTAGCCTAATTCACAGATTTTTTTTTTAACACAATGTGACATTAGGAACCAAATAATTTTTAGACATGAGTTCTGTACCTCTAGTCATCCCCTGACAGTTGGGATTTATTTAAAAAAAATATGTTAACTCTGGGCTGGAGTAGTTTAAAAACAGTTTGGACCCAGTAATATATGAATCATTCACAGAGTTGTTTCCTGGCTCTCTGAGTACTTTTTGACTGATTAAGCAGTAAATATGAAACCTGGTGAGACATAAACAAAGGTTTATCTATAAAAACAGCCCCCTTCATCTATTTAACTACAGCTATGATCACGAGAGGGTTAGTACTAGTGGATTTTTGAATTCAAATGGTACAAAATAATAACTTGGTGTGTTTCCCTAATATTTATGGTGCTGTAACTCAATAGTTATTCAGTGAAAATCAGTGGAGATCCTTCAATTTCATGCCAGAGATACATTTTCAGCTGTAAAGCTATTAGAAAAAAAAATACATTCCTGGGCACAGGAGGAATATGTTAATATTAAATTTCAATTTTTGTAATTCAATTCTAGATTAGGAAAAAACAAATCATCAAAAGCACTAGTGCAACAGCAACATCCTGGTGTGTCAGTCCTGGGAACAAAGTGTAGCAGGATCAGGAGCAGTCCTTGTGTAGGTACAGTGGCACCCTATATTGTAAATTAGTCCTCTGCCCCATGAACAGATATTGGGGCAAAGGTGTGTGTTTATAGACCCTTAGTACAAGGAGAGAACATAAAGGTGAGAAATTTTGCCAAATCCCTGAACCCTGGAGTTAAATATAGTCAGGTTGTAAGACTGGAGCAATGCAGATGGTGTGTTCTTTTGAGGTTCAGCAGGGGAATGTCCTTGTAATTGTTGCTATTAACCTGGTTTAGCCACACAAAGCCAGAGTAACATCTTAAATAATCAGTAGGATGATTTTAATATGTAAAGGAGTGAGCCATTTTAACCAAAATCACATCCATTGCACAGAAGGTGGATGTTTTACAGGCCTTGTCCTGATTCTGTTAGTATTCCTGTCTTTTGGGGCTAAAAGTTAGCTGACTTGGTGAACAAGTAGAAAATCCAGCAGGTGGGGAAATCTTTGCAAGATTATGGTATGTGGGAATCTCCAGGAAACTTTGATGGCACCAGGAAAGTGTTCCCTTAGCTCTAATTGAGCCAGTTTCAGAATGAGAGACACTGCAAAGTGCACCAGAGGAGGGGCAATAAAAGGTAGCTTTGAGGAAGAGAAAGGAGTACATGAGGGAAATCATGAGAATCCACTCCTGGGGGCTATAGGACTCAAATTCCTGCAGTTTTAAGCAGAAAGGGCAAGGTCTAGCCTATAATTGGGAACATTCAAATGCATGACAGATTTTAACAGAAGACAGCAAAGGCTAAAGAAAGAAAAGAAAGAACTCAACCCACCAGGCACCAAATTTAAACTAAACTAAACTCTGGTGCACCCTGTCAGGAAATCTGTGCTCAAAAAGGAAATTAGGGAACCCGAGGTCTCAGGGACTCTTGACGTGAGGAGGAAGAACAGGTATTTATGACACTGCAAACGCCTCTACATGAAAACTGGAGTCTAGCAGAAGTGACTTTCTGACAGCATCACTTGGAAGGAAATGTATTTGCTTTAATTTGTGCAGTGCAAACTCCTCCACATTCAAACCACAGAAGCTCTGAGCCCAAATCAGCTTTATGAACAGGAAACAGTGTTTTAGTTTAAGAATGTTAAATTTTTTGGCTTAGGAAATTGTTGCTTCAATCTTTATTATAACCAAGATGAAATTTATCACATATGCATAGTATGTAAACTGAGAAAAGTTTGCATATTTGAGTACCTTAATATTGGACCAGTGTGTTGACACTATGAGATGATTGAAAGAATAACTTAATGTTTTCTGAAAGGTCTGAAATGCAAATCTTTCAAATCAGCAAGATCAAGACAAACAGTGAGCTTAGACTTGAATGCTTGCCAGGTTTTCTAATATATTTCTTTTTCACTTTAACACAGTTTTAATTTGGCATCCCTGAAGATTCTGACTTTAAAGGCATAGGGGCCATAACTGACTTTCCAGCTTGGCCTCTTGTATAATGCAAGCAAAAAGGTCTCCCTGTATTAATTCCCACTTCAAGGCTAACAGTTTAGCACTAAGAACTTAGGAAGCTTTGCACTGGGTTTAAACAGCTATTAGTGAGGCCCATGTCTGTCGTTATTCAGTCTCTGACAGAAGTAATTTGTGTACATTTAAGGAAGCATAGGTATAAGAGTACAAGAGATCCCCATCAACACAAGCTGTTGCTTTCATGTGTGGTTAAAAAGTCAAACCTCAGTGGAAAGGCAAGTTCTGAATTCTGGGAGAGAAAATTCATTTTACAAGATAAACCTATCTCCAAATAATAAAGATGGCATTATGGGATCTCAGACACATTTTGCCTTCCTCCTATGTGTTGCAGAGAGAAAAGTGTCTCTTTTTGGAACAGACATAGAGCAGACTCTTGTGGAAATAAATGAGGGAGGACAACTTGGCAAGGAGCAGAGAAAAAACCAGCAGCACCACGTTTTCCTCTCTCACTGACATAGCACCTTGTTCGAGTTCAGTTACAGAGCAGGCTATGAATAAAATTATGACTAAAATTTCAGTCATGTGAGAAACATGGATAAAATTGAGCCTGAACTGCTGGAGTTCCACTCTAGACATCTAGGTGAGATTCTTTTAATTTAACAGTCAGGATATATGGTCATGCATGTGATCTGGTTATTTAAAGGCCCTTTTATAGTGACTTTATTAAGAAAAACCTAAAAACCCCCCAAAATCCACAAATTTTGAACATTATTTCTCTCTTTCTAGGTGTTTTAGACATCCAAAACAGGTCAGTTGAATCCCTCCTTAAAAGTGTCATTCTTCTCTTTTATCATGAAATACGACTTTCCAAAGATGTAGATCTCCACACAGTGGCTTCAGCTTATGTCTGCTGAGGTAAATCCCACCCTCAAATGCTTCTTTTCCTTAATTTGTACAGAAAAAATGAGGCTGTGGAATGATATGACTGAAAGAAGCATCAATTCCTTTGTAGTCACAGAAGTGGTGAAAAGAAGTCACAACAAATACTTCTCTCCCCCTCCCCACTCCCTAAAGTTCACAACCTTTTTCTGAATTGGGGAAAGCAAGATTATCTCATAGAAGGGGAAATGGTGAGAGACTGCTTGTTCTTCCAGACATCTGGCTAGAAGTCAAGACAATTTTGGTCTTTTAGAGGGACATAAGGCAAATTAAATATTACTTTCACTGTTGGTATTAATCACAAGAAAAGGCTCCAATAGAAATCCATTCAACTTGAACTGGAAAGAATTACTTGCCTGCTCAGGAAAGATTTATATGTGGTATAGGTCTGAAGTGTCTGAGATGAACTGCAAGTATTTGGTTAACTGCAAGGAGTTCTCAGGAAAACTAAATGATACTAGAGGCCCAGAGGCAAAACAATTAACATAGTTGTGTAACCAGCTAAGCCTTTGCAGTTGCTCTCCACACACTTAGTTGGGCTGGAGAAACACATGACCTCAAGGGCTTGGGGCACAAAGTTCTCAGCCTGTAGACAGCAGGAGGTTTGTGGGCAAGAGTGAGGAGATCACTGCCTACGTGTCAGGCACCAATCCAGATACTGTTATACTCTCTACAGGCCCAAAGGTCCTCTGAGACATTGCAATTTTACTCCAGAAGAATGTGCCTGAGCTGAGAAAATAACCCTGTGTTGTAATTTCAGGTATTCTTGTCTGCTGCCACTCTGAAAAAGTCAGTAAGGGTCTTAAAAGTTCAAAAGAACTATCTCCTAAAGATGCAGGAGGCAAGAAGGAGCTTGCTTGGCAATCTTTTCATACTCTCAAGGGTCTTGGAAAATTTCAGGGAGGAAAGTGGCTTAGAAACATCAGAAGGATGTCATTAAACTGTGTTCTGGGCTTCTGCATTGGAATGGGAGGATTAAACAAACAGAGGAAGAGCTCCAGGCCCTAAAGCAAGGCTGATAGTCAGCAATGAGGACAAGAGCCTTGGAAAAGTCTGCACATATCTCTGACCTCCAGACAATGCCAAGCTCCTTCCCTCCATCTGAGTAGAAGGGAATTGACCCTGGTACCAAGTGAGGTGGAGCAGGGGCCAGGAAAATGCCATCGTGAATTTCCTCATTGTGGAAATGCCCCCCTGCCTGAGGTTTAGCCAAGGCTGCTGTCTCCAGTTGCTTTGCTAGAGAAGAGCAATGAACAGGGAGGATAAAGTCTTACCAGTAACTGTTTATGCAGGAAAGGCTTTGAACCAATCTTTTTTGTTGCAATAATCAACTTGGGAAGTACTGTGACCCTTGAAGGAGTTTTTATTGATCATGGCAAAATAGGTCATTTATAGAGAAGAAATTATCAGAGACAAGACATTTCTGCCATTCTCAATACTGTTTTCATCAAAACCCTTTTCACCAGCAATAGCTCTTTCTTTTACTTATACTCTATTTTATTTTCAAGCCAATGCTATTTTCTTCATGTAACACTAAGTCCTTTACTTTGATAGAAACTAAACATTTCCTTTAATGAGCATAAAAGATAATAATGTTAAGCATTAGTTGGAACCATCGTGCTACAAAAACTCAATGCCATTTAAAAACACTTAATGCACAGGCTGACGTTTGTCATCTCACTAAAGAGCATAAGATTAGAGATGCTACAACTTAGAAAGAAAGCATTATCCCAGTGATGAGATAGTGCTTTCCCTTGTACTAATCACACAGTCTAAAGCATGTCTTTGTATCTATTTCTTATGTTAAAACCCTTAACAGAATGTTCCTGTAATAGGTGACAAAGAAAAGAAAACGATCCTAGGGCTGTTTTTTTGCACGAGCATTACTTTGAATGTTTCCAGTTGTAATGAATGTTTCATGGCTTGACGGCCAATTCAGCAGGCTGGAAGATATCTCAGACTGAGGAGTGTGCCAGTTTCAGACCACTAGGGAAGGCAAAGATACACTGGCCTCAGACTCACAGTTTTCCAAATCCAATCAGCAGTCTCAGGTTCATCACAGTTGTGGCCAGACCAGTTTGTAAGCAAAGCTGCATCAGGCTCAGAGGGTGGGAAATTAGTTGGGATGAAAGACCTTTGGCATCAGTCATTAGCTAAAGCAGAAATTAACTTAAACTGTAAAAAATAAATATTTAGGCTAGACACTAAGGGAAAATGTTCTCTTCATAAAGGTACTGTGGCACAGGGACATGTTGTCTGGGAGAGATGTGGAGTCTTTACCATCACAAGATTTCAAGAAAAAGTAACCTTTTTCCAGAAGTGACACAATAATACTGACTGCTTTGGGGCAGGAAATAGATTGAATTGTCTCTTCTGGTTTTATTTATGTTGCACAACCCCTATATTTCCTGTATTTACAAGCTACCTCTGTCCTTGGAGCTTGTAACAGTGCAGTTACACTGATTTACACTAGCAGGGGAATTGGGACAGGTTCATGACTCATGTCCTCATGCCATCAGCTCCTCAGCAGCTTCCTACTGGTGATGGTCAGAGTGCAGCAGCCACTCCCAATGAGAGGGGCAAGTGAGAGTTTTTATTGCAGTGCAAAGATTTTGCTGCAAAGTCCTCTCTGCTGCTTGAGTAAGAGTAAGGGAAGGAAGAGGCTGACTTTGAAAACCCAAAACTGCAGACATTATCTCTTGAAGCTATTGATGGAAGTGCAGCACTCCTGACAAATTGAACAGCATTGCCATTTGCTGTAACATAGACCAGCTCCACTGTTTGCTGCTAATTTATCACAATCTAGTATTTGACCCACTGAATTCTGAATTAAATTTTTATACATTCGTAAACTATTTATACTGTATGAAAAATCAATATCTTTTTATCATTCACCTGATTTAGGACAGATAAAAGGAATATATCAGTATTCTCTGGGGTCAATGCAGAGAGGCCTTGAATGATGAAAGACACAGTATCTTCTGAATGGAAGAAAAACTTCAGGATAGAAAGGAAAGAGTGTAATTTTCATGACATATCCTTCCTATCCATGACATAAATATTTTTGTAAAAAACTCAGGACAAAATATAATGTCCTTTTAGAAGATTTTAATTCTTTATCACTCTTTGAGAAAGAATTATTAATTTGAAAAAAAATTTCTTTCTGAATTTCTTTGCATTTTGTATGAGCCAGTAAACCTCAAAGGAGTTATTTGAATTTCAATACCATCTTGCACTTTTATTAAAATATACTATAACCCTGCTTCAGTAATTAACATGAAGATAGGCCTCTTAGTCTAAAAACTGAAATCTCTCTGTTATTTCTGATTTTCCCTAAGTATGCTTTTGATTAAATAATTACTGAACAGCAGTGTTAACAATTTATCTGTGATAGAGAGCATGTCACAAATTTCCTACTGATGTTCCTGCAGTTTATGCTTTTGCCGATGTGTTTTATGAGTATTTATTAAAGCTGACGCCTTGAGTTAATAACATAAACTACCTACTAGTTTCATAATCATCACTGCAGTGCAGAAAGCTTTAGAGTTACGGTAGTTCTGCATTGACGACGTCAACAGATTTACTGCATTCATTTCCTTATGCAAATATTCCAAAAACATACATAAGTTTATAACCTTATATAGCGTGCTGCCTACTCATGAGGGTATCAAAGCCTGTGAACACGCAGAGTAGACTTTAAAGTTGACAGCACAAGTCATGCTGCTCCTTCCTTTCTTGTCTCTCTGTTGTCCTGATATTAGAACTCGTTTAATTCTTGGTTTTGCAGACACACAGGGACTTCTGCACAGCCCCTGCAGTAGGAGGGGAGGCTGCTCATGGTCTTTACATGATGTGTCTGTCTTTACTGAAGTCACTCATAAGGAGTCTGCATGTGAACTGAGCAGACAGTTGTGATCCATTCTTGCACTGCACACGTACATGATTTGTCCCTGCATGGCAGAGCTTGCCTCTCTCTTGCAGGACAACCTTGTATGCTCTTGCAATTTGCCCATTTTCCCTCTCTTCCCCAAGGGGAGCGTGATGCTCTCTGCTCTGACTGCCTCTGCTGCACCTCACCACGAGAGGTTTGCAAAACCCTGGGGTGGGAACCCTGAGTTATGTTCAAGTCACTGAGAGAAGAAGAGGGTTAGAAGGGAACCCAAAAGTCTTGATCTTCCTTTGCTATTACCCAAATAAAGATCAATTTTATTTATGTCTTATCTAACTCATGTCTTGGGTAACTTTTTTCTAGACTCTTTGGTGACAGGAACTTCCTCGATTTCCCAGCAGTTTATTCTGTCTTACTCATTCCTTACAATTAAAAGCTTTTCCTGAGGTCTAGTCTTCTGTGTGACAGTTTAAGCCTTTTACTTACCTGTGACAAAGCTACTTGTTCCACACAACTCTCCATGTTGATATTCTGTGCACTTCAAGAGATTTATAGGCTTTCTTAAAACATAATTCTCAAAACTGGCCACCATACTCCAAAAGTGGCCTTACTAGTGTTGAGTATAGATTAATGTTTACATTCTATATCTTGAAGACAATATCCCTGTTTATTAATCCTAGTAGAAAATGTCTTTTTTCCACAGCAATATGATACCATAGTGTTGAGTCATGCTCTGCTCCTGAGCTTCCATAGCTTTAAACCTATTCCTGTTGCAGTGCTACCTGGCCTGTGGCTTATTTCTCATATTTGTGGTAACATCTTTGTGAATAATTTTATAGTAAGTCTGTTTTCCTCCAAGGATTATTCTGGAAGCCAGAATTTGACAACATTAATGTGTAGCTGATCTGAAAAAAAACCAAAAAACTTTTTGGAACTTGGAAGACATGATAATCAAGTTAGCTATCAATAACTCTCTGTCTACGTATCTGGCAAACAGATAGTCAATCACACGTCAAAGTAATGTAAAAACTAATAGATAATAATAGCAATCAGCAATAAATTTTAGGTCAATTCTTTTGGTCAGGTACAGACTGGACCACTTTCATTGAGCACTACATAGAACTATGCATAATTTTGCAGAAAAATATGACTTAATTAAATATGGAGAGTATCTGGAATCGATACAGACGGAGAATGCACTCACATTAATCTTATTGAAAGAATTTACATTTTATTTTTGGAGAAGAGCAGTACAGAGCGTTCCAGTCACATCTTGAAGTCCTTCTGCTACTGCTGTCATGGAAGTTTTGCTTGAGAAAGGACTATAGGATGCATGACCTGCATTTCAAGTAAGGTTTTTTTAATTAATAAATAAGCATAGGTGAATTAGTACATGCAAAATAATTTTGGCATGGATAATAATGGAAATAGCTAGAAGAAATATTGAATGGATTAGCACACTTAATTGGTCTTAGGTTGCCTAATGAACAATTAGCCTTGTGTTTAATCCCTCTCAATCCATTCGTCTTTGCAGCTCTTAATCTCTAAAGATAAACACGGATCATTCCAAATGTGCTTTTATTTTTGAAAACTACTTATATTAGTATTTATTTGTAATCATTGGCATGGAAACCATCTCATAAATGAGAATGGGTAAAAATGGGACATGCTGGAGGACCTATTACTTGGTGCTTTAAAAAACGTGTTTCAAAAAATTGCAGCACTCTAAAATACTGCTGAGATAAGTCCTGTGGATGAATCTGCCTGGAAACTGTTTCTTAAGGCCTTGGGAACACACTGTTGACCATTCAATAAGTGACATTACAATGCCAGGCCCTGCTGACCATGATCAGACTGTGTATCTTAGGTACTTGATTTATTATGATCTAGGTTCAAGAGCCAACATATCAGATGAGTATTTGGGGTTGCCCTTACTACAAGTGGAGATAAAAAAGGCATCAGGATGTATCTGTGGGTTGCCTGAATATGTCTCTCTGTGTCTCCCTATCCCAGACTGTAAAAAATTTCTCTCTCACATGGACACCAATCTTCCCTTTCACCCAGTGCATCCAAGGAGTGATTATTTAGCTGTCTCAGTGTGGCCAAGTTAGACAGAAAAAAGGGACTTCTCTCAAAAATAATGGTGGCTCTGGTAGAGTCAGGCCAGTTAAAGCTTGAAGGCAGCTGCTTACCTGTTCAGGGGGAATTTAAGGCTTGGAAGTTAATGGCCAGGAAAATGTGAGTTGGAATGGATGTGTTTTAATTCAGAGATATATTAAACCAGCATATTTACTAATTTGAAGGCTAGAGGGAACATTTTTTTGCAATATTAAGGTGCTCCATGAATTACTACAGGCATACAAACTTTTTATTTTTGCCTTCCTGAGGTTGTTTTTCTTTTTTTTATTTTTTTCCAGCAGTACCTAATACTCTCTTATGCATGAACCTAGAAGATGTAAAGGGTTCTCTAAGGAGCCTTTGGGGCAACTACCTGTGGCAAAGCTTCATTAAGACCTCTCTGACATTATCCATGTCCTGGACATTTTGGGAAATATTCTAGACTGGCCAGGGAAACGTTTGACTCTTAATGAAAGAAGATAAATTAAACAAGTGAGGTACAAAGTGTGTCTAGGGGTCATGAAGTTCTGGATTCTTGCCTAATGCCACATTCATCAGGCTTAATGTAGATGAACTCTGTATGGGTTTGCCAGCAGCACAAACATCTCATCTGGGCCCTGACTCTGTGATTATGAGCACGAAAGCACGAGCAGCTTCTGCCCTTCCATGGGCCTACAGTGGGAATACCCAAATCACACATCTGTATCCATCACTTTGCAACATTCATCAGCACTTTTTATGCTTGGAGTTGGTCTGGAGGCTTCTCCTCTACAAAGGCTCCTGCATGTGACATGTGGTAGACAATGCAGCAGTCAAGCATCCCCTCTCCTCAGCAGTGACTGAACCAAGAGATGCCACGGCCCACACAGACCCTTCTGGCAAAGACAAAGCAACAGGTTGGTCAAACTGCCTGAAAAATTTTTATTCTGAAATATTAATGTGGATGTGAGAGCTGATAATTGCTTGGTTGGAGGTGGATGTGGCTGCAAACTGGGAATGACCACAAGCAGTCAAGAAAAAAATATAGCAAATTGAAATGTGACAGGACAAGGGCATCACTGTGGCTCTGTGCAGCTCCTGGGGGTTCTTTAGGCAAAATACTGGCTAGAGTAAGACTTGGAGAACAGAAGAAAGAAATGGTATGAAGGATTTCTTTGAGAAATGTTTATTCAAGACAAGAGAAGTCAAGCCTTTCATTGTCTGTACTCATCTTTTGGGTATGGGTCCAGACGAGTTTCTGGAGAAGGCAAAAAGGAAAATAGCAAGAAAAACAAGCTACTTAAAAAAGCAAATGGCAAAACAAAACCAGTTATTTCACTGAGTCAGGAGGAGATGACTGAGGGGAACATTACCTAAATGAACATTAAACAGCCAAAATCTAATCTCTTTGCAATATAAAAGGCTGGAATGGAAAAGAAAATACTGAATTATTTCAAATTTCCATAGTAGAGAGGATAAGAGTGATAGGCTTGGTTGCAAAAAGTGGGATTTAGTTAAACTTTTCAAGACCTTCTGTCCAAATGAGCAGCGAGGCACTTAAAATATATTCTTTTGCAGGAAGTTGTGAAATGTCTACCATTGCAGATTTTAAGGAAATCATTCAACAAGTATCAGTTAATAAAGACTTAAAGACAGTTTATGCCATCTTTGGAGGGGGAGATGGATCAGATGAGGTCTTCACTGGTGTCATTATCTTTGGAACTATAAATGCTGTGTTCAGACAAAGGGAACGTTGTGTACAATCTTTGAAAATGAAGAATCTCACAAAAAAAGGGCTTCTTTCCATCCATTTCTACCTTAATGGACACTGCACTCTCTCAGGATGAATTCTAATTGGAACCTTGTGCCCTCGCCAGGAAATCACAGGGACTAAGAAACCCTATTACTCTGCAGCCGCTCCCTGGACATTGATTTAAAGTAGTTAGGTCTAAATGGAACTATTTGTCTGCTTCCTTCCTTAAAAAAAGGTAGAATAGACAGACAGGTAAGTAGAAGTAATGTAAGACTTGACTTCTTCTTACCTACTGGCCAAAATACCTACATTTTAGAGAGTGGAAGCACCTCCTGGAGATAAGCAGCCAACAGGGCACGGCTGGGTCACACCCTCCTTGCTACTGCAAGCTTTAATTTACATTCCACCCTTTGGCCAAAAACCTGATACACGAATTAAATCTCAGCTCCCAGGAGCTGGTGTTACTTCCAGACTAAACTTGTCCTTTCTTCATACTGAATAATGCCACTAGGAATATGTTTATCTGAGCTTGATACTCAAGGTATTAGCATTAATCGCTAAGCTTTGTCCTGGATATCTGCTTCTGGGAAAAAATCTTGTTTAGATGACTGATATTATTGAGAATTTCATAATCCCTAGAAATCTCAAAAATGTCAATGACACAATAAAAATAAAGCATCAAACCTTATTCATCAGAAGCCTCTAATGGTGTTGAAGTGTCTGATATTTCCAAGAGTCTTTCAGTCTCTGAAACTGTTAAAATAGAAACACCTTTCCCACATTTTCCTTCTCTGCCTCTAACAAATGATGGTTCTTTTAACCTCCTTCTCCCCTCTTTGTTTGCTCAGAGGATCAAAGCCTTTTTATTTATTTCTTTTTCCTCCCAAGCAGTTTCTGGAGTGTTAGAAAAGCACCACCAGTATACTGAGTTTACATTACAAACAAGTTAAAATTCCCAGTCTGTCAGAGCTTTTCTCCTAGGATACCAAGGAAAGCAAAGTTCAGCTAAACTGCACAATTAATCGGAGATCACTTCTGAGTGAAGAAGAAAAGATTGCTTTAAGCAGAGATATTATTTTCTTAGAGATTTAAAGTCCACTTCAGAAAGGAAAGTTATTATTCTCTGAAAGTTATCTGATTTTCTTTGTATTCCTGGGGCAACTTCATTAAGTCATGTTCCCTTTTCACCCAGAAAATCATCTTAATGAATCAGCTGTGAGATTGGCCATAAGTAAATGCACCTTATGACAGCTACAATGACAAGTGAATGGATGAAAAAAACATGGGCTGCATGTTGCTTTTGTTGGAACAGCAGTGGGTTTTAAGATCTGAGGTAGACAGTTTATTTCTTTTCTTGGTTATGAAGTAAACGCCCTTTTTTTATTTTTTTTGAGGTAAATGTATTTTGTAATAATAGTGCGATAAAGAAGCTTGAGCTGTATGGTTTAGGAGTATTTAGATAAAAGAGACTTGATGTTGGACTACCATCCCCACACAATTGCTCTCCTTTTCTTCAACTTCCCAGAGGAAAGACTTGCCAGATAACTCAAACCTTATCATCAGTCAGTGTGGGATGAGCTTGCACCTGTTTAATAAAATGCATTTTCTGCTGATCTCTGATATTGTCAGGGCTCTGCTAAAGCCATGGTGGCTGCAAGGAACAAAATGAGCAGCACAATTAAGAGATCCCGAGGGAAAACATGAAACATTTGCAAGATAGATTTAACAAGTAGACTTTAGTGTGTTCTTACAGTGTTTGGAAAATATCTAAGAAGATCCCTATAAACTGCAAATTTTCTAGTAAAATATTATTTTATGAACAGGTATTTCATAATAAGGAAAACATAGTCTCTATGCAAATAATGCATTTTAATGTCTATTAGGTGGTGTAAGGTATCCTTTTCACACAATTTTGCTGAAGTTTAATCCAATATTACTACATTGATGCCCCATATGAGTGTTTTTCTCCCCTGCTTTTTGCAATGTAAAGTTAAATACTGATAAAATACATCTGTTACAAGATAAAATAAAGACATTTAATTTGTAGTGTTACAGAAACATCTGGAAATTTTGCAGTGGAACCAAATGCAGTTTCAGTTGACATACAGTGAAGATGTCTTTCTGACTAACTAAAGGTTTCTAAAAATTCCATTAAAAATCTATGATGAAAAGCAAAGTCCATAGTCATATTCAATTGGTGACATTCAACAATCAAATGCACACATAATCTCACCAAAAATTATAAGAAAGCTTTTTAAAAACTGAATTGTCATGGCAAAACCAATTATATTTTTTGCATAAAAATATCAGTTTTAAATGGTCTTGCAGAGAAAGATAATTTTTGACATTTCTTGGCCATGTGAGCTCAGCACTGAACCCTACATGTGTTAGTGCACAATATTTTTATCTTTCTTTTTTTCCTCCATCTTTTTGTCTATTTGTTTTCTCTTGTCATGAAAATACAGATAAATAAAGGGGAAAAATTATTCATTCTATGAGTTCTGGAAACCTCCCCAAAATTTGCTTTCTGATTTTTATCACATTTCTTGCTATGTGAGTGCAACAGTAGGGCAGCCAATTTCTGCTAAGCATTACAAATTTAATATTTTTAAACACTAGCAGAACATGTCTTCTCATGTTTTCCTGATAATTTCTGCACTAGATGATGCAACCAATGTAAATCAAATTAGCAATAACAATATAATATATAATGATTATAAAGCAATACAGAAATTGCTAGGCAGTAAGTACTGCATCCAAAAATACCTCAGCCAAAACTCTCTCACAAAACACACACGTAGAAATGCACCCTCAAGCACAGCTGCAGGTGTCCCATCGTGGAGGCCAGGCACATACAAGCTGGGGACAGTTTGGGACCTAAGGAGACTTAATCACAGCTCCGTGATGGAAAATAGACAACCAACCTGATGTGGAGAGCTGCACTTTTAACAGCTCAAGGTCAACCAGGTCAACAGTGCTCTAGGAGCCTCTCAGAGAACCTTAGACTAACTTCCCACAGGACTCCTTTGCTCACCAGGGAGGGAGTGTATTTAACCTGCATTCCTATAACACAGGCAATTTCTGTACCAGCCCTGCTCTTACCTGTCTGTGGAGCAGGGAGTCACACCACTGATGAAACAATATTTAGGAGATTTTAGGGCTGAAAAAATGTAGGAAAATATTTAGGGATAAATTTTAGGAATTTAGGTGTGAAACAGTATTTTGTAAGATTTTCAAACCCTTTTCAAATGCTGTCCTATCCTACACCTCAGCATTGGTTTGACCACAGTATTCAAAGCCTGTTGCAAGCCATTATTGTCCCTTTAGTGTTTAGATTTGGCATCTGACACATTAATTTTGCTGGAAGAGATTTAGAATCTCTCAATATAATCAGACAGCCCCTTGTTGCCCACTTATCTCAGCCAGCTTCTCTGCTGGGCTCATTCCCAAGGAGAATCCCAGTAGTGCCAAATCCCAGACCTGGTGCAGCATCCTCCTCCCCAGAGCACAGGGCAGGATCTCTGTCAGCTCAACAGTGTGTCCTTTGGAGGAGCAGCCACCACAACCCACAGAGGCTGAGACTTTGCAGAGCCCCAGATCAGGCAGCTGTGTGTCCCTTCTCCAGATGCAGCATTTGGGTAACCCAAAACTTGTCCCTGGTTTGTTTGTGGGGTCGTTAGTGGAGTTTTCATGGGAGTGGAAGTTAATGTATAACTTTTACTGAATTTCTCAGCTGAGGGTGCTGTCAGTCACCACCACATTCTGCAGATTTTCTCCTCTCTCTGTCTTCCACCAGCATGTCATGTACTAGACAAAGATTTTTCTCAGTTTTCAGGTTCCCTTCAGCTCTTTCCTTCTGGCAAGCCCAGGCCCCAGCTCCTCCTCTATACCAGTGGGAGGTGACTTTTCTGTACCTCCCACATCCTTTGATATTTTCTTTCCCTTTTTTTTTTTTTTTTTTTTGTCAATCTCTTCTTCCAGCCTTTGTCAGTGCTTTTCCTCTGATGTCATGCCAGTCCCAATCCTTTAATTTTGCTTCCCTATTTTATTCTTCCCTTTGTTCTCTCCTCAAGCACTTCTCTTTCTCTCAAGAGCATTTTTGTTTCTTCTCAATTACATACTCTTACCTCCCCTATTCAGCACCACTTCTTTCAGGTACTCTGTTCCTTAAAGGGTACTCTAAACTAACATGTTCATCCTTCCTCACATGAAAAACCAGTTATCCCATTATTTCTCCTAATACAGTTCTGTCCTATGAATTTGGTGACTTTTTGGTCACTCAGCTTTTGACTTAATGCTCTCATGTGTAGACTTGCTTGATTTTCTTCTGGACTCTGACAATATCTCCATTGACTTCACCACCTTCATCTGCCTTAAAATCTCTTCTTCCTACAACTGGCTTATAATTTAATTTACTTTTCTTCCAGCTTGAATTGTCGTTTGAGTATCTACTGATTTTTTTTTTCCTTTTTTTAACAAGTAATTTTCTTCTCTTTACTTTTCCCATTTTGTCTTGTAAACAAATATTTTCCTCAACCATTTTTTGTTTTCCCAACTTTTTTTCCCCTTCTCTATTCACTTTTCTAATGGAGAATTTCAAGGTCTGGCAGCATCCACCAAAAGTCCAAGTTCCCATTTCATCCATGAAAAGTTTATTAGCGATTCCCTCTCTATACACCTTGCTTGATGCATATTTGATCTAGTTTATATACTTGGTGATCATACTGTATCCCTTTGGATGCACTGGGAAAGTGACTTTGAAGGTCAGGGTCATCAGTACTACCAAGTTCCAGCCACCTGCCAGACTTTAAAGTGTTCTGAAGAAGGGCTGCCTCAGGGACGGGGGTTAAGGCCATGCTTTTGCGTGTGGATATGTTGGGTATTAAAGAGTTTGGAGAAACTACTACCCTGATTCTTACATTTTTGGGAAAGCCTGTTGATTTACATGAGGAGCCCATGTTCCTACACAAGCAGTATCATTGCTGACCACATAAATACTCCCATAATCTCAGCATGGCTATGAAGAAAGCATGATAATTTGGATTAAAATTTGATTGTTCCAATCATTTTATATTTGAGAAGACCAATATCAGATAATAGCAATATAGTTCTACAGCCTATTTTTTTAAAATATAATTTGCTTTAGCTCTTATAAATTCTCTTCTTTTTGACTTTGACAGATTCCCATGAAAATTTGCTGCATTACTCTTAAAAGGCAGCTGGAAACAAGACAGTATATTTCTAGCAGTTTTTGAAAGATTTTTGAAAATCTTCACATCCCTGAAATGAATGTCTGAAAACCTCTTAAGACAATAGATAAGCCAGAAAATCCATTGAGATCACACAGGGCATACTGGGCTTACCTGAAAAAAGAGACCTGAAGAAACTGCACTAATCTGCAACAGTTAAAGCACTCCTAACAATGAACTGTGGTTTTGTCCCAATGAAAATACCTGAAAATTGCATTGAGGCTATTCCCAGGCATCATTGTGACTTGGAGGATTTTTTTTCTTTTTTTCCTTCCTTTTCTTTTTTTTTTTTTTTTTTTTTTTTTTTTGGTCATTTTATTCCTACTGCTAAATTAAACTCAGGATTTTCAGTCAATCTTTATTTTCATAAAGTGAAATGTGTTCCAGTTTTTTTTCTGCCAGTTTAGGGCTGGATTATCTGAGTGAAAGCTGTCTTGCTAAATTCATAGCAAGAAGCAGTCACAGAGATGTAGGAGGATGGTACCACTGAAGGATTCTGCCCTCCCTTCCTGCCACCTTTGGACCCCAGGTCCACCACGGTTTTGCTCTGGACATTCAGGGCTGGCTGAAGGGGCAGGGTGGCTGATTCTCCCTCTGCTCACCCCTTCATTGCAAATGCAACCCACTCAGGGATTAAAGCACAGATTTATTGCTCACACTAGAAGAGAGCAAGAGAACAATCTTCCCTTTAACTCTCTGACCTGGACTAAGTTCTTGATTAAGCTATAAACCAGTTCTCTGTTTTATGCCAATAAGTAGAAAAGTGCCCCACCAGTGAATATAACACCATCTTCACAAGAGTTTATGTAGCTTGCCATAGTTATACACAAAGGCAGCAATGCTGTCTGATCCTGGAGAGTGCCAAACATCTTGGTGGTGTCCTGTGACATCCTGAGAGTGACTTTACCAATGACAAAAATTCATACTAACTGATCAATAACTAGTACAGCAAGTTGGAGCAAACAAGGTGCAATAATCCTGATAAAATTTTATAGGACTTTGGAGACAGCTTTCAAAAACTGATGAGAGACTGAAGTCCCTTCAGTAGGATGCTGTTGGCAAATTTAACAGCCTCATAGACAGGATCTCACACCCTGTGAAATCTTGAGGCTGGATTCTCAAATTGCTCTGCTAAACCAGACTTTTGGTAGGTGCACACTTTATGTGACCCACCGGAATTCTTTTAGGCAAACAGAGAATTTAGCCCACTGGCTTTACAAGTAAAATTGCAATTTGACCCCAGAATAAGACACTTTTAGAACCAGGTACCTTCATGTCTTATAGTATTATATATAGGACTCTGTGAGCCACAGCACAATTTATGTTCTGTAGGACACTGCCATGGGCGAGTTGTATTCACACAAAACATACAAATTGTTCTTTCTTTAATGCCACTACATGTCCCTACACTGCCTTTATTTCCAAATTCAGCTCCACTTATGTAACACAGACCACTGAACTGAATGATAGCATTGTTTGTAATGTATTTCTTTTATTTTGGCTTTCCAGACTGATTTAGTACTTTGCTTTGTCACATTTATTTAACTGTAAAAACATTATGTGAATCCAGAAAGATACTTTACCCCTGAATCTTGCTTTAGATCCAGTCTTTCAATGATAAAATTAGAATCTTACTCCTAGACAAGGTGTCAACATTTGCCTAAAAAAACTTTATTCCTTTATTTGTAGAAGCCTATAAGTAGGTCATCAACACAAGTAACCCAGGCAAACATCAACAGTGATTAGAAAAGCATCTTGGCTCCAGGATGAAAGTCTAGTTTTAATGTACTTGATACCAATGCCATTTTACTTGTCTTTAAGTTAGAGAGCAGCAAAGCAACTAATATGTTTTTTATTTTGGAGTACGTTTTATGTTTTATATATAATGAGGGGCTCTAGAGATACTGAGAGTAGTGGACAGCATTATTCTTTAAACAACCCCCTAACAAACAAACAAATAAACAAGAAAAACCTCACAAAAATTAAAGAATGAAATATTTTAGTAAGGGAAAGCTAACTTGCATTTATCTTCAAATAATCAGTTCATTAAGAAGGATTTGCATGAATTGTTACTGATTTCACTCAAAGAATGAACGAAGTAAAATTTTTCTATTAACTTACTGTGAATAAAATTACCTTAATGTGCCCTTTTTCCCTATGCAACTGGAGAAGTTACATTTTCTTGTAATACATTTATCAACATAAATAACAGCAGAAGTTATTGTGATTTAGGCACATTTCAAGAAAATGAAAAACATAATTTTCCTAAAATATGTATTTGATCAGGTGGGTTATGTGATTTTCAAATTGTTTTCATGAATATTTAATCAACATGAGATATATACTTATGCAAGCTGAAATAGGTACCAGTCTGTGTCCCAGGCTGTTCTTTTTCACAGTCTTCCAATTGAGTGTTTTTTAAAGCTGATTTAACTAATTAAAAAAACCCAATAACAACAAATAAAGAACTCAAATCATCTTCAGCAGGTGGCATAAACTAAGAAGAAGCCGAAGAACTCACAAACTACCAGCAAATCCTTAGTTCAGTTCAATGCAGTGAGATGCCTGCCTAGTTTTTCATGAATTGCTTAAGTTTTATCAAGATTTCTGAAATACAGGGATGTGCACATAAAATGATCCTTTGAAACACAGTGATAAGGTGGGGGATAAAGCCCCCAAAATCCAACTCTCCCCCCCGAATCCCACCTGTACACTGGCATAGAGATACACTTTCTCACACCCACACATGTGTCCCAGCAGAAACGTGTGGCTGGCACACACACAGATGGAAGGTACGTACCCACACACCTCTAGATCTACAGAGGGTTAGATAAACACTGTCCAGGAATAAAAAACACATTCCTGTGAATCTGGACATGCAAAACATCCATATGCATCCAAGCAAACACATAAGCACAGATACACACACCTGCACACCTGGAGACACAGGGACATGGGCAAGGCACATCCAAAGCAAACATCTGGAGCAAAGGCAGCTCCCGAAGCTCACACACACCTACACAGCTGGCTGTGTACTCACATGGACACACAGATATGTGGGCAGATATATCAATGAGGGAGAGTTACAATGGCTATATCATCCCTGCTAATCTCTCCTTCCTTTTTTGAAATAATCCAATTTTAGGATCCTGGAGTGAGCCAGGTCCCTGAAGGGGACATATTCCCAGGGGAACACAGCACTTCCAATTTCTTTAAGGCTCCCCACCTCTTTCCCTCTCTCTCCTGGGAGCAGATCCAGGGGGATGAGCTGGGCACTCAGCACAGCTTTCCCAGCTGCTGGCTTGGCACTTTCCACCCCAGGTTAAGGAAGGGCATAGGAAGGCAAGCTGAAGATCTCATCCCTTCACCCCCAAACCCTGTGGGAGCAGGAACCTCTGGGCAACACCTGGACACAGCTCCTTTCTGCACACTGCCCCCCGCCCCCCCCAGATATCGAATACAGGGGTGCCCCTGAACCCTACCCTTCCTCTGCCAGTGTAAAAGCCCTTGTTCTCTTCTTGCTCGCCCCTTCCCTGTTTCTCCTGCCCCCCGAATCCCGTCAGGAAACCTCTCGGCAATTCGCTGCTCTAAACTTTTTCCCGGCTGCACAACCCGCAGCCCCCGGGGCAGCGGCTGCGTCTGGTCCAGAGGGCAGAATGGGGCGGAGGTGGGCTGCAGGGATCAGGGATGCAGGGATCCAGGCTGCAGGGTGTGGGATGCAAGGAGTGGGATGAGAGAACTGAGACGCGGGATACGGGGATGCGAGGACCGGGATGCGCGAATTCGAGACGCAGGATGCAGAGACGAGGATGTGGGATGCAGGGAGCAGGACGCGGGATAGCAGTGCCCAGCTTCTTACCGTGCAATGAGGATAGGTCCTGGTGAGGGTCTCCAGCTGCCCCCGGGCATCGCGGGCCTCCCGATGTGCTCGTTAAACATCCACCGGGGAGTCTCACCCCCCAAACTTGTGTGAGCTGCTTCCTCTGGGAACAATCACCCTTTCTCCCCCCCACCTTGGATCGGATCCCGATGGAAACTCATCAAGGCCTCCTAAGTGGTCAGAGGTAAGCTGTGAGGGAAGGAGAAGAGGGAGACAACGGGACGGAGAGGTTGTGATCACCAAGCGATGATCCCCTTGCTTTCCCCTCTCCTCTGGAGCACCCGCTTCCCGTTCCTCTGACCAACTTTGGCTCTGCTTAGCCAGGCAGCGCCTGGGACCGGCGCTGTGAATTGGGGTCCCTTTTCGCAGCCTGGCATCTTTCTAGATTTCCTCTCCTTTCCGGGCAAAGGGGATTGGTGCAAAGCTTTAAATTAGGAGGCGACCTAGAGTTGCAAAGACAGGGAGTGGGAGCTGGCTGGCGTTCGCAGCCCGCCTCCCCCGGCGCTCGGCGCTGCGCGGAGGGGCCGGCTGAGCCTTATCCCTACCATTTATTCATTGACTGCCTTCCTAGTTCTCACTCTGGAGCTGGCTATCGCTCCTGGCACGGCCGGGAGCGGGGCTGTGGCGGAAGCCCTGGGAAGGAGGCGCGCCCCACGCTGCGGGGCTCCCCGCGGCTGTTTAACTGCGCCGGCAGCGCGGGCAGAGCGCAGCCCGGTCCCGGGGGGAGCGCAGGGGTGT